>OX155892.1:56314616-56433991 GCA_944588485.1 Phosphuga atrata
CGGATTCAATGAATTAAAGTAAAATTAGATAGATAAAACTATATGTACAGAAGTAGATTGGACAGACAAGACTAGACAGACAGACAAGACTAGACAGATAAGACTAGACCGACAAGACTAAACAGAGAAGACTAAACAGACAAGACTAAACCGACAAGATTAGACAGACAAGAATAGACAGACAAGAATAGACAGACAAGACTAGACAGACAAGACTAGACAAACAAGACTAGACAGTCAAGAATAGATAAACGAGACTAGACAGACAAGACTAGACGGATTAGACTAAACCATTTTTCAAATTTCAGACGAGGTATTTGGTGGCGGGTGGTTTATAAACGACGTGTAAATTTCAGTCTCCCGGCTCGTCACAACCGAGCTCGGCGGAGCCAAGCTTGTCCGTCTTTTTTTTTGTGAGGAGAGGAAAATACATTACGTACGACCCCTGCGGAAAACACCTCAGGGAGTGTGGGACTCCCTATCTGGATGTTCGAGATGGATATACCCACTAAAAACCGCTCCTCTGCTTTCAATTTTTAGAAAGAACCCTTCCTCCCGGAACTACCTTATTGGTATTATTTCAGAAGGAGGTTTTGCCATGTTTCCTTACGGATCTTGTATTTTCTTAGCTGTTTCCTCTTCTTTTCCTTTCTCTCGCAATACATCTGTGGCAAAATCACTTATTGCCTTCCAGTTTTCAGAGCTTTTTAACGTTTCTCCAACCACGCTTTCTGGGGCCAGTTTACAGTTCATTATCTTTTCCACATGTTGACGTTCGGTACTTGATCTCGGACATACAAAGAATGTATGGTGTGCGTCGTCTTCTGCATTTTTACATTGTAGACACATTGGGCTTTCTCAAAGCTTGAACCTATGTAGATAGGGTCTAAAGCATCCATGGCCAGTTAACATTTGAGACAAGTGGTAGTTTAGCTCCCCATGATCTCGTTCCGTCCAGGTGTTAACATCGGGTATAAGTCTGTAGGTCCATCTGCCCTTCTCGCTTTTATCCCAGGCAGCTTGCCAGCTCTTTAGGGTGTCTTGTCTGAGACTCTCTCGGTTCCTATGTCGGTTTGTATACATTTCCCTTCTTTCCACCATGAGAAGTTCGATGGGAATGACGGAGGCTGCTACCATTACAGCATCGGTGGAAGTTGTTCTATATGATGCACTTATACGTTTCGCCATCGATCTCTGTACCCGAGTTAGGTTATTTCTCCACTTTTTGTATTTCAGTACGTCTGTCTATATCGGTGCTGCATAGAGCATCGCTGACGTCACGACAGAGAAAAGAAGCCTCCGTTTGCTAGTTTTTGGCCCTTCAATCGACGGCATAAGTTTGGAGATTGCCGCGGTAGTTCTTGCAGCTTTCACCAGGACAGCTTCTGTATGTTCGTCAGTCATTCGTTTGTCTATTGTGACTCCTAGATATTTGACCTGGTTCCTTGGTTCAATAATTGTTCCTCTGATGTTGAAATCCACTTTTTTAACTTTTTTAAAGCCAGTTAGCAATACTGCCTCCGTTTTTTGTGGTGCCACTTCCTGTTTGTGTTTTTCTACCCAGCAGGTGATTCTCTCTAGAGCGCAGTCTTGTTTTTAAGTATCTGCTCGTTTTTTGCCGTCACTATAAGGGCAAGATCATCCGCATAGGCGATCAAATCCAGACCGTCCTCCGGGCATATTCCGAGAACATCGTCATATAGGACGTTCCAAAAGGTGGGCCCGAGGACCGACCCTTGTGGGGCTCATGCATATATGGGGATACAGGTCTTTTCTTGATGAGCTTCCAGGACTAGTTGCCTGTAGTTTAGATAGCTTCTAATTATTTTTTTCAGTGGCGGGTCTACCTTCTTCTGATCTAAAGCGTTGATTATCATTTGCCACGATGCACTATTGAACGCGTTTTTAATGTCTAGTAGAATTAAAGCGCATAGTTTCCTAGACTGTCTTATTTTCCCCTTTCTTGCCTCTGTTGCAATGTCCATCACCTTTTGAATTGCATCGATGGTGGAGCATCCTTTTCTAAAGCCGTACTGCCTGTCCCATAGCTTTTTCTTCCAAATCAGTCTGTAGTCTTTCCAGTATTAGATATTCAAAAAGCTTGCCAAGAGTGTCTAATAGACACAGGGAACGAAAGTAGTTTAGGTCCGTTTTCTCTCTTCCAGGTTTTGGGAGGAGATCTAGCTTGGCAGTTTTCCACGCACATGGGAAGTTTCCATTTTGAAGCAAGGTGTTGTATACTCCTAGGAGCATTTCTGGCACTTCTTGCGCTATTATTTTTACTACTTCCGGTGGTATTTGGTCTGGGCCTGGTGCCCGCCTCGTTTTTATCTTAGTGCGCCGTTCCGCAAATCTTCTGTGGTAAAGGTTTGGACACTCTCGATGTGTGGTTCTTTCCACGTCACTTCTTCGCTCCCAGGAAAAAGGTGCCGAGCCACCGCTATCAATTCATTTAAGTCGATGTCTTCCACTCGACTTTTTGCTTTTAACCTTCTCGTCGCTATGCGATAACCTTCGCCCCAGACGTCTTCGTCGATTTTGTTGCACAACTCCTTCCAGCAGTTTCTTTTTGATGCATTAATAGATCTTTTCAGTTCCTTCCTAAGACCTCGATATTCCAGGTAGCTCCACTCCGAGTCCGCGTTTCTTCTTCTTCTTGCTCTTGTCAGTTTCCTTTTTGCAGCCAGGCAGGCTTTTCTTATGTCGGCTATGTCTTCTGTCCACCAGTACGCCTCTTTGCATTTTCCAGTCGCGCGGGTTTTTGGCATGGCTGCATTGCAGGCCGCAGTCACGGAGGATATTAATTTTTCGACTGTATTTATGTCTTCGTTTTAAATTCGTTTCTGGAGCGCTTCCATCAGGCGATCCTTACTTAGTTTTTTAACGTTTCTTCTCCTGTTCACCTTTTCATCTCCTTTCTCTTCCTTCCCTTGTTCTGGTACAATGTTTATTATTATATTTTGGTGATCACTTAGATTTTCTTCGTTAGAAACTTTCCATTCTTTCACTCTACTGATCAGATTTTCGGTGCAGAGCGTGACGTCTATATGTGAACAGCTGTTTCTCCTAATGAATGTAGATTCTCCTGTATTTAGGATGTTCATCTCGTGCTCATCGATCCACTCTGTCATAATTTTACGCCTTCGATCATCAGAAGGGGGTTCCCCATTTAATAGCCTTTGCGTTGAAGTCTCTCCCAATAATAATCATTTTAGTTATTTTTCTACGTATATCTTCACCCAGACTGTATAGGAACATGTCAAACTCTTCAATACTCTTGTTTGGGCTAAAGTAACAGGAGTAGATAAACACTTCATCCACTTTTATCCACACATAGCCTTGTCCCCTTCGCGTTTCTGTGATCCTACTCTTTCTATTGTATACTTTAATTGCCGTGTCTACTTCTTCATCAGTCACCCAGTCTCCTTTTTTAGCTTCGATCTTGTTCGGCTCTGCAGTTATTATAATGTCCACGTTTTCCTCTAGAACAGTATGTTCAGAGAGCGCCTGGGCCTGACGATTTCTATTTAGATTTACTTGTAAAAAAAAACCTAAGGCTTCTCTGAACTTTCTCCAGCCGCCCTGTCCTGCTTGCTGACCTCTGGTGTCACATAGTGGACATTCAGGTTCATTTGGGCACGTCCTGAGCGTATGTCCATATTTGCCGCATTTATAGCAGGCTTTCGCCCTGTGTCTGCAATACTAAAAACCACAATTGTGATTCCTGTATAAAAAAAGAGACCTCTTGGATAAAAACAACTACAGGTCTATTTCGTTGGTATCAGTATTAGCTAAAATACTAGAATACTCCATGGAATACAGATTAATTCCTTTTATAACAAAGCATAACCTTATTCCAAATTAACAACATGGCTTTTGCAGGAACAAATCTACCACTACAGGAATTAACGAACTCTACAACAAAATAGTATGCGAGGTGGATGAAGGCAAATTCCCAGTGGGTGTTTTCTGCGACCTCTCTAAAGCCTTCGATTGCGTCTCTCACCACATACTATTTCAGAAATTGGACTCTTATGGAATTCGAGGTAAAAGAGGCAACTGGTGCAGGTCGTATTTGGCCGACAGAAAACAATGCGTCAAAATTAATTCAACTGAGAAGATAGGATTGTCAAAGCCTAGCGTTGTTAACGTGGGTGTCCCTCAAGGGAGTATTTTAGCACCTGTGCTATTTTCTCTGTATACAGCAGATATGATAAAGTTTATTGGTCAAAAATACTGCACATTATACTCTGATGACGCAAGTCTTATAATCTCGGAAGGATCCTTGGTACAAAGAGAATGAACTATCTATCCCTAGACAGACTAGACAGACAAAACTCGACAGACAAGACTAGACAGACAAGACTAGACAAACAAGACTAGACAGACAAGACAAGACAGACAAGACTAAACAGACAAGACTAGACATACAAGACTAGACAGACTAGACAGACAAGACTAGACAGACAAGACTAGACAGACAAGACTAGACAGACAAGACTAGACAGACAAGACTAGACAGACAAGACTAGACAGACAAGACTAGACAGACAAGACTAGACAGACAAGACTAGACAGACAAGACTAGACAGACAAGACTAGACAGACAAGACTAGACAGACAAGACTAGACAGACAAGACTAGACAGACAAGACTAGACAGACAAGACTAGACAGACAAGACTAGACAGACAAGACTAGACAGACAAGACTAGACAGACAAGACTAGACAGACAAGACTAGACAGACAAGACTAGACAGACAAGACTAGACAGAAAAGACTAGACAGACAAGACTAGACAGACAAGACTAGACAAGACTAGACAGACAAGACTAGACAGACAAGACTAGATAGACAAGACTAGACAGACAAGACTAGACAGACAAGACTAGACAGACAAGACTAGACAGACAAGACTAGACAGACAAGACTAGACAGACAAGACTAGACAGACAAGACTAGACAGACAAGACTAGACAGACAAGACTAGACAGACAAGACTAGACAGACAAGACTAGACAGACAAGACTAGACAGACAAGACTAGACAGAAAAGACTAGACAGACAAGACTAGACAGACAAGACTAGACAAGACTAGACAGACAAGACTAGACAGACAAGACTAGATAGACAAGACTAGACAGACAAGACTAGACAGACAAGACTAGACAGACAAGACTAGACAGACAAGACTAGACAGACAAGACTAGACAGACAAGACTAGACAGACAAGACTAGACAGACAAGACTAGACAGACAAGACTAGACAGACAAGACTAGACAGACAAGACTAGACAGACAAGACTAGACAGACAAGACTAGACAGACAAGACTAGACAGACAAGACTAGACAGACAAGACTAGACAGACAAGACTAGACAGACAAGACTAGACAGACAAGACTAGACAGACAAGACTAGACAGACAAGACTAGACAGACAAGACTAGACAGAAAAGACTAGACAGACAAGACTAGACAGACAAGACTAGACAAGACTAGACAGACAAGACTAGACAGACAAGACTAGATAGACAAGACTAGACAGACAAGACTAGACAGACAAGACTAGACAGACAAGACTAGACAGACAAGACTAGACAGACAAGACTAGACAGACAAGACTAGACAGACAAGACTAGACAGACAAGGCTAGACAGACAAGACTAGACAGACAAGACTAGACAGACAAGACTAGACAGACAAGACCAGACAGACAAGACCAGACAGACAAGACCAGACAGACAAGACGAGACAGACAAGACTAGACAGACAAGACTAGACAGACAAGACTAGACAGACAAGACTAGACAGACAAGACTAGACAGACAAGACTAGACAGACAAGACTAGACAGACAAGACTAGACAGACAAGACTAGACAGACAAGACTAGACAGACAAGACTAGACAGACAAGACTAGACAGACAAGACTAGACAGACAAGACTAGACAGACAAGACTAGACAGACAAGACTAGACAGACAAGACTAGACAGACAAGACTAGACAGACAAGACTAGACAGACAAGACTAGACAGACAAGACTAGACAGACAAGACTAGACAGACAAGACTAGACAGACAAGACTAGACAGACAAGACTAGACAGACAAGACTAGACAGACAAGACTAGACAGACAAGACTAGACAGACAAGACTAGACAGACAAGACTAGACAGACAAGAATAGACAGACAAGACTAGACAGACAAGACTAGACAGACAAGACTAGACAGACAAGACTAGACAGACAAGACTAGACAGACAAGACTAGACAGACAAGACTAGACAGACAAGACTAGACAGACAAGACTAGACAGACAAGACTAGACAGACAAGACTAGACAGACAAGACTAGACAGACAAGACTAGACAGACAAGACTAGACAGACAAGACTAGACAGACAAGACTAGACAGACAAGACTAGACAGACAAGACTAGACAGACAAGACTAGACAGACAAGACTAGACAGACAAAACTAGACAGACAAGACTAGACAGACAAGACTAGACAGACAAGACTAGACAGACAAGACTAGACAGACAAGACTAGACAGACAAGACTAGACAGACAAGACTAGACAGACAAGACTAGACAGACAAGACTAGACAGACAAGACTAGACAGACAAGACTAGACAGACAAGACTAGACAGACAAGACTAGACAGACAAGACTAGACAGACAAGGCTAGACAGACAAGACTAGACAGACAATACTAGACAGGCAAGACTAGACAGACAAGACTAGACAGACAAGACTAGACAGACAAGACTAGACAGACAAGACTAGACAGACAAGACAGACAAGACTAGACAGACAAGACTAGACAGACAAGACTAGACAGACAAGACTAGACAGACAAGACTAGACAGACAAGACTAGACAGACAAGACTAGACAGACAAGACTAGACAGACAAGACTAGACAGACAAGACTAGACAGACAAGACTAGACAGACAAGACTAGACAGACAAGACTAGACAGACAAGACTAGACAGACAAGACTAGACAGACAAGACTAGACAGACAAGACTAGACAGACAAGACTAGACAGACAAGACTAGACAGACAAGACTAGACAGACAAGACTAGACAGACAAGACTAGACAGACAAGACTAGACAGACAAGACTAGACAGACAAGACAGACAAGACTAGACAGACAAGACTAGACAGACAAGACTAGACAGACAAGACTAGACAGACAAGACTAGACAGACAAGACTAGACAGACAAGACTAGACAGACAAGACTAGACAGACAAGACTAGACAGACAAGACTAGACAGACAAGACTAGACAGAGAAGACTAGACAGACAAGACTAGACAGACAAGACTAGACAGACAAGACTAGACAGACAAGACTAGACAGACAAGACTAGACAGACAAGACTAGACAGACAAGACTAGACAGACAAGACTAGACAGACAAGACTAGACAGACAAGACTAGACAGACAAGACTAGACAGACAAGACTAGACAGACAAGACTAGACAGACAAGACTAGACAGACAAGACTAGACAGACAAGACTAGACAGACAAGACTAGACAGACAAGACTAGACAGACAAGACTAGACAGACAAGACTAGACAGACAAGACTAGACAGACAAGACTAGACAGACAAGACTAGACAGACAAGACTAGACAGACAAGACAGACAAGACTAGACAGACAAGACTAGACAGACAAGACTAGACAGACAAGACTAGACAGACAAGACTAGACAGACAAGACTAGACAGACAAGACTAGACAGACAAGACTAGACAGACAAGACTAGACAGACAAGACTAGACAGACAAGACTAGACAGACAAGACTAGACAGACAAGACTAGACAGACAAGACTAGACAGACAAGACTAGACAGAAAAGACTAGACAGACAAGACTAGACAGACAAGACTAGACAAGACTAGACAGACAAGACTAGACAGACAAGACTAGATAGACAAGACTAGACAGACAAGACTAGACAGACAAGACTAGACAGACAAGACTAGACAGACAAGACTAGACAGACAAGACTAGACAGACAAGACTAGACAGACAAGACTAGACAGACAAGACTAGACAGACAAGACTAGACAGACAAGACTAGACAGACAAGACCAGACAGACAAGACCAGACAGACAAGACCAGACAGACAAGACGAGACAGACAAGACTAGACAGACAAGACTAGACAGACAAGACTAGACAGACAAGACTAGACAGACAAGACTAGACAGACAAGACTAGACAGACAAGACTAGACAGACAAGACTAGACAGACAAGACTAGACAGACAAGACTAGACAGACAAGACTAGACAGACAAGACTAGACAGACAAGACTAGACAGACAAGACTAGACAGACAAGACTAGACAGACAAGACTAGACAGACAAGACTAGACAGACAAGACTAGACAGACAAGACTAGACAGACAAGACTAGACAGACAAGACTAGACAGACAAGACTAGACAGACAAGACTAGACAGACAAGACTAGACAGACAAGACTAGACAGACAAGACTAGACAGACAAGACTAGACAGACAAGACTAGACAGACAAGACTAGACAGACAAGACTAGACAGACAAGACTAGACAGACAAGACTAGACAGACAAGACTAGACAGACAAGACTAGACAGACAAGACTAGACAGACAAGACTAGACAGACAAGACTAGACAGACAAGACTAGACAGACAAGAATAGACAGACAAGACTAGACAGACAAGACTAGACAGACAAGACTAGACAGACAAGACTAGACAGACAAGACTAGACAGACAAGACTAGACAGACAAGACTAGACAGACAAGACTAGACAGACAAGACTAGACAGACAAGACTAGACAGACAAGACTAGACAGACAAGACTAGACAGACAAGACTAGACAGACAAGACTAGACAGACAAGACTAGACAGACAAGACTAGACAGACAAGACTAGACAGACAAGACTAGACAGACAAGACTAGACAGACAAGACTAGACAGACAAGACTAGACAGACAAGACTAGACAGACAAGACTAGACAGACAAGACTAGACAGACAAGACTAGACAGACAAGACTAGACAGACAAGACTAGACAGACAAGACTAGACAGACAAGACTAGACAGACAAGACTAGACAGACAAGACTAGACAGACAAGACTAGACAGACAAGACTAGACAGACAAGACTAGACAGACAAGGCTAGACAGACAAGACTAGACAGACAATACTAGACAGGCAAGACTAGACAGACAAGACTAGACAGACAAGACTAGACAGACAAGACTAGACAGACAAGACTAGACAGACAAGACAGACAAGACTAGACAGACAAGACTAGACAGACAAGACTAGACAGACAAGACTAGACAGACAAGACTAGACAGACAAGACTAGACAGACAAGACTAGACAGACAAGACTAGACAGACAAGACTAGACAGACAAGACTAGACAGACAAGACTAGACAGACAAGACAAGACTAGACAGACAAGACTAGACAGACAAGACTAGACAGACAAGACTAGACAGACAAGACTAGACAGACAAGACTAGACAGACAAGACTAGACAGACAAGACTAGACAGACAAGACTAGACAGACAAGACTAGACAGACAAGACTAGACAGACAAGACTAGACAGACAAGACTAGACAGACAAGACTAGACAGACAAGACTAGACAGACAAGACTAGACAGACAAGACTAGACAGACAAGACTAGACAGACAAGACTAGACAGACAAGACTAGACAGACAAGACTAGACAGACAAGACTAGACAGACAAGACTAGACAGACAAGACTAGACAGACAAGACTAGACAGACAAGACTAGACAGACAAGACTAGACAGACAAGACTAGACAGACAAGACTAGACAGACAAGACTAGACAGACAAGACTAGACAGACAAGACTAGACAGACAAGACTAGACAGACAAGACTAGACAGACAAGACTAGACAGACAAGACTAGACAGACAAGACTAGACAGACAAGACTAGACAGACAAGACTAGACAGACAAGACTAGACAGACAAGACTAGACAGACAAGACTAGACAGACAAGACTAGACAGACAAGACTAGACAGACAAGACTAGACAGACAAGACTAGACAGACAAGACTAGACAGACAAGACTAGACAGACAAGACTAGACAGACAAGACTAGACAGACAAGACTAGACAGACAAGACTAGACAGACAAGACTAGACAGACAAGACTAGACAGACAAGACTAGACAGACAAGACTAGACAGACAAGACTAGACAGACAAGACTAGACAGACAAGACTAGACAGACAAGACTAGACAGACAAGACTAGACAGACAAGACTAGACAGACAAGACTAGACAGACAAGACTAGACAGACAAGACTAGACAGACAAGACTAGACAGACAAGACTAGACAGACAAGACTAGACAGACAAGACTAGACAGACAAGACTAGACAGACAAGACTAGACAGACAAGACTAGACAGACAAGACTAGACAGACAAGACTAGACAGACAAGACTAGACAGACAAGACTAGACAGACAAGACTAGACAGACAAGACTAGACAGACAAGACTAGACAGACAAGACTAGACAGACAAGACTAGACAGACAAGACTAGACAGACAAGACTAGACAGACAAGACTAGACAGACAAGACTAGACAGACAAGACTAGACAGACAAGACTAGACAGACAAGACTAGACAGACAAGACTAGACAGACAAGACTAGACAGACAAGACTAGACAGACAAGACTAGACAGACAAGACTAGACAGACAAGACTAGACAGATAAGACTAGACAGACAAGACTAGACAGACAAGACTAGACAGACAAGACTAGACAGACAAGACTAGACAGACAAGACTAGACAGACAAGACTAGACAGACAAGACTAGACAGACAAGACTAGACAGACAAGACTAGACAGACTAGACAGACAAGACTAGACAGACAAGACTAGACAGACAAGACTAGACAGACAAGACTAGACAGACAAGACTAGACAGACAAGACTAGACAGACAAGACTAGACAGACATGACTAGACAGACAAAACTAGACATACAAAACTAGACAGACAAGACTAGACAGACAAGACTAGACAGACAAGACTAGACAGACAAGACTAGACAGACAAGACTGGACAGACAAGACTGGACAGACAAGACTAGACAGACAAGACTAGACAGACAAGACTAGACAGACAAGACTAGACAGACAAGACTAGACAGACAAGACTAGACAGACAAGACTAGACAGACAAGACTAGACAGACAAGACTAGACAGACAAGACTAGACAGACAAGACTAGACAGACAAGACTAGACAGACAAGACTAGACAGACAAGACTAGACAGACAAGACTAGACAGACAAGACTAGACAGACAAGACTAGACAGACAAGACTAGACAGACAAGACTAGACAGACAAGACTAGACAGACAAGACTAGACAGACAAGACTAGACAGACAAGACTAGACAGACAAGACTAGACAGACAAGACTAGACAGACAAGACTAGACAGACAAGACTAGACAGACAAGACTAGACAGACAAGACTAGACAGACAAGACTAGACAGACAAGACTAGACAGACAAGACTAGACAGACAAGACTAGACAGACAAGACTAGACAGACAAGACTAGACAGACAAGACTAGACAGACAAGACTAGACAGGCAAGACTAGACAGACAAGACTAGACAGACAAGACTAGACAGACAAGACTAGACAGACAAGACTAGACAGACAAGACTAGCCAGACAAGACTAGACAGACAAGACTAGACAGACAAGACTAGACAGACAAGTCTAGACTGACAAGACTAGACAGACAAGACTTTTTTTGTGAGGAGAGGAAGTTACATTACGTACAACCCCTGCGGAAAATACCTCAGGGAGTGTGGGACTACTCATCTGGATGTTCGAGATGGATATACCCACTAAAAACCGCTCCTCTGCTTTCAATTTTTAGAAAGAACCCTTCCTCCCGGAACTACCTTATTGGTATTACCTTAGAAAGGGGTTTTGTCATGTTTCCTTATGGATCTTGTATTTTCTTAGCTGTTTCCTCTTCTTTCACTTTCTCTCGCAATATATCTGTGGCAAGATCACTTATTGCCTTTCAGTTTTCAGAACTTTTTTACATTTTTCCAAGCACACTTTCTGGGGCCAGTTTACAGTTCATTATCTTTTCCACATGTTGACGTTCGGTACTCCATCTCGGGCACACACCGGGCACACACAATGTGTGGTGTGCGTCGTCTTCTGCATTTTTACATTGTAGACACATTGTGCTTTCTCGTAGCTTGAACCTATGTAGATAGGATCTAAAGCATCCATGGCCAGTTACCATTTGAGACAAGTGGTGGTTTAGCTCCCCATGATCTCGTTCCGTCCAGGTCTTAACATCGGGTA
Source organism: Phosphuga atrata (assembly GCA_944588485.1). Classification (NCBI taxonomy): domain Eukaryota; kingdom Metazoa; phylum Arthropoda; class Insecta; order Coleoptera; family Silphidae; genus Phosphuga; species Phosphuga atrata. The sequence goes on from OX155892.1 coordinate 56,327,023, forward strand.
TAAGTCTGTAGATCCATCTGACCTTCTCGCTTTATCCCAGGCAGCTTGCCAGCTCTTTAAGGTGTCTTGTCTGAGACTCTCTCGGTTCCTTTGTCGGTTTTTATACATTTCTATTCTATCCACCATGAGAAGTTTGATAGGAATGACGGAGGCTGCTACCATTACAGCATCGGTGGAAGTTTTTCTATATGATGCACTTATACGTATCGCCATCGATCTCTGTACCCGAGTTAGGTTATTTCTCCATTTTTTGTATTTTAGTACGTCTGTCCATATCGGTGCCGCATAGAGCATCGCTGACGTCACGACAGAGAAAAGAAGCATCCGTTTGCTCGTTTTTGGCCCTTCAATCGACGGCATCAGTTTGTAGATTGCCGCGGTAGTTCTTGCAGCTTTCACCAGGACAGCTTCTGTATGTTTTGTGAAAGTCATTCTTTTGTCTATTGTGACTCCTAGATATTTGACCTGGTTCCTTGGTTCAATAATTATTCCTCTGATGTTGAAATCCACTTTTTTAACTTTTTTAAAGCCAGTTAGCAATACTGCCTCCGTATTTTTGTGGTGCCACTTGTGTTTTTCTACCCAGCAGGTGATTCTCTCTATCCAAACAAGACGCTCAGTCCGTCTTGTTTTTAAGTATCTTCTCGTTTTTGGCCGTCACTATAAGTGCAAGATCATCCGCATAAGCCATCAAATCCAGACCGTCCTCCGGGCATATTCCGAGAACATCGTCAAATAGGACGTTCCAAAGGGTGGGCCCGAGGACCGACCCTTGTGGGGCTCCTGCATATATGGGGATACAGGTCTTTTCTTGATGAGCTTCCAGGACTAGTTGCCTGTCGTTTAGATAGCTTCTGATTATAATTATCTATATATTATTTTCAGTGGCGGGTCTACCTTCTTCTGATCTAAAGCGTTCATTATCATTTGGCACGATGCACTATTGAACGCGTTTTTAATGTCTAGTAGAATTAAAGCGCATAGTTTCCGAGACTGTCTTGTTTTCCCCTGCCTTGATCAGACAGAGGAGACTAGACAGACAAGACTAGACTGATAAGACTAGACAGATAAGACTAGACAGACAAGACCAGACAAACACTATTAGAAAGACAGCACTCGGTAGTAAAGACTGTTAGTTTTTCCTCCAATTAAGAAGTTCTTGAACATTGTAACTTGAGACAATTGTTAGTAAATGTAAATTGGAAGACAGGCAATATTAGACACTATTTTTGGTTATTTGGCATAAATTAACCTGATTTTAATAAGTGAGCCGTTTATTTTGAAAGTGACCTAACTCCATTTATGTTCGAATCGAGATATTAAAGGGTATGCGTTGGATAAATTTAACAAATATATGTAGTAGATAACATAGTAGAATAATGTTTTGGTGTTTCTAAGGGTGTCAAATTTATCATCTCAATTAGCATATTTAACTTTATTTAAGAAACAATATGCTTTTCATGGCTGTAAATGGACTTGGGCCACTTTCAAAATCAATGAAATTACGCTTCCAATTTTTAAGAAATCACAAGTCCATCCATACATAAAATAAATTTTCCTTGAAATAAAGGTAAATGTATTAGTATATTACGTAACGAGAGTTCTAAGAATCATATTACGTACGAGCGGAACAGTTACCCGCGTATGACTACGACACTACGGCCCGCGTAGCGGTGAGAGCGTAATTCCGGGAGTACGTAATTGCCTGACAACTCGAGTTATGTTTATACTTATTTATTAAACTTACTTATTTATTATACTTTATCTACGACCACACTAATTTGTTTCTGTTTAATAAGAAAAATATGTTTGGTGTATCAAATTTGTTTCTTATTAGGTTATGTTTATTGTATTATCATTATTTAACATTATAATAAACAAACAGTTGTATTTTCATATATACTCGACATTATTTAACTTGAAAGAAATGAAAAGGAGTACATTTTTAATGGTTACATACCTTATTATTTAGTACTTATTTGGGTTAAACTGGAATTTGAACTGGGCTCATAGATCCTATATCTTGATTATACAACCCAATGCACGCAATATCAATTTCCGTTAGTGTGAATTGCGGCACGGGGGGCGCTGAACGTATGAGCACGTAGCAGTATCTCTCAACCGATCAACGAATCGTAAACCAAACGCACGTGTGTGTTATCAATCATAACATACGTGTTTGTTATGATGTATTTGCATAGTCCACGAACTGTACAATAATGGGCATTTATAATAGTGGTCGTAGATAAACATTTTTATCTTATAAAATCATGAATGATAAATAACAGTTGTTATTTTTTCATGGATATTAATATTGTTTTATTAATTATTATTCAGTCTTGTCCAGTTTGTGCATGCGGTAGGAGTAAAAAATAATTATTGTGGGCAGGTGGTATACAATGTGGTATACAAATGTGGTATACCAAAATTCTTGTATTTGAGGTTTGTGAGTGGTCTCGCAATTTTTTGTAGTTTTTTTATTTTCACATTGAAATTCATATTCGAAGATTCATAAGTTTTCTCTTGGGATATTTTAATATATTCATATTCTCATACAGTTTTTTTGCAATTTAATTTGTTACAAACAAATTATAAAAGAATTACTGAAAATTACAATGGTATATCAAGATACCCATATGAAACCATTTGCAAAACGAAACGTTTTGCATCCATTTGCAAAACGAAAAATTATCAATGTGCAGTTGAATTATGCACATTGATAATTCAACTGCTCCTTTAATAATTGAACATAAAGCTTAAGAGATCACATAAACTTTAATTGCATATTTTCCATCGTTTGAAACTCTCAAATGGGTAAAACTTTCAAAATAAACCTTTTCATCACTTCATTAACACAGCAAATTTTGGTGTTACAAAATCTTAATGATTTTAAATATATTAGTAACAAGTTACTTCAGTATAAAAAGATCAAGCAAAAATCTAACTATTAAGGTAGCTAACTCAATATTTTTGAAAGATGGACTTAGGCCACTTTCAAAATAAACGGCTCAAGTATTTGTTTTAAACTTCATATAAACTTTAGTATCAATATAATAACAAAGTAATGCTATTTGAACCTCTGTATCTAAATGTAGATAAAGAGTTAAATCGCCAATTTTGTGTCTATCAAGCGGTTTTCTAAATGCCGCTGAAGAAATCTTCTCGACTGACAAATTCACTAAACTAAATGCCCTTCCCTTTACACTACAAACTCTGTACGCCGAGTGACAGTTGTTAAAGAATTTTTTGTCTCGCAAATTCAATATACAAGATAATTAATTTAAACTCCACGTCGTCCTCAACACTAAAAACAGAACCTTTATCTACATAGTCTGCATAAACTTTTTTCCCATCCCACGTATCTTTGTAAGTAGCTTAAATTAACTCAAATTTCTTACTGCATTATTCAAAATACAGGTTGTAAAAAACTGAAGGAGTTTACGGTTGAAATGATATTGCGAATTATTTCATTTTAAATTGATCTCTTCGCACATTTCCTTTTCATTCGCTGTAATAGTGGTAAGAGTTGAGCCGGTTTAGAGGCTGGGTTCAATTTCGCGATGGTGCGAAATTCATACAGGGTTTATCGGAACTTTTATTACTTCTTATGATTTTAAGTTGTTCGGTTGAAAATTAGAACGGGGAAGAGAAAAAAAAAAAGTTTAATAAAATATGTATTAATTTTGTACCGTGCGGCAACAAGAGTGAGAAAAGAGCTTCGTATGTAAGCTTTTTCTTGGTGGAGTTTTGTTTTATTTACATTTTCGTTTGACTGTGTTGAGTCAATAAGGCAAACGGGTCTTGACAATAAACAAACACCATTTATCTTGATCCCGAGAATTTAATTGAATCAGGAATTAAGAAATATTCTCACTTATTTCGGTTATAATACAGAAATTTTAAATACTACATAATGATCCCACAAATGACAAAATTGCAAAGAAAATTGTAAAAAAAACTCTTCTAAATTTACACTGAATTGAAAAATTCACAATGTTTTTATCACTAATTTTTGTGAAAATATAATATAACTTGTAAATTTCTAAAGATCTACAAACTTGACACGACTCGACTGTCTCGAATGTTGAAGGTTGAAGGTTATTTCTCAAGTATGGATTACCACATAGTGGCGGTCCCAATTATCCTTTTCATTTCTTCTAAATTGAAATTTTCTAACAAGAAGCTTCCTTGTTTAATACTATTGTAAATACAGCCAGTTACAACTAACTACAAAAACTCTTGGTGTCTATAGATGAGGTACTCAAAAGATAATTGTAGCAATTGTAGCAGAACTAGCATTTGCCCGGAATGAAATGTCAATTTATGGAAGATTATAAACCTTCGTAAGTTAATATTTTGGAAATCGTTAGTTATTTCGTATAATTCTTTTGTTGATATAATGTTTTATAAGATGTTTTCAATTTAAGATTAATTAGTTTGTGCACATTTTAATATATTTCAGTTCATTTATTGAACAATCTGGTAATATTAATTTCAATCAAGAATACTAGAATGGTGTAGTTTTCAATATTTGGGTACAAATTTTGTTAGTTAACAATAATCAATATTTATTACTGTTTTTACCCATTTCTTATTTTATTCTACTTTATTTATTACTATAACTAAAGTTTTAAATCTGTAACAAAAATATGCTTCAAATGGTTTTAGTTTCAACTTTTACAAATTAACGGTGTTTTTGCAAATTCTACTAGTTACAAATTTAACTTGCTATCAACACCAATTAGTTGCCCGTGTGTAGCTAAATTTTTAGTTACCATATTTACAAACAAGCTGCAGTTACTTTTAGGTTTCAGTTTTTCAAATTGTCTAAATTTGCAATCTTCTAATGTCCCTTACAATCAAGGTAGAATAGTCTAATTTTCAGTTTGTAGTTACAATAGCACTAAATCATTAGTGAATACAATTACAAATAAGTTTTAGTTGTTGTAGTTTTACGTTTTTTAAATTATCAAAATTTACAATCTTTTAATAGTAGTTACAATCAAATGCTATTGTAATCAGATGCTATCAATGTTAATTATTTTATAGGTTGTAATTAAAGTATAATTTAAAATATTTAGAATAAGCTACATTTAGTTTTAGTTTGGTGTTTTTTAAATAGATAAAATTTGTTACAAGGTATACTAGTCTAGTTGTCAGTAATTAGTTAAAAATTTAGTTAGCTTCCACTACTAATTTCAAGCTTGTAACTAAGATATTAGTTAAGTAACAAACACTTTTTTTGTTGGAGTTTTGTTTTAATTACATTTTGGTTTAATTTACAAATTAGCTTCCGTTAGTTTTAGTTTTGAGAATGTCAAATTCTAAATGTTTGTCAAAATTTGTGTCTGAATTTTCTAGTTAGTTTTATTAATTGTGAGTGTTTTATTATAAATATTTAAAATCATGTCAAATTAGACGAAACTAAGCTAGTCTACTAAGACGGTCTGCAACCAGACAATACTAGAAAATACAGAAATAGATTACACAAGCCTTAACTAAGCAATGTTAGATAAGGCAAGTTGTGACAGGTAAACATTATACACCAGATAACATTAGACAAGACAAGATAGCCTAATACAAGAGAAGATAACATTATACAAGACAAGACAACATTATAAAAGACAGGGTAACATTGGACAAGAAGAGTTAACATTACTTAAGACAAGATAATATTAGACAAGACAAGATCACATTAGACAATCAAAATCACATTAAAAAGGACAAGATATCATTAGGGAATCAAAATGACATTAGGGACAGACAAGATAACATTATACAAGAATAACATTACTTAATAACATAGAACGATAACATTAGAGAATACAAGACAACATTAGACAACACAAAACAGGTAACTGTAACACAAAAAGGATAGGTTGATAAGACTCAGGCTCGCTACACACGTACCTTGTGGATGTATCCGGCGCAGGCCCGGCACCGGGTGGAGGGGGTGGTGTTGCATAGTCTAGCATGGAGTTCACACGTGCCGCGTGAGTCCATCCGGCGCCGGGCCGACTCATTTTGTCTGGTTGTCACCGGCCGGTCCCCACTGGCCATCCGGCTACCGGGTACCGGCTTGGCTGTCGTAGCCTATGGAACTGTATTGAAACTTGCACACATGCCGGTCCGGCAGTTGACCGTCTTCACTTGTCGAGTGGGTGCACCCAATGTTTTCTTTTTCTTGCGAAGTAACTGCCGATAAAGTAACCACATACAAATAACTCTTTCGCGATCCATTTTGTACTGAAGTCAAATAAATACACTGCTCGTAGCTCGACCTCGTGGGCCATCGGGCCGGTTCCGGACAAATCCATCCGGCATGTGTGTAAGGTGTTCAACCCGGTGCCTGCGCCGGATACATCCACACGGTACATGTGTAGCGAGCCTAAATCGTTGTGTGGTAAGATAATTCGACTTGGAATTTTCCTGTATTTACTTGAACTTGATTGATTTTTCTAAAATCTCAAATTAATATTTTTTTCCAAAAAAAGTCAAAATATATCAATTACAAATTTCATTACATACTCTGCTATTTGACTATAGATTTCAAATTTGTATTTATAAAACTGTACAATTTTTGAAAAATTTGTAATTTTAAAAACCCAATTTTTCAAACTTCTAGACCTGGTTGTAAACAAACTATTTTTTTCAATATTCCTCGTTGAAAACCCAATCATTTATTTAGATTTTCTTGGAAAACTGCAGATTTATGATAGTAGTATTTAAACTTTAGCTTTAAGTCAGGAACTAGTAAAGATAAAAGGCAATCAGAATTACAATATCACAGTCAGAATTGTACAGCTTTTGCATTTTACTTAGCAATAAATTTTCTAGCCAAATATTTTATCAGTAAATCGAATAGCTAATTTTGTTTATTTATTTAAGAAATTAGAGTTTCTGCTAATTTTAGCTAATATATAGAATAGGCAGAGATAATAGATTAACGAATTTTGCAAGGTTGAGCCATTCCCAAATCAAATTTGCATATTACAATTTGTTTCCAGATTTGGTGTATTTCCACGATTTCATTAACTCTATCTTAACATTTTTCTCTTTCCTGTCCTTCTCTTGCCCATGGTCTTTTCGGTTTCTTATCAGTCTGGATGGATTTTGGCAATCGATTTTAAACTAACTTCCTGATTAGCTAGAGACTTTAAAAATAGCTCAGAACTGGATTAATGAATGAAGCATGCAATAGTTTAATATTTTAGGCACATCGTTTTATCGTTTTACTTAAGTATTCGATATTAAATGTTATATCGTACATGTAATTAAATACATTTATATATGACCCAATGGTTCCCTTATCAAAAACCCACTTCTAGAGCCCAAAAACTGTCTTTCAGCTTATAAATGAAGAATCTGTCAAAACTGAAAGAGGGACGGTAAAAATCATCAGTTTTACCATCGGTAGCACATAAATATTGACACTAAATGCTCTTTATTATCAGGTGTACTGATAAAAAGCCACATAATCGTGTCAGGCGATTCCATCCTACCCTATGCACCTCGAACAAAATTTTGAACATTTCTCTAAAGTATTCGAAATAAGAAATTTTTTCACATGAAATTTCATCACTTAATGATTACCAAAAAACATGAGTCATGAAGATTTTACTAACCTTGGAGTCAGATCATCAGAGAAACATCAACTATTGACGATCCGTCTAGAATGAATTCCTTTAAAATCTTCATTGAAATAAATAATTTGGAAATGGTTTTATAATAAGAACATCATGAATTCATAGAATATTTTATGACAAATGATTTTTTAAATAAACAACTATACAATGTTTAGATTCATTAAAATTACACAAACATGATATTATAATTATAGGTTTTTTCTTATTGAAATTTAACTTGAATAATAATAATAAAAGTTTCTTCATAATTTTTTTAAAGATATTCTCGCAATAGCATTTTTTCTAAGAGTCTTTATACCATTTATTATATCCTTCTATCACTTGTAATGCGAACTGTCGTTGTTCTGTATCTTTGGTAAAACTATTTTTGTAATCCTGCACTAACTTAATGCTCCTTTCAGCAGTGTCATTAACAATTTTGATGTTTTTGACGATATTTCTTGCTTCTATGTAATTTTCGTCCAGTGCTTAGGATTATATTTCAAAAATGTTATATCAATTAAGAATCTTTCAAATAATTCCTTTGATTTCGAATTTATAAAGTGATCTATTTCAATGTCTTTATAATTGACGATATCTCTAGCTTGGATAACGATTCTCTTATCATATATAAAACTATCAACCACATCCAATTCTACATTTTGTAATAATTGAGCCGCTCTATTAATATGCCCCAAATTTGATGGCGTAGTATCACAACAAAAAGCTCTTATTGTATCACCCAAAACAAAATCTATTAATATATCAAAAATTGCTTCAGCTTGTTCTTCGCCAGTAGAACTTTCCAATTCAGGTACTCCCAAAAGTTTTTCAAAACCGCCATTAGTAATAATAACTGCAGTCTGTCAGTTTTTTTAAGAAAAAATGAAAAAAAGTGAGAGTGAAAGCGACCGAGACGAAGATTATAAAAGGAAAAGAGAAAAGGGAAGAGAGTCAGAAGAAAGGTTGAACCCCTTTCAAAAAAGTAAGAAACTGGAAAGATCACCGGCTAAAAAGGAAATGGGTGAGGAAATGAAGATGCTGAAAAAAATGCTGAAAGAGGGATTATGGAAAGAACGGTGAAAATTAGACAGAGAAAATGGAGAATTATAACAATATACAGCAGAAGTATGAAAGAAACGAAGAGAATGATAGAAGAGCGAGTAAAACAGCAAGACGAGGGAACTCTGGTGATTGGGGGGGACTTTAACGCAAGAATTGGAGAAAAATGAATACGGCTAGAAGAAGAACAAACAACAATAGAAAGAAGACCAACAAAAGACGCAACAGAAAACGCCGAAGGGAGACTACTGATTAGTCTAGTAGAAGAAAGAGGGTGGGACATACTTAATGGAAACAGTATAGGAGATGAGAAAGGAGAGTACACATATATCGGACCAAGAGGGGAGACAGTTATTGACTATGTTATGGTGAATGAAGAAGCATGGTATGAAATAGAACAATTCAAGGTGGGAGAAAGAGTCGAGTCGGATCATATGCCATTGGAAGTGAAGACAAAAGGAAGAGAGAAAAATAGAAGAAGTGAGAAGGATGTTAGAAGAAAAATTGTGAAGAATATCTGGACGGAAGAAGCAATAGAAAATTATAGAACAAGACTTAGGGAGGCTAGATACGAAGAGGAAGGGATACACGAAAAAGTGAAAGAACTGGGTGATCACGTAAAAAATGCAACAGAAAAAAAGTGATAGAGACTAGAGTGAAGGTGGGGTCTTGGAAAAACGAGTGGTGGGATAAAGAATGCAGGGAAGGGAAGCAATCAGTAAGAAAGAAATTAAGAAATTGTAAAAGAGGAAAAGCAAGTAATGAGGAGTACAAGAGAGCACGCAAGAGGTAGAAATTAGTATGCAAGGAGAAGAAGCAAAATAAATAGATGGAAGAAGAACTAAAGATGAAAGGCATAAAGACGGAAGAAGGGGTATGGAAATACATAAATAGGGAAAGAAAGAAAAAAGTAGAAAGGGTGAGTAATAGAATTACTATGGAGGAATGGAGAAAGTACTTCAGTCAGCTGCTGGGTGGTGATGAAATCAGACAGGAAAAGAAAAAGAGTCAACACAGGGTGGGAGAAATAGAAGAGATAACAAGAGAAGAATTAGAACAACAACTGAGTATACTGAAAAAGAAAAAGGCACCGGGGAGGGACGGCATACAGAATGAATCGTGGATATATGGAACTGAAAGGGAAGCTGACAGGCTGTTGGAGATAATGAATGGAGTGTGGAAGGGAGAGGGCTTCCCACAGGAGTGGAAAGAGGGGATAATATGCCCCATATATAAGAAAGGAGAAAGGGAAACAGCAAGCAATTACAGGGGGATCACCATGCTTAATACGGCATATAAGATATATGCAATGATTGTGGAAGAGAGATTGACGAAGGAATTGAAGGAGCGGGGTGTGATACCAGACGGACAGGCGGGGTTTAGGAAAGGGAGAGGGACCATGGGTAATGTATACATCTTGAATCACATAGTAGGGAATGAGATAAAAAAGAGGGGCGGCAAGATGTATGCATTATTTGTGGACCTGAAGGCGGCTTTTGATAATGTAGCAAGAGAGGCACTGTGGGAATGCCTGAGAAAGAAAAGGATAAAGAAGCATCTGATATCAAAATTAGAAGAGATTTATGAAGAAACAATAAGTAGAGTGAGAGTTGGTGAAAGGGTGAGCGAAGGTTTTAATACGCATAAGGGAGTGAGACAAGGCTGCCCACTAAGCCCCAGCCTGTTTGCAGCATTTATTGGAGACATAGAGGAGATGTTCAGCAAGGCGCAGACGGGTGGGGTTGTGGTGGGCAAAGAAAAAGTGTGGTCCCTAGCCTACGCGGATGATTTGGTGGTGCTAGCGAGAGACGAGAAAGGGATGAAAAAAATGATAAGAAACATGGAGAAATATATGAGGAGGAAAAATCTGACAGTGAATGGGGAGAAGTCCAAGATGATGGTGTTTAGAAAAGGGGGTGGCAGGAGAAGAGTAATTGAGTGGAGATGGGAGAAGGAGAAAATTGAAGAAGTAAAAGAATTTAAATACCTAGGGTACGTGTTTAATGAGAGAAATACTGAAACAGCACACGTGAGAGAGTTAGTAAAGAAAGCCAATAAAATACTAGGAGCGGTATGGGGAATAGGAGAGAGAAAATTTAGACACGACTATAGAAGGAGAGTGATGATGTTTGATAGCCTGGTGAAAAGTGTGATGATGTATGGAGCGGAAATATGGGGATGGAGAGAGCAAGAAGGGCTGGAAAGGGTGCAAGAAAATTATTTGAAATGGGTGCTAGGACTAGGTAGAGAGACCCCGGGGTATATAGTGATGGAGGGAACAAAGAGAGATGGAATAAGAATAGAAGCAGCAATAAGTTTTGAGGAGAGAGTGATAGAGAGAGGAGAGTGCAGAATTCAGCAAGAGTGCCTCAAAGAAAAAAGGAAAGAAATAGGAAAAAGGGTCTGGAAAGAAAGGGAAGCATATCTAGAAAGAAACGGGTATGCAGGAGCGGAGATAGAAAGAATGAGAGAGAGAGGAAGACTAATGACAGAGGAATTGGTCCAGAGAGATAGAGATGTGCAAAGGCAAGAAAGGAGAGCAAGAATTAGGGAGTCTAGGTACAATGGGAAATATGAAAAAATAATAACGGAAGAACTGCCAAAGTACCTAGGAAGGGAAGGTAGAAAAGAGAGAGTGACAATGGCAAGATTCAGATGTGGAAATGAAGAGACAGATAATACATTTTGGATGGAGGATAGGAATAGAGTATGCAGGATGTGTAGAGAAAACAAGGAGACAATAGAACACTTGCTGAACGAATGTTCAGAAATGAGAGAAAGAGACGAGTGTAGAGAAGAGATTTTAAACGAGGATGGAAGAGGGATAGATTGGATGAAGAAAGTTGAGGAGAGAAGAAGAGCAATATGTGGGGAGGGGAGCTGGTAATCGGGGTTTAGGGATAGGAATTTAGTGACTTTCTTTTTTTTGTTTTTAGTTTGAGCAGCATATGTTTCTTTTTTTTTAATGATTATTTTTTCTTTTTCTCTTTTTATTACTATTCTTATTTATATTATGTTCGATGTTAGTTTTAGTATAGATGTAAATTTTGGATTCAATTTATAAACCCGTAAGGGCAATATACATAATACCTGTCAGTTTTTCAAATATACATAATACATGTCATTTCTTCATTTTTAAGCTGAAAACGGTTTTTGGGCTCTAGAAGTGGGTTTTTGATAAGGGAACCATCGGATCACGTTATCCGTGATATTTTTTTCATCAATTAGAACACTTTCTGACCATGGAAGGGCATTTCTGAGACGAAAAAATTGTAAAGAACCACCCTTATATATATACATATATATATATATATATATATATATATATATATATATATATATATGTATATGTATATATATATATATATATATATATATATATATATATATATATATGTATATATATATATATAGGTCGAGTACCGTATATGTGCATGTGTAGTTTATAAACATCTAAACTACGTGAAATACATTTGAGAAGAATGAGAATTAAGCAGAATGGAGTCAAACATTTAATCAAACAATATTTAATATTGGTTACAATATTTCACGCACAAGAGTGAAATGCAGAAAATAAAAAATGTTTCAAAAATAAATTAAAAAACACGTTTATAGTAAAATGCAGAAAATTATTTTCTTCGGAGTTGACTACAAATGAAAGCGAAGATAACGTCAATATAGTTTAGTGCTCTCCGCTTTATACGGGAAAACATATTTTCTCCTTTTAATGCACTTTATTAATTACTCTAAAACCCTGGTTATTAACAGTTCTTTTATATATATATATATATATATTTTTTCCTTTAATTCAAGAAGAATTTTCTTTTGCCAAGTGTCAGCATCTAAAGATTTGAACAAATTTGCAATTTATGTTTATTGCAACAAAAACAACATATTTATATGAAAATATATTTTTATTTACTCATAAATTGAGAAATTGACGTGTTATAAAATTGCGGCATGAGATAAAGTGAAAAGATTCCCATAAGTATTAAACCTCTCCGGTGCATAGGGCATGCACAGAGCTTAGAGACAATAGAGCACTTGCTGAACGAATCTTTAGAAATGAAAGAAAGAGACGAGTGTAGAGAAGATTTTAAACGAGGTTGGAAGAGGGATAGATTGGATGAAGAAAGTTGAGTTTTTGGGCTCTAGAAGTGGGTTTTTGATAAGGGAACCATCGGATCACGTTATCCGTGATATTTTTTTCATCAATTAGAACACTTTCTGGCCATGGAAGGGCATTTCTGAGACGAAAAAATTGTAAAGAACCACCCTAATATATATATACATATATATATATATATATATATATATATATATATATATATAGGTCGAGTACCGTATATGTGCATGTGTTGTTTATAAACATCTAGACTACGTGAAATACAATTTGAGAAGAATGCGATTAAGCAGAATGGAGTCAAACATTTAATCAAACAATATTTAATACTGGTTACAATATTTCACGCACAAGAGTGAAATGCAGAAAATAAAAAATATTTAAAAAAAAATTTAAAAAACAGGTTTATAGTAAAATGCAGAAAATTATTTTCTTCGGAGTTGACTACAAATAAAAGCGAAGATAACGTCAATATAGTTTAGTGCTCTCCGCTTTATACGGGAAAATATATTTTCTCCTTTTAATGCACTTTATTAATTACTCTAAAACCCTGGTTATTAACAGTTCTTTTATATATATATATATATATATATATATATATATATATATATATATTTCCTTTAATTCAAGAAGAATTTTCTTTTGCCAAGTGTCAGCATCTAAAGATTTGAACAAATTTGCAATTTATGTTTATTGCAACAAAAAACAACATATTTATATGAAAATATATTTTTATTTACTCATAAATTGAGAAATTGACGTGTTATAAAATTGCGCCATGAGATAAAGTGAAAACATTCCCATAAGTATTAAACCTCTCCGGTGCATAGCGCATGCACAGAGCTTTGAGGATTTACGCTAGAAAAATTGCTTTCACTTTATATACCGAAAGCAATTCGCACATTGGAAAAACCTTCAGCTTCAAAACCAACATTTTATAATCCATCCGGCATTCAAAATTTAATACCTAAAGCTATTGTTGAGTGATGTTAATGCCTCGAGAGAAATGAGAAACATTTTGGAAGACGCATCGAAGATAATACGTTTTAGGAAAAGGTTCGACATGTTCTACAAAATACCCAGTTGGTGGGTTATCCTACTGTTTTGTGTGTGGCCAATAATGGATTGTTTGCTGGCGAATTACTGGGTTCCGGCCTGGGCAAACAATGACCTCTAGGCTCAACTAATATCTTGTAAAGGGATATTTGCTAAAGCTACCATCCGACGGGAAAATCTAATTATAGTTTGTTAAATCCTTAACTAGTAATAGCATTTTTTTCTCCTCTGTCTCAACTAAATAACACTCTTTAAAAGATTCATATTTAAATTACATAGAAAAACTAATCAACTGCATCTACCTGAATCTTTAAATTTCATAAATCTAGGTCTAAATAGTTATAATCCATATTTGTAAACATAATTCAGCAAATTAAATTTCTGATAAATGAAAAACTAAAGAAAGAAAAACTCGAAATCTGTCCTCAAGGGAAACTTTGTTTCAAAACAAACGCATCCTCTCCGTCTTTATTGTCGTTGATAAAAAACTTATTTATTAACTTTATCATTTATGGCGGCTTGCTATCAAACTGCCGACGTTTCTTATATTGAGTTATCACTTAACAACATTCGCTTAGAACTTTCTTTATTGAAAATGTTAAGAAAGATCGTTACTTATTTAAAGAACGAAAATTCAATAGTAGGTACGAAAAATTACTTATCTAAAACCTGTAGATCTAATCTGTAATAATTATCTAATTATATTTATTATTACGACTTATTCTTAGTCCAGTATTGTATGTCATGTGAGCATGTGGAGAAGTGGGCTCGGCAGCACACGTGCTATTCAATTGCCCGTTAACTAAACGTTGATGAACTAAGGCCGAAACAAATAACAAGAACGCCGTAGGCAGTTAGCTGAGAAATGAGCACCAAATAAAGTGAGTGAATAAAGATCGCTAATGGTGGCTGATATATGACCACAATGCGAAACAATTGTCAAGACTCGTTCACGAATAAATTAATATGAAAATTAACGCAGATGTGGATAGACAGTACACGACAGAATAGAGTCTGACAGACGGAATGCTGAAGACGTAGGTTCTCACTTATGCGTTAAAATACATAAGCTGTCTAGACTTATCTGTCTAGTCTTGTCTGCCTAGTCTTTTTGTCTAGACTAAGCTGTCTAGTCTTGTCTGTCTAGTTTTCTATGTCTCATCTTGTCTATATAGCCTTGTTCGTCTAGTTTTGTTGATTTATTTAATATAATTTTAGCGTTAGTTAAAGCTTTTCTCCCTCAAAGTTTTTGATACAAAATAGTTTGATGTGATTTTAGGAAATATTACAACAAAGGAAATAATATAACATTGGATCTCATACACTATTTACAAGACAATTTGGTCTCAATTTTAAATAATGTATGCTATTTATGTAACATTTCGATATGGGATATTTGATTAACAATGGATTTTAAATAATTTATGTATCTCTGACAAACTCTCCCACCTTATTTTCCACTGTGAATCATGCAACGACGAAACTATGCTATCATATTAACCATCCGCACTTTTTTTTACCTCTGAATATTGAAGCTTGGAAAACTTAGCACACCTTTCTACCCAAACTTTACATCCGCCTTTTTCCTTTAAATTATTTTTATATTATTTTTTATCTAAACTTTGCATGTTGTAACTATAAATAACAAGTTACACACCATAAATAACAAGTAGCAGAGATAACCGTTTGTTGCGGTACATCACAAAAAGCGTTTTGATACAGTCAGTTGTTGCCACGAAGAGTCGGATGTTAATTTCAACTTTTTGTCTATTTTTCCTGCTGTAATTCATAGAGAGAACAATGGAAGATCTAGCAGAAACATTTCCATGTGCGCTTCAAACAATTTCACGAAAAAAACCTCGACAATAATTTAAGTTTCGCATCAAATGTATAATTGTTAGTGAAAATGGATTCTTTGTTGCAAATTATCCGGCAATAATTTCATTTCTAATGTTGTAGCAATAAAAATTTGATCCCTAAAATATATTGTTTGCAAGATCTACCCTAGGAATTTTGAAGCTTTAATAAACTAAACTAATATAACTAGAGCAAAATCAGTAGAGTAAACACTAGAGTAATAATTATAAATAAGCTTTTTAAGATCATTTATTTTTATTTAAGTTCAGCAAGTAGCCGTCTGCCGACGCGTTTGGAGATGAATCTCTCATCAGTGCAGCTTTGCCTTTTTAATTATAAATTGGAATATACTTAAATTTGCATGAAAACCTCATGCATGACTGGAGAGGTTAGATGATTTTACATTTGTTTATAAAGTCATGAACTTAGTTTCGGTTATTTATTTAAATGATAATTGAATATTGGTGAAACTATATTAATTATAGATACAATCATACAAACTTATTAAAGAAAACCATAGTTTGAATGTATAAATATATTCAACCTTTTCGTAGCTCTATAATATTGAGTCTTATTAAGATTACGAACAAATCCCATGTTGAAACAACTACTTCCTGGCTAATGTATTACAGGATATTGAATGTGTATTGCAATCTATAATTCAAAAAAGCAAAGCTGCACTGATGAGAGATAGATCTCTACCCACTTCTGCAGATAGCTATTCACTTAATTTAAATAGATAGAAATGGTCGTAATAACATTTCTCACTTGCCCTTTTAACTTCAATAAAAGTAGCTTCATTAAAAGTATTTTGATGTTGAGCATCGCCAAGCCGGGGCACAGCTACTGGTGGGGACTCCCGTACCGAACAGGTGAAAGATTATACTAAGAGAGATACACACCCTACCCGGCTGTAGTGTCGTGGTCAAGGGTCTGCACAAGGGTTAACGACGCCGGAGCAGTTTATCTTTTGGTGATATCTGTTCCGATATTTATTTCCCTAGCTTCTCGTGGGACCAAAAATAGATAAAACAGAAACAAAAAATAAAGGATCGGGTGACTCCTCAAGCTTACCCAAACCAGAGGCTAAACACTTCGCCAAAAGTGCAGAAATGCCTATGGAAAGCACTGGTGTACATACAAAGGAGATAGAACTCTTATTGAGCAACGATGAGGAACTCGCTGTCAATCTTAAGGGTCTAAAAACAAAAGACCCAAAGAAGCGGAGGATGGGCGGCGCTGCCAGGAAGAGGATGAAGTTCCTAATCAGATCGGGCTTAACGGGAGCTAGGGCTAAAAGGCTAGGGATAAGGCATTAGTGTCTATCAGTTCCAAACCCTCAGAACCCAATAAGCGTCGGCGGTCTGATGAGAGCAGTCCTGAAAAGTGCCAAAGCAAGCGAGCCAAAAGGCAGGCAGTGCCTATGGCTCAGCAGGCGGAGGCAGAGAAGGCAACTGAAAGGCGCAAGATGCCTACAGATAGCGCCGGTACTGTTACCTACAGCCAACTGGTCATCTCCATAAACGTAGGAATTACCTGCAAAGCCTTCTGACGGAGGACCAAATTAAAGCGGTCCAGAAAGCCATTCTGGATGCTATTGTAAATGGGGAGAAGAGGGCTTTTAGGCCCGCTTTCTTGCAGGCGCATCAGCGTCCAGGATGGCTAGCACTGACTTATGCGAACCAAGAGACTGCTGAGCGGGTGAAGGGCCTTGAGGCCCAGCTCCACCCATGGGAGGGAGCCGATCTGAGGATTTTTGAAGTGGCAGAGATGCCGCGCGACGAAATCTTCATCCGCTACTTCCCAAATTGCATAGAGCAGAAGTCCGAAAGGATTCTATCTCTAGTAGAAGGTCAAAACCACCTCAAAACTTCGGCGTGGAGGGTCCTTAGGAGAAATCCAATAGGCCCAACGCTGGAAATGACCCTGTCGGTGGACAACGCGTCGGCAGGAAAAATCAGGGAGCTCGGGTCCAGGGTCAACTATGGACAGATCTCGTTGAGAGAACGCCGTAAAGTGCAATGGACGGAATCACAGCCCAGCACTTCCAAATCCGGCGATGGGAAGGGGTCAGCAGACGCCACCATAAAAACAATGGCGAAGTCGCAGGACCCTAATGGCTCTAAGAAGCCTAAGAAGTCCGGCGACTAAAGTCTAATAAAAGAATGAGGAGAAATGTTGTGGCGTCAGCAAATAAATCTGTATCACTCCAAAGCGGCGACCAGCGCTCTACACATGTGTGTCGGGATTGGTTTTCTGCAAGAACCATGGAGTAACCAGGGACTTGTCAGGGGCCTACCTACTGGCATATGTAAGCTGGTTTATGAGACTAGCTATTCTAAACCAAGAGCAGTGCTGATGCTCAGGAATAATATTAATTTTGTACCTGTTCCAGAATTCACAGGGACCAGGCAGTGGCAGTGGTGCAAATCTCTAGGTGTACTGACTGGGAACTCTATAAGGAGATCCTCAGACAGGAAACCGAAGGCCTAATTATAAACACAACAGACGAGTTGAAAGCAGCATCGTTTCATCTAAAAGGCGTTCTAACACACGCCTAAGAGACTAGCAGTCCTCCCAAAAAGATGCAAAAATCAAGGGCTCTTCCCTGGTGGAACAAAGAGCTAGGACGTCTGAGAAAGACGGCCAGGAAACGCTTTAACGGTGCGTAAAGAACAGGCAACTGGGAAGCCTACAGAGTAGCACTTACTGATTACAACAAAGAATTGAGAGGGTCGAAAAGGAAAACCTGACGTGACTTCTATTAGGGCATTGATCAATGTGCCCCAACGGCAAGGCTGCAAAAGGTTTTGGCAAAGGACCACTCAAATGAAATCGGGCTAATTAAGACACCGAGTGGTAAGTATACCAAAGATTTAGAGGAAAGTCTTACGTTTTACTACAGACGCACGTTCCTGGCTCTAAATCAACCATAACTGGTGAAGGGATAACGCGGATGAAGCGCCCAACCAAAAACTGCTAAAACATGGCAGCAGCCATGTTTACTGTTCAAAAAGTCGCATGGGCTGTGAACAGTTTCAAGCCATTTAAGGCTGTCGGACCTGACGGCATTTTCCCGGCAATGCTGCAGAAAGGGATCGAAACCATAGCCCCCTGCATTGCTGAGATATATAAAGCCAGCTTTCGACTGGTGTACATACCGCTGGAATGGAAAGAGGCCAAGGTGATATTCATCCCTAATGTGGTGCCTGGTCGTTGATGATCTCCTAGATGTGCTAACAAAGAACGGGTATAAGGCGGTTGGCTATGCAGACGATGTTGCCATCATAATAAGGGGAAATTTTGTAATACAATCATGAACCTTGCACAGAGTGCACTTAACACCATCTACTGTTGGAGCAAGAAATGTTCGAGCAAAATAGTAATGGTTTCCTATACCAGAAAGAGGAAGCTGAACTTGAAAGCTCCGAGCATTGAAGGTCAGACGTTGGAGTTTTCCGAAGAGGTGAAATATCTAGGAGTAACCTTGGAGAAGAAACTCACTTGGAACTCGCAGCTGAACAAAACGCTCTCAAAAGCCACTGCGGCCTTTTGGAGCTGCCGTAAGCTTTTTTGGAAAACATGGGGACTAAACCCAAAATGGTCCGTTGGTCTTACACAGCAGTGGTAAGACCGATTATCACCTACGGTTCACTCGTATTGTGGTACAAAACAAAGGAAATAAAGACCCAAAACATGCTACAAAAGCTCTAACGGCTTGCGTGCTTGGGTATAACAGGAGCGATGCAATCTACTCCAAGCACTGCAATGGAAGTTCTGTTGGACCTACTTGCACTGCACATACAGGTAGACAAAGAAGGTCTTCTCAGTGCTTTGAGACTAAGGTGTAAATTGCCTATTCAGAGACACATGAAAATAAGGGAACAAATCGGAGAGAAATTTCTGAAGCAGCCCTTGGAAGCAATGTCTACAGAATACGACTTTGACACAGCCGTTGAAGTCGTCATCAATGACCGCCAAAGCAGTGTTCAAATAATCGAAAACATGAAAGACAAAGCGTCCATGTGGTACACCGACGCATCAAAAACTGCTAAGGGTATAGGAATTGGCATATACATTCGGAGTCACAGGGACACCACGGCATTGGACTCTTACGGTACTACACGGTACTACAGGCTGAACGGTACTACAGGCTGAAATTATAGCCATTGAAAGATGCCTTAAATAGATGCCACAAATATGCCTAAAGAAACGTCTTAAAGGAGTGCAAATCTACATCCTAACGGACAGCCAGGTAGCTCTAAAGAAACAACAAAAAGCACACAACTTTAATTCCAAAGTAACCTGGAACTGTAAACAAACCCTAAAGCAACTAGTGAAAGGTAACAGACTCACTCTAATGTGGTCACCGGGTCACCAGGGCATATATGGTAATGAAATGACCGACGCACTCGCCAAAAGCGGGGCCGAGGCTCCCATCTTGGGCCCAGAGCCAACTTGTGAATTTACAAAGGCCCACTTAAGGCAGGGGGCTAAGAAATGGGAAGAAGAGCAAAAGCCAACCCACTGGAAAAACACGCCAGGACAGCGGCAAGCTAAAATGCTCATAAACTATCCTGCCGCAATAACGCAGCAGATGCTAAGCTTCTCTAGAACAGAAATCAGAACTTTGGTAGGCATACTCACAGGACATTGTCCAGTGAGATTTCACCTACAAAAATGGGAAAGGCAGAGGAAGTTGCCTGTAGATTATGTGAATCAGATGAAGAAACCGCTGAACACATAATGTGCACATGTGTAGCGCTAGCACACATAAGGCTTGCACACTTCGGGGTCGCAAGATTGACCACCTTGGAGCTGAGTAGCAAGCCTCTCAGGAATATCTTAGACTTCGTTCACGAAGTTGAATTCCTGGGAGAGTAATTGTAGTAGTTTCAAGCACAATAGATCAAGTTTGTCGCAGTACAGAAAGGCTTTGCAGCCAAACGACCCCCACACAAAAAAAACCTCATTGTAATTTCGTTCGCAAATACGTGATTGGTGGGGATTGTTTACAGAAAACGATGTTTTGCCAAGTAGGAAGAGATCGGTGAGCTGATGATCATCAACCGCCTGAACAGATCTTCATAAATTGTAGCTAAGAAACTTCTCGATCGCGTCAGGTTTCAAACTCAAGTTTGGATATTCGGAAATAGACAAACATTTGTCTATTGGTTGCGGATTAATTTTGTCAAGTAATAAATGAGTTGATGGGCATCAAACACATAAACAGATCTTCATACATTATTGTAGAAATACAATTAATGTGATAATATAAAATAAATTATGTTGTAAAATATACTCAACTATTTTAGTTCAAAACAAATTATGTATTAATATATTCGATGCCGTTAAAACCTTATTAAATACAAATTGACAAGCGTAAATTCGGTACGAAGATAAACACAATCGACAAAACTCAACAGTAATTATCAAGCCATGAGTGGAAAAAAAGATAGATATACAAAACTAATACATTACATAATCCAGATCCATTAACCATAACGCGACCGTATTAATTTAGAATATATATTTAGTACGCCGCTTCTATATGTACATCGGTTTAATCGCTTTATATCGACACTAAATTGATAGGGATTGAATTAATAGTTTGCATATTAATTTCAAATTATTATTAGAACTGCTCGCTGGGCATGCACTAAATTAACAATCGGCCGCCCGTGGCTCTGGAAACGTTTCAAGATTATGAGAATTTATTATGTTGTTTGTTGTTCTTGTTAGCATTCAGCTTTCAATAATACTCATTTAATCTAGTATTGAGTATTGAGAAGGCGAAAATAATAAATAAAGAATAGACAAGATTAGAAAAGTAGTACTTGTGACATTGTGTAAATTTTTCTGCCTCTTCTTGTCTCTCATCTTTCTATTTAGTCTTCATAATTTTATTTCCTTTAAGGTTATACTTGATTTTGTTAATTTTACGCCATTTAGTCCTAAAGGGATATTTAGTGTGAAATATTGAAGTGCTAACGGCCTATTAAAGATATTTGGATTCGCCTCGTCCGTAAACACAAAACGATAGCGCGAACGATTTTCACTTTGCACGTTATCGAATATCCTAATCTGACAATCTTCCACAAAAAAAGAGGAATCTCATGTGTTTTCGGGCAAAATTGTTTGTTCGGGCACGAACGGCCTAATTATTGGAATTCAGCCAAAATACAG
This sequence comes from Phosphuga atrata, assembly GCA_944588485.1. Taxonomy (NCBI): domain Eukaryota; kingdom Metazoa; phylum Arthropoda; class Insecta; order Coleoptera; family Silphidae; genus Phosphuga; species Phosphuga atrata. Next base: position 56,348,932 of record OX155892.1, read on the forward strand.
ATGCACACGGCGAACCGTATTACCAAGAAGCTTAAACTATCTTCGAGCAGATAGTTTCGAGTTTGAGATATTAAGTAGGTGCAAATGTGTGAGGACAATCGCGGAGGAAATGCAATAAAGTCGAAATCCAGTGTTACTGTTAGTCCTCATTGTTATTGGAAATTATTAACGAGCGTCCGGCATAAGCGATGTTGACAATTAAAACGAAATCGTTCTGTTTTATATTTATAGAAGCCATTACAGTAATTGCTTTACATGCAGCTCGTTACCGGACATCATTCACAACCGGACCAATAATCTTTTTCCAATATAATAGTTATTGTCGTACAATTATTACTCAACGTAGCAGCAAGCTTCTAAACATTCTAAGCGATGTCAGACAGACCAGATCAAACAGACAAAACTGGACCAAAGATAACTTCACAGACAAGACAGTTAAACCAGTCAAGAACCAGACAGACAAGACTAGACAGAAGAGACTAGACAGACAAGACTAGTCAGACAAGACTAGATGGACAAGACTAGACAGACGAGACTAGACAGACAAGACTAGACAGACAAGACTAGACAGACAAGACTAGACAGACAAGACTAGACAGACAAGACTAGAAAGACAAGACTAGACAGACAAGACTAGACAGACAAGACTAGACAGACAAGACTAGACAGACAGGACTAGACAGACAAGACTAGACAGACAAGACTAGACAGACAAGACTAGACAGACAAGACTAGACAGACAAGACTAGACAGACAGGACTAGACAGACAAGACTAGACAGACAAGACTAGACAGACAAGACTAGACAGACAAGACTAGACAGACAAGACTATACAGACAAGACTAGACAGACAAGACTAGACAGACAAGACTAGACAGACAAGACTAGACAGACAAGACTAGACAGACAAGACTAGACAGACAAGACTAGACAGACAAGACAAGACAGACAAGAATAGGCAGACAAGACTAGACAGACAAGACTAGACAGACAAGACTAGACAAACAAGACTAAACAGACAAGACTAGACAGACAAGACTAGACAGACAAGACTAGACAGACAAGACTAGACAGACAAGACTAGAAAGACAAGACTAGACAGACAAGACTAGACAGACAAGACTAGACAGACAAGACTAGACAGACAGGACTAGACAGACAAGACTAGACAGACAAGACTAGACAGACATGACTAGACAGACAAGACTAGACAGACAAGACTAGACAGACAGGACTAGACAGACAAGACTAGACAGACAAGACTAGACAGACAAGACTAGACAGACAAGACTAGACAGACAAGACTAGACAGACAAGACTAGACAGACAAGACTAGACAGACAAGACTAGACAGACAAGACTAGACAGACAAGACTAGACAGACAAGACTAGACAGACAAGACTAGACAGACAAGACTAGACAGACAAGACTAGACAGACAAGACTTTTTTTTTTTTTTGCACGTGCTGGAGGTGAAAATCTGCAAACAGACACCACCCGACCCGTGTCGAGTGGTAGTGTGGGGCTGCCCCTCAAAAGGGGCGACCCACTAAAAAACCCCCACCATTCAGACCCCCCAGTCAAAACCAGAGAGAACGTGATGGAATCCAAAATTTGGCATAACTTCACCACGTTCCTCCCCCTTTCATATCCAAAGCATTCATCCATTTATTCGTTGTGCCGGGCGCGTCGTTAATCGCCGTGCCCCCCCTCACATCAGAGTTTACAATAAATTTGTGCGCCCCCTTCGCACTAAGGGGGGCCCGGCGATGGCACGCTCGGCTCGCGCGTAGCAACCCCTCTACCCGCCTTACGCTCGTCCCTTTCAACCTTCTCTTTTCTCCTCATTATATAACCTATCATTCCAGTCAGCACGCCCCATTCATACTCACTGCGGAGCATGATTCTCACCATACTCTCCTTGTTCACATTCTCTCCCACCTTGCATTCTGCGGCGCTCCTCATTCTCTCCCATCTCGTACACTCGAAGATGGTATGCTCCGCAGTGTCCTCAGTCGCTCCACAGTACGTACAGTGCGCCTCAACCAGTTTCCCGATGCGCACCAGGTAAGACCCAAAGCATCCATGCCCCGTAAGTGCCTGGGTGAGGTGGTAATTCACCTCCCCGTGCCCACGGTTGACCCATTCATCGATAGTCGGAATCAGTTGCCTGGTCCAGGCTCCCTTTTCCGACCCCTGTCATAGCTCTTGCCATACACGCATCGTTTTTTCCCTTTCATTTCTAGGGTCATTACCTCCCCAAACTCTCACCCTTTCATGCGCCAGAAGGTCTAGCGGGATAACTCCAGCAACGACCGCCACGGCGTCGCCAGAAACAGTCCTGTATGCGCTGCACACACGCAGCAGCATACACCTTTGCACTCCGATCAGTCCCGCTCTATAACATTCAATCCTAAACGCATTTATCCATGCCGGCACCACATACAGGAGAATGGAGTGCACAACCGCATTCATAACCCTCCTCTTGGAGGCCAAGGGCCCACCTATGTTGGGCATCAGCCGTTCAAGGGCTCCCACACATGCTGTAGCCTTGCTCACCACCCGGGTGACCTGATCGGATACCCTAAGATTTCGCTGGAGCTCTACCCCAAGGTATCTTACAGATTCCCGAGCCGGTACGTCAACTGTCCCCATTCGCACGGTCAATGCACGCAGCTTTCTTCTCCCAATTAGCAGGACCGCCTCGGTTTTGTGGGGAGCCAGAGCAAGCCCTTTTTCCCCCATCCACCGATCAATCCTACCAATTGCCTCATTCATTATCGCTTTCAGACTATCTTCCGTTCTTGCGACAGCGACCACCGCTAAGTCATCAGCGTGCCCTGCGAGTGTAACCCCGTCTGGCAGTCTCAATCTCAAAACCTCATCATAAAATATGTTCCACAGTATCGGCCCAAGAACCGAACCCTGTGGAACACTCGCACTCATTTTAAGGATTTTACCTTCCACAGTCACTATCTCCCTATCTTTCAAGTATCTCCCCACCATCTTTCGAAGGTAGGGAGCTACCCCCTTTAGTTCCAAAGCCTTCATGATTCCGCCCTATGGGACAGAATCGAAGGCATTTTTCACGTCCAGGGTTACAAGCACGCAGTAGCTACGGGTACGCCATGGACCCGTATTTGCTAACCTTGCTCTCTCTATCACACGCATCATTGCGTTCACCGTAGTGCGGCCGCCTCTGAACCCATACTGTTCCTCTGAAAGACCCCCTACCCTCTCGAGATCCTCATTTATCCTAGCTCCGATCATACTCTCAAACATCTTCGCTATCCCATTCAGTAGGCAGATTGGCCTCTAATTGTCTTCCTCTCCTTCCTTTCGCTCTTTTTCAATCATCACCAGTCTCGCTCTCTTCCACTCTTTGGGGAAACTGCCATTCATAAACAATTCATTCAGCATGCTCAAGCACATGTCCTCACACACATGCCCAAACACCTTGCACGCTTCCGGTGGAGCACCATCAGGACCCGGCGCTTTTCCCTCCTTCATCCGGCCAACTGCACTCTGCAGCTCGGCCGGAGTGAAAAGGGGCGGCGATCTCCATCCCACGGATTCCAGCCAGTACATTCGCTAATGTACTGGGAACAGCTTCTTGACTTCCGTCATTAGGCTATCCCCCCGGAGAGTATTAACCCTGTGCGCAATTTTTCTGGTGACGATCTTATAGCCGTCACCCCAGATGTTATTATTCACCTCTTCGCAGAGCACTCTCCAAGCTTCTTGCTTGGAGTTCGCGATGGCTCTGCGAAGTTCCCTGTGCGCCAAGTTATACCTCCTTCTGCACTCCTCACGCACTTCCTCATTTGCTCGCCTATTACTCTTCACCATGCATCTCCTTTCACGCAAACAGGTTTTACGCTTTTCAGCTACCTGCTCATTCCACCAGTAAACTGGCTTCCTGCCTCTGACGCCCCTCCGTTTTCTCCGAAACACCGCATCACAGGCCCCGTGAAGAACTGCTTCGCAGGAGCTCCGCAATCCATTTTCGGGGCCTGTCCTTTCAGCCAGCTCTTTCATGACGTCTTCCAATCTTTCTAGTAGACTCTTGTCCACTCTCCATCCATTCGTTCCACAAGCAACCGGTCCCTCAGAAACATCCTTTCGTACGTCGAAGAGAATATCCTGGTGATCACTCAGATTCTCTCCCTCTCTGACACGCCACTCTTTCACTCTGCCTGCAATCCGTGAGGTGCTAAAAGTGATGTCTATGAAAGACATACTTTCACCCCGCACGAAGGTTGGCACATTCCCACTGTTGTGAACCACCAGGTCCTCCTCTGCCAGCCACTCTTCCATCATTCTCCCTCTCTCATCCTCTCTAGGGGATCCCCACCAAGCGGACTTGGCGTTGAAATCCCCCCCGACAACAATCTCTTTCGACCACCTTTTCATACTGGCCCTTAGCTCATCCATAAAAGCTACAAACTGCTCTAACATTATGTTAGGCGAGATGTAGCACCCATACATGACCCAGTTTTCCCATTCGACCCACACATATCCATTTCCACATCCACACTTAACTATAGGATTTTCCGATTGGAAAATCCTCACAGCAACATTCTTACACTGGTCCACGTGCCAGCCTCCGTTACCAATAGTCCGAAGATTTGGTTCGGAGACAATGGCCACACCCACTCTCTCATCATGCACCGCCTTCCATACCAGCTCCATTGCAGCCGCACTCCTATTTGAGTTCGTCTGCAATACTAGCATAATCTATTTCTTTGGGACGTCCCTTTCATACTTTCCCTGCACAGTTTCCTGTACGCAGGACAGTTCATGGAGTCCGCCCTATGCCCACTCACTCCGCACACGAAGCACTTAGCCTCTTTGGTCGTGCACTCGTGTGCTTTGTGCCCACTTTCATCGCATCGCAAACACGCATTCTTTCTCTCTATTCCCTTGCATGCTGCCGCCAGGTGCCCGAAGCCAAGGCATCTGTAGCACCTGATCGGCTTATTGTCTTCGGTCACTCCAACCAACTTTTATTCTTCCTTTCTCCAGTATGGTTTGTGCCTATGGTTTGCTCATACTGGAAGAGTGACAACTGCCATACTGGCCCCTCCGCGCACGGTGCGGAGAGACTTTACCACACACTCCTTACATTCAGCCGCCTTCTGAATGGCTCCTTTCACCTCATCGGTGGTGGTAGCCTCATCCATGCCCCTAACAAGGACACTTCTGAGCCCCATCTCCGTCCTGACATCCCTTACAGCCTCAGTCACTAGGGCCATTCGCTCTGCCAGTCGCTTCTTTTCCCCATCATCATTCACTCTGACGATGAGGTCCGCAGCGTGGGTTTTCCTCATCGCCCTAACATTTATATCCTCCATGTCTACTTCCTTCTTAAGGACATTCACCATATGGGCGTAAGAAACACCCTATGCCCTCCTCACCAGTAAGGTTTCTGCCTTTTTGGTGCCTCCGGCCCCTTCCACTCTGGGCTTTTGTCCCTGCGCATTCATCCAGCACTGGGTTAGCTCAACTCCTGTGCCATGCCACACGCATTCAGCCATCTTTCGTACCAGCCACATATTAAGGTTACCAGCACACCGATAGCGAACCTCTTTCTCTCAGTCTTCGCACAAAGACCTTTCATCCTTAATAAGGTCTCGAACGCCTTTTCTTCGGCGCCCTCGACCTTATTATCATCCAGCCGGGCGATGAAGTGGTACTTCCTCTCGGAGTCCAACGACTCATCGCCTCCCATACACACCACATTCTCGCTCTTGATGTAGGCCACGGAACCTACATTCAAGCCTTCAGCCACTCGCTTGGCCTGAGGGAGCAGGTCGAGCATCCCCCAGCCCAGCTGCCCACAGTTATCCCCTTTCTCTCCTGCAACTAACAGGAGTACATCCTCGTCCCTGGCCAGAGGAGAGCCCTTGGCCATCTTCACCACGGTGAAGGTGTCCTCGGACCACCTCTCCCTCGCCAGAGACATGTACTCCTGCACATTCATATCCGGCTTCAGCGCACTGGTGATACTACATTCAGCCTCCGTTTGGGTGCTGACTTCCTTGCATGCCACACTTACAGTTTGGATCTCGGTGTCATATAACACCTTTTCAACGGGCAGGAAACGGTGCGCTTCCAGCCAAGTGGTCACGGAGTTGCGCGAGAAGACGTTAGTTGTCTTTTTAACTCGCGCTGCTGCATCTTTAACTTCCTTCTTCGTGCTACTGCCTCCAGCGATAGCCCTTTCCAAGTCCTCCACTTGTCTGGTAAGTGCTCCAATCGCTTCCACGATTGTAAAAGCGATCGAGCACTCCGTCTTCTTGTACGCCTCCACGTCATCAGTCGACCGATCCGCCACATTCCTTTTCTTCGGGGTTTCTCCAATAGACTGGCTTCTCGCCCGGCTATCCATCGCCCCTACACCCTTACTCAATTTTTGTTTTGTGAAAAAATCCATACTGAATGGAGTTTCCACAAACTAAAAAACTGAATTCAAAAATCCTCCACTCCTTGGGGGTGGTGAAAAATTTGCCGCAGATAGCGTGCTGCAGTAAATGCAAAAACGTCTGCGGCGTTAGATTATCTTTATCTCCGTATATATGAGATAAGGAGTGGGAACAAAAAGAGAGAATTTAAAGAATATAAAAAACTCACGCGACCTGCTGTGACTCTATTAAGCTAAAACTATTATACTAGTTTAAAGAAAAACTAAAAACACCGCCATTAAGCAAAAATAAATTTCTACAAGGGAATAGAAACAAACCAAATACACTAGGCTTGATTGCAATTATATAACTGATAACTAAAAAACTTATATACCAACATATTAATAATCACAAACATGTGGAGCACTCGGCTGCACGTCTACTCGCTTCCGCGTCTCGTACGCGACTAGGACAGACAAGACTAGACAGACAAGACTAGACAGACAAGACTAGACAGACAAGAATAGACAGACAAGACTAGACAGACAAGACTGGACAGACAAGACTAGACAGACAATACTAGACAGACAAGACTAGACAGACAAGACTAGACAGACAAGACTAGACAGACAAGACTAGACAGACAAGACTAGACAGACAAGACTAGACAGACAAGACTAGACAGACAAGACTAGAAAGACAAGACTAGACAGACAAGACTAGACAGACAAGACTAGACAAACAAGACTAGACAGACAAGACTAGACAGACAAAACTAGACAGACAAGACTAGACAGAGAAGACTAGACAGACAAGACTAGAGAGCCAAGACTAGACAGACAAGACTAGACAGACAAGACTAGACAGATAAGACTAGACAGACAAGACTAGACAGACAAGATTTGAGAGACAAGACTAGACAGACAAGACTAGACAGACAAGACTAGACAGACAAGACTAGACAGACAAGCTAGACAGACAAGACTAGACAAACAAGACTAGACAGAGAAGACTAGATAGACAAGACTAGACAGACAAGACTAGACAGACAAGACTAGACAGACAAGACTAGACAGACAAGACTAAACAAACAAGACTAGACAGACAAGACTAGACAGACAAGACTAGACAGACAAGACTAGACAGACAAGACTAGACAGACAAGACTAGACAGACAAGACTAGACAGACAAGACTAGACAGACAATACTAGACAGACAAGACTAGACAGACAAGACTAGACAGACAAGACTAGACAGACAAGACTAGACAGACATGACTAGACAGACAAGACTAGACAGACAAGACTAGACAGACAAGACTAGACAGACAAGACTAGACAGACAAGACTAGACAGACAAGACTAGACAGACAAGACTAGACAGACAAGACTAGACAGACAAGACTAGACAGACAAGACTAGACAGACAAGACTAGACAGACAAGACTAGACAGACAAGACTAGACATACAAGACTAGACAGACAAGACTAGACAGACAAGACTAGACAGACAAGACTAGACAGACAAGACTAGACAGACAAGACTAGACAGACAAGACTAGACAGACAAGACTAGACAGACAAGACTAGACAGACAAGACTAGACAGACAAGACTAGACAGACAAGACTAGACAGACAAGACTAGACAGACAAGACTAGACAGACAAGACTAGACAGACAAGACTAGACAGACAAGACTAGACAGACAAGACTAGACAGACAAGACTAGACAGACAAGACTAGACAGACAAGACTAGACAGACAAGACTAGACAGACTAGACAGACAAGACTAGACAGACAAAACTAGACAGACAAGACTAGACAGACAAGACTAGACATACAAGACTAGACAGACAACACTAGACAGACAAGACTAGACAGACAAGACTAGACAGACAAGACTAGACAGACAAGACTACACAGACAAGATTAGACAGGCAAGACTAGACAGACAAGACTAGACAGACAAGACTAGACAGACAAGACTAGACAGACAAGACTAGACAGACAAGACTAGACAGACAAGACTAGACAGACAAGACTAGACAGACAAGACTAGACAGACAAGACTAGACAGACAAGACTAGACAGACAAGACTAGATAGACAAAACTAGACAGACAAGACTAGACAGACAAGACTAGACAGACAAGACTAGACAGACAAGACTAGACAGACAAGACTAGACAGACAAGACTAGACAGACAAGACTAGACAGACAAGACTAGACAGACAAGACTAGACAGACAAGACTAGACAGACAAGACTAGACAGACAAGACTAGACAGACAAGACTAGACAGACAAGACTAGACAGACAAGACTAGACAGACAAGACTAGACAGACAAGACTAGACAGACAAGACTAGACAGACAAGCCTAGACAGACAAGACTAGACAGACAAGACTAGACAGACAAGACTAGACAGACAAGACTAGACAGACAAGACTAGAGAGACAAGACTAGACAGACAAGACTAGACAGACAAGACTAGACAGACAAGACTAGACAGACAAGACTAGACAGACAAGATTAGACAGACAAGACTACACAGACAAGACTAGACAGAAAATACTAGATAAACAAGACTAGACAGACAAGACTAGACAGACAAGACTAGACAGACAAAACTAGACAGACAAGACTAGACAGGCTAGACTAGACAGGCTAGACAGACAAGACTAGACAGACAAGACTAGAGAGACAAGACTAGACAGACAAGACTAGACAGACAAAAATAGACAGACAAGACTAGACAGACAAGACTAGACAGGCAAGACTAGAGAGACAAGACTAGACAGACAATACTAGACATAGAAGACTTGACAGACAGGACTTTTTTTTTAAAGTGGTTCGGGGGAAGCTCTCACTAAACCCACTATTCCACCTTGGCTTTTAGTATGCGCCACCCCGGTATCGCATATTCTGCAATCATTCAGGGTGGGCTGCCCGGACGGTTAGAGAAAACCGCCCTAGTTGTTATCTCCCCGACCAGGATTCGAACCCGGGTCTCCCGCATTGAAAGGCGGGTATGTTGTTAACTACACCAACGAGGAGGACAGACAGAACTAGACAGACAAGATTGGACAGACAAGACTAGATAGACAAGATTGGACAGACAAGACTAGAGAGACAAGACTAGACAGACAAGACTAGGCAGACAAGACTAGACAGACAAGACTACACAGACAAGACTAGACAGACAAGACTAGACAGACAAGACTGGACAGACAAGACTAGACAGACAAGACTAGACAGACAAGACTAGACAGACAAGACTAGACAGACAAGACTAGACAGACAAGACTAGAGAGACAAGACTAGACAGACAAGACTAGACAGACAAGACTAGACAGACAAGACTAGACAGACAAGATTAGACAGACAAGACTACACAGACAAGACTAGACAGAAAATACTAGATAGACAAGACTAGACAGACAAGACTAGACAGACAAGACTAGACAGACAAAACTAGATAGACAAGACTAGACAGGCTAGACTAGACAGGCTAGACAGACAAGACTAGACAGACAAGACTAGAGAGACAAGACTAGACAGACAAGACTAGACAGACAAAAATAGACAGACAAGACTAGACAGACAAGACTAGACAGGCAAGACTAGAGAGACAAGACTAGACAGACAATACTAGACATAGAAGACTTGACAGACAGGACTTTAAAGTGGTTCGGGGGAAGCTCTCACTAAACCCACTATTCCACCTTGGCTTTTAGTATGCGCCACCCCGGTATCGCATATTCTGCAATCATTCAGGGTGGGCTGCCCGGACGGTTAGAGAAAACCGCCCTAGTTGTTATCTCCCCGACCAGGATTCGAACCCGGGTCTCCCGCATTGAAAGGCGGGTATGTTGTTAACTACACCAACGAGGAGGACAGACAGAACTAGACAGACAAGATTGGACAGACAAGACTAGATAGACAAGATTGGACAGACAAGACTAGAGAGACAAGACTAGACAGACAAGACTAGACAGACAAGACTAGACAGACAAGACTACACAGACAAGACTAGACAGACAAGACTAGACAGACAAGACTGGACAGACAAGACTAGACAGACAAGACTAAACAGAGAATACTAGACATACAAGACTAGAGAGACAAGACTAGACACACAAGACTAGACAGACAAGGCTAGACTGACAAGACTAGACAGGCAAGACTAGACAGACAAGGCTAGACAGACAAGACTAGACAGACTAGACTAGACAGACAAGACTAGACAGACCAGACTAGACAGACAAGACTAGACAGACAAGACTAGACAGACAAGACTAGACAGACAAGACTAGACAGACAAGACTAGACAGACAAGACTAGACAGACAAGACTAGACAGACAAGACTAGACAGACAAGACTAGACAGACAAGACTAGACAGACAAGACTAGACAGACAAGACTAGACAGACAAGACTAGACAGACAAGACTAGACAGACAAGACTAGACAGACAAGACTAGACAGACAAGACTAGACAGACAAGACTAGACAGACAAGACTAGACAGACAAGACTAGACAGACAAGACTAGACAGACAAGACTAGACAGACAAGACTAGACAGACAAGACTAGACCGACAAGACTAGACAGACAAGACTAGACAGACAAGACTAGACAGACAAGACTAGACAGACAAGACTAGACAGACAAGACTAGACAGACAAGACTAGACAGAGCAAGCCCTTTTTCCCCCATCCACCGATCAATCCTACCAATTGCCTCATACATTATCGCTTTCAGACTTTCTTCCGTTCTTGCGACAGCGACCACCGCTAAGTCATCAACGTACCCTACGAGTGTAACCCCGACTGGCTGCCTCAATCTCAAAACCTAATCACAAAATATGTTCCACAGTATCGGCCCAACAATCGAACCCTGTTGAACACCCGCACTCATTTTGAAGATTTTACCTTCCACAGTCACTATCTCCCTATCGTTCAAGTACCTCCACGCCATCTTCCGAAGATTGGGAGCCACCCCCTTTAGATCCAAAGCCTCCATGATTCCGCCCCATGGGACCAAATTGAAAGCATTTTTCACGTCCAGGGTTACAAGCACGCAGTAGCTACGGGTACGCCTTGAAAACGTATTTGCTAACCTTGCTCTCTTTATCACACGCTCACCTCTTTATCATTGCGTTCACCGCAGTGCGGCCGCCTCTGAACCCATACTATTCCTCTGAAAGACCCCCTGCCCTCTCTAGATTCTCATTTTTCCTAGCTCCGATCATACTCTCAAACATCTTCGCTATCCCATTCAGTAGGCTAATTGGCCTGTAATTGGCTTCCTCTCCTTCCTTTCGCTCTTTTTCTCGGCTTTGCTCGGCCGGAGTGAAAAGGGGCGCCGATCTTCATCCCACGGGTTCCAGCCAGTTCATTCGCTCATGTACTGGGAACAGCTTCTTGACCTCCGTCATTAGGGTATCACCTCGGAGAGTATTAACCCTTTGCGCAATTTTCCTGGTGACGATCTATAGCCGTCACCCCAGACGTTATTATTCACCTCTTCGCAGAGCACTCTCCAAGCTTCTTGCTTGGAGTTTGCGATGGCTCTGCGAAGCTCCCTGCGGGCCAAGTTATACCACCTTCTGCACTCCTCATGCATTTCCTCAATTGCTCGCCTATTACTCTTTACCATGCATCTCCTTTCACGCACACAGGTTTTACGCTCTTGAGCTACCTGCTCATTCCACCAATAAACTACCTTCCTGCCTCTGACGCCCTTCCTCTAGCTCATCCATAAAAGCTACGTACTGCTCTAACGTTTGTTAGGCGAGATGTAGCACCCATACAGGACCCGGTTTTCCCATTCAACCAACACATATCCATTTCCACATCCACACTTAAGCATAGAATTTTCGATTGGAAAATCATCACAGCAACATTCTAACACTGGTCCACGTGCCAGCTCCTGTTACCAATAGTCCCAAATTTGGTTCGAAAACAATGGCCACATCTACTCTCTCATCATGCACCGTCTTCCATACCAGCTCCATTGCAGCCGCTCTCCTGTTTGAGTTCGTCTGCAATACCAGCATATTCTGTTTGTTTGGAACGTTCCTTTCATACTACCCCTGCACAGTTTCCTGTACGCAGGGCAGTCCATGGAGTCCGCCCTATGCCCACTCACTCCGCACACGAAGCACTTAGCCTCTTTGGCCGAGCACTCGTGTGCTTTGTGCCCACTTTCATCGCATCGTAAACATGCATTCTTTCGCTCTATTCTCTTACATGCTGCCACCAGGTGCCCGAATCCAAGGCATCTGTAGCACCTGATCGGCTTATTATCTTCGGTCACTCGGCACATGATCCAGCAAATTTTTATTCTGGCTTTGACAGACAAGACTAGACAGACAAGACTAGACAGACGAGACTAGACAGACAAGACTAGACAGACAAGACTAGACAGACAAGACTAGACAGACAGGACTAGACAGACAAGACTAGACAGACAAGACTAGACAGACAAGACTAGACAGACAAGACTAGACAGACAAGACTTGACAAACAAGACTAGACAGACAAGACTAGACAGACAAGACTAGACAGACAAGACTAGACAGACAAGGCTAGACAGACAAGACTAGACAGACAAGTCTAGACAGACAAGACTAGACAGACAAGACTAGACAGACAAGACTAGACAGACAAGACTAGGCAGACAGGACTAGACAGACAAGACTAGACAGACAAGACTAGACAGATATGACTAGACAGACAAGACTAGACAGACAAGACTAGACAGGCAAGACTAGACACAAAAGACTAGAGAGTTAAATCTAGACACACAATACGAGACAAACAAGTCTAGAGAGACAAGAGTACACAGACAAGACTAGACAGACAAGACTAGACAGATAAGTCTAGATAGACAAGTCTAGGCAGGCAATACTAGAACGAAAAGACTGGTCGAGTACGAGCGTTCATAGAGAGTTGGTGTTCGAGCTAATATTTAAATTCAAAACTTGAATTAATTTTTCAAGTGTTAAATTTAATTTGTTGCATGTTTTGTTATAAATTTGTAATTAAGATCAAATATTCAGTGGGAAAAACATAGTGATATGCCTACGACTTTTCTACAACGTTCTGAGTATGAAATTTGTTAATTAGAGGTAGTTAGAAACTAACATATGATAAGTATCTACACTTGTGCTTCAGGATTTAAAATTGAAATAATTTGCAATTCCGTCAAATAAATTTAATTTAAAATATGTTATGTGGACAGAAGACACATTCACATTCAAACAAAGCTATTACCATCCTTAATGAGCATAATGGCATTAATCTCCTTAATGAGCAAACCGACCTAATCTTTTCGAATCTTTTTAAACTCGGTGATTCGGCTCCAGGTAATTCCCTACTTGCAAAAAGCCACCTCCCACCCGCATCAAAATCCCTTAGTATAAATAGATTCCATCATCAATTTTTCATCACTTAAAATGACCTTTAACAGTCGAAATAAAATATAAATGTGAATAATATGTTGTATAATATTTTTACATATTAAAAGTGTGGTTAAAACATAGTAAATTTATCAATACAGTGTAAGTATGGATTTCCGGGTAGTAACGGTCGCAACCTTCCTATTCATGAAGCATCTCCTAATCATCAGAGAGCAACATGGAATATAGTCAATAAATAACCCAGCCCAAGAAGAAAAAAGAACCATATTTTAATTTTGGTGCAGAACCAGGTACAAGTGCAAGAAAAATCAATTATTTCTTTGTAGATAAGGCAAAATTATTAGCAGAAGCTCAACCAAAAACTCATTATGAAGATAATAATACGTTAAGCGAGAACTCAATATTTTTAATGCCAGTTAGTAAAGAAGAGTTATTTATTTAACATAATTAAGAATCCAAAAAACAAAAAAGTGTTTTTTTAATTATATTGATGATATCCCTACCTTAGTGTTAAAAATATGATTGAGCTTATTTTAATTCCATTTCTACATCTAATAAATAATGTATTAATAGCTGGTAGTTTTTCTGAAATATTATAAAGAGCAATCATCACCCCCGTTTATAATCTTGGCCTCATGTGCTGTTAAGTGTTGAGGTTTTATAAACATTTAGTTTAACTTCCTTGTTCACTCACTTTTTGTCTCCAGGTATTCCTGTCTTCTGCCAGCACTTCCGCTTCTCTTGTGCTTAAGCCTTTTTCTTTTAGTAATTCTCCCAATTCTATATCCCACTCTTTACTAGATCTTCCTCTTCGTCTATTGTAACATTTCTTTCCTTTTCATACTTTCCTGACTTGCCGATTTCTGTCTAGACCTTTTAGATGCATCCACCATCTCAGTTGTGCCTTTTGTATGTACTTCGTCGCACTTTCTACTTTTAGGTCCTCCTGCATTCTTCCGTTTCTTATCTTGTTGAGTAGAGTGACAGTTGCCGATCTTCTTAGATGTTTCATTTCAGCTGCTTGGATTTTCTTTTGTATTTTTTCTGTTTCCCATGATTCACGTCCATATAGTAAGATAGGCATGTAGATTCTTTTATATACAGCGAGTTTTGTACTAACACTTATTTGTTGTTGGTTTATAAAACCATTTCTCATGCTGTGATAGAGTTTATTCGTGTTTACTATTCCACTATTAATTTCTGTTTCATAGCTCCCTGCTTGGTTAATTGTTATTCCTAAGTATTTAATGTTATCGATTGTTCTATCATTTTTCCTTTCAATTCTGTGATTACTTGCTTTGGTACGTTGGAGATAAGAATTGTTTTAGCCTTTTTGCACTTATTTTCATCCCTTTTTCTTCTAATTCGTTTGCCCATGTTTCTACATTGTGTAGTAATGTCTATTCACTGTTTGCAATTACTAAGATATCGTCCGCAAATACTCATTCGCTGATGCTTATAGATATTGCATACTGTTGTATCCTGTACATATTTTTCTGGTTTGATTACTACATTCTTTTATTATTTCGTTTAGATATAGGATGAATAACATTGGACTGAGCACCCCTCCTTATCTAACTCCCTGCGTGGTAATGAATTTATCTGATTCTTCGCTTAATACTCTCACAATATTAGAACTTGAAAGGAGTGAATTTTGAAATTATAGACCTACAAGCATTGTATCAGTCTTTTCTAGAATAATATCGTTCGTAATAAACATAATATAATAAGCCACCAACAAGATGGTTTTGTTAAAGGAGAGGGCATTGAAGCCGCAAGCTACGAATTTATAAATTCTGTTGAAAGTGAACGCCGAAACATTCTTTTTGATATGCTCATAGACTAATCAAAGGCGTATGACTTACTAGCCCATAATATATTATTAAAAATGAAAGGGGTTTTCTCTTGATTGGGTTAACTCATTTTTACGCAACAGAAAATATATAACAAAGCTTCAGACTACGCACGGGGATGTTTATTCTTCTGCGAGAATTGTTAATATGGGATCCCTCAAGTAAGTACAATTGGACCTCTCTTATTTACCATATATCTAAATGACCTACATACGACATCTATCAACCCAGAACATGTGATGATCAATTATGCGGATGACACATCCCCATTGCTTACCAACCATAGAGTAGAGGAGAATATCCAACATGCCAAGATTGTCATGTCGTCCCCGATAACATGGCCTGATAGAAATAAATTATTAGTAAATAAGGATAAGACCAACACAATGATTTTTAAAACTAAAAGAAGCAATTTAATATACCCACAAGGAATATGCATTGGCAAAGAATATATGAAAATCCTTCTGTCTATAAGACTTCTCAAAATTCATATAGAATAAATGAATCACTCGATTGGACATCGCATTTCACCAAGAGCCTTAACAAAGCAGTTTTGCAATAAGATCTCTCCGAAGACATACATATGCCCAGAAGCTCTCAGAATGCAAATGCAAAACTTTGCAAATTTCCACTCCTATTTAAAATTCGGAATATTGTTCTGGGGAAATGTGGCTACCATTTCACCAGAACAAAATTCCGAAATTATCAGAAATGAAAAAAAGCATACTTTTTATTTTAAAATACAGATATTTATTCACAAATTTCTCAAAGTTAACTCATAGAAAAACACGATTTAATAAGGAACTATACCAAGTTCCCGAACATACTCTGACAATAGCATCATGAAACTTTACAACAATTCCAACCAATAATAAACAATTGAAAAATTTCAACCACTCCAAAAAGGAATTATATACTATTAATTATTAATGATCTATTAATCAACGTGGAACCATACAATATGGATGAATTCTTTATAAGAGTGAATAAACTCTTTCAAGAAAATTTGAATTTTAAATTGTTTGACATATTTAATTTAGAACATTTTTTAACTTAAATTTAAAATAATCAAATAAATATATTTTAATTTTGATTTGATTTTACTACACAGGAAAGATAGAGAGATAGCCAACAATATATAATGTTTTATATTTTTATTTTAATATTTTTTTTTAAATTGTTTAATTTCAAATATAAAATAAATACAATGTATTAAAAAATTGTTAATTTTGTAATAAATGATTGCATTATATTTAATTAACGAGAAACAAATGACATGTATTAAACATGCATTTTATTTATTGTACGCGAATAATATATTCTATTTATCTACGTTCGAAATTTTATTATTAAATTAACGTCCTGAATAATTTAATAAATACTTATTTAATTTATTTTCGCACACGGATAACGCGAAATAATTGCGTTCCTTTCCCTTTTATATTGTATATAATATATGAGTAATTAACTGTATAGTTTTTTGCAATGATTGGTTGAATAAAATATAAGTAGGCATTTAAGATTTGGCACATTATATTGCGATAAGAGATTGGGAGGGTTCTAATAGATTTTTTATATTACGGCAAACTCTTCAATTCCCATCACGTCCGCGAATTATCGACTTTTTCATCGTGCAATATCTTTCCTTTAAAAACAGCCAACTTCTCTCTCAACAATCATCAAAAATAAAAGAATTTTCAAGTAATTACAATTTGATTTTGTGTATCTAATATTGTCCATCTGATTTTATCGATCTAATCTTATCCATCTAAACTTGTTTTTCTAGTTTTGTCTGGCTCTGTTCCCTCTATATATTTAATATTGTTGGTAAATGTATGGGTTGGCAACAGACAAGAATAAATACTATTTTGCAGAATTTCAAACTTTATTTTTGACGAATAGTGTAAAAGTATGTAAAAGCTGTAATACAAGCGGTACAGCAAAATATTTGTTGGCGATGTAGGAAATAGAGATTGATATTGCAATACGAGAAATTGCTATTACAGTTATAGTTCCATATCCTGTTCAATATTTTCCCGCACGTAGAAAGCTCGCCTCCTAAATCTCTTTACACAATATACCATCACGTTTTATGCTAGAATTCAGTTTTAAATTTTAATGAGCTATAGTTTTCGTCTAAACACTAGATAATTCAATTACATCTATTTTTTAATTTGTTGGATTTTTTTTGTTTCATTATTTGATGGATTGCAAAGCGAAGGAGTGTAATGTAGGACATGAAAATGGAGGATTTCGTAAGGATTGTAATTCGGAGATAGATGACACTAAATAGATGAGTAGAATTATAATGTGGGAGTACAAAAGGAATTCCGTTTTTACTTCCTACAAATCTTGTCTGTTTAGTCCTATATGTCTAGCATTGTCAATAATCTCTTTAGTCTTCAGTAGCTATAGCGATCAGGGGTCATAGTTTGTTAAGTAAGATTTTACTATTTTTATTTGCACGATGCTTTATCCAATTTTTCCCATCAAGTATTTAGATTTTATTTGCAACTGGATCTGCAAATAAAGTTGTTCACATTGATATTTGCTACAGATCGTTGTCGCGATCCATTTATATATCCAGTATGTGGTTATTTGTTCCTTTTAAATGCGTATTTATTTCCTTCTTTTTGTCTAGATTTGACCACCCTTTTCTCTTCCTTTATTATCTCATCTAACCAACGGCTCAGAACAAAAATAAACAGAACCATTAGGATAAGGAAAATAGGACTAACAAGAGAGATTTGCCATGTTGGAAATATATCGATTGGCTGGGGGCATGTGTTAAAAATTTGCGGTATGTGTTGATAATCGGTGCCCAATACAAACGGATATTTGAAAAACTGTATAATCCAATATCCCTTACATTAGGAATTGTACTCGATTCCCAAACAATTCGATGAATTGGAGGCTTGCGGGCTCAACAAACATGAGAATTAGACTCGAACACAACAACCGCACCACGTGCGAAACTACAAAACTCAAATCAACTGCCTTCAAAACGATTAATTTTTATGGCTATTGAGTAATTCTATATCCCAATTATGTTTTTCTTTTCAAATTAAGGTGAAAATTTGTGTTTGGTAGCGTGAAACCTTCCTTTTTTTGTCCCATTTTTATGGGGATTCGAAAGGGCGCGAATTCAATCTCCGACGAAATTTCCAATTTATATCGTCGTCAGAACGAGCGGAAAAACGGGGTCGAAGACCTTCAAAGGACGATCCCTTTAAATTAAGATTGAAGATTCAGGGACAAGATCGGATATATTCTCTATAATGCCGTAATAATAGTAATCTGCACACAAAAGACTTCTCTAATCTCTAATCTTCAGAATGAAATACGCAATACAAAGACAAGGCTAGATAGACAAGACAAGATTTTACTCACAGTTTTCTTATCTCGTTCTTGTCTCTCTAATTTTGGCTCTTTATTGTCATGTATGTCTAGTGTAATATCATTTAGTAGGTAGTAAAATATGTTGGTTTTGTCAGGAATAAAGTGTTATAAAAGTGGTATGAATTTCCGAATTGAACCGCCACACAAGTTACATATTTGATAACGAATCTTGATAAGTAAACAGTGTGAATTTCAACCAGTGTATTTTTTTAATTTCAAAGAGGCCAAAAGCACTGCCGAAAGCCGTCCCTTTGCCCTCAAATATTACTGCCAAAACTCCCTTAATAAATAGCAAGCAATCCTAACCCGAACAGAAAGCAGTTTATTTTCTCGATTAGAAATCTTTTCTTTTGGTAAATAGGAAGAGAAAAAGAAAATGATCGATAAGGAGTGCCCTAACGTCTGGGGAATCCATACTTTCTCATAACAATTTACCTTTTTTTTAACCTGCCCTTTTGATAAATCGACCTTTTTTATTCCGCATTTCTTTTTATAAATCACTTTACGCTATGTATCCATCGGAATCGCGGTCCCGGCAACATTTAACAAAAACCTTCAGATAACGGCCACACTCCAACTAAATCATTTTTTAAATATGTTGCCACTATTTATTTCCTGCCCATTCTTGCAAGTTAAGATTTTTCTAAATCATTTCTCAACTTGTTGCAATGCAATGGCAATAGGTAAATCAATATTCTTTAGAATTAAAATTACATTTCATAAAAAAAATTGCTTTGCTAACAGTGTTTGAAACGAGAATCATGTAAGATAATATAATTTTAACTTTTTTTCAAGGCTAATTGACAAACAGAAAACCATAAGATAACCAGAAAACCATAAGGATCCATAGATACCATAAGGTTTTTGGAAGCGTTATCTTAATTTTATTTCAAACATTTTTCTAAATTTCGCTTACAATTAGTTTGTAAGTTGTTATCGCATATCTGAGAAAAGAAAAATGTAAAATTAAATGAGGTTTTGACTTAAAGGATGATATTATCAATTTGACGGATAAAATGTCCGTAGAAAACAATACCTGTTTTATATAATAGCAAATTTAATTCGCTAATAGATTGAATTAAAATATTAAAAAAAAATGCAAATCTTTATGACAATAAAAATGCAAAACAAAATAAACTTAATAAAGTCGGAATACAGCCTGAATATATAAATATATTAAACCTATTCGGAGCTCTATAACATTATTGAGTCATTTTAGGACTACCAAAACAAATCTAATGTGAAATTTGCTAGTTATTTACTAGCTTTCAGTTCACCTCTGTGGCACTCAACGAAAACCAGAAAAATAACATTGTTTTTTTAAATCATGTCTTTCTATTAGCTTAGTTAAGAGAATAGCCATCTGCAGACGCCTAAAGTTAGTCTGAAAAAGACTTAATAATGTTATAAAGCTCTAAAAAATTTGAACATATTTATATATTCCGGCTTTGTTCCGACTTTATTAAGTTTATACTATTATCTATAATGTAGGATGGTTTAACCAATATTGAATTATCTTTTAAATCAATTACCTGCTAAGTTCATTTGTCTCTCACGAAATAGCAAATTAAAAATATCTAACCCCTAGTCATCCACGTTGGTTGCAAGTGTTTTACAAATTATTATTCATAAATCAAAGCTGCACTGATGAGAAATAAATCTGTGAACGCGTGACATGATCTTAAAAAACAGTTGTTGAAGCCCAGACCAAAAGCATATTTACAAAACAAAACAAGTGTTACGTATTCTGAGCAATCTAAGCTATGGAGACTCCTGTATCAGGAAGTTTAAAGAAGCTAAGATCTTAACAACCACAGGAATATATGTTGATATTCAAACAAAGTTTTGTTTAAAGAATACCAGAAACAAAACGGAACAGACAAGGTTATATTTAATACGTACTTTGAACAAGCTCCAAAATCAATTGCAAAAGATATTAATCCGACAGGTATTTCAAACTATCTTATAAAGTTTAATCCAAGAACAACATAGATTCAGGATTTTACAGAAAGAGAAGCTCAGACTATTATCGCGTCGTTAAAATACTAAAAAATTAAACAAGTGGACTCGATGCAATCCGGTGCAACATCGTAAAAGAATTCAGGAATAAAATTACTCATATCATCAAGAATGCTACTCTAGCTAAGAAGAAATTTCCAGAAATACTAAAAGTATTAAAAATTATCCCATTGCACAAAAAAAGGAGCAAACATTCATACTCAACACTACAGATCTATTTCCACCATATCAGAACTATCGAGACTTCTAGAATTCTGCATACAAACCATATTAACTCAATTTATCGAGAGACATAATCTGATCCCTACTCAAAATCATGGTTTTTGCAAAGGCAAGTCCACCTCAGCAGCTTCGATAGAATTCAAAATATATCAGAAAGTTGATGGAGGCAATCACCCCATAGAAGTATTATGTGACCTAAGAAAAGCTTTTGACTGTGATTCTCATACTATTCTATTAAACAAAGGCTGTTGGGTCGTTGGATACAATCCTATCCGGAAAACAGGAGACAGTATGTATCAATAAATATTGGAAATATAACTGGATAATCACAGACAGTGTGTACAAATTTAGGGTTACCACAAGAGAGCGTATTGGCACCAACCAAGCTTTTAAAGAATATACAGAAACAGAAATGTACATGAAATGACATTTAGATTCATGTGAAAAAAATGATAAATGTTAAAATAACATACACACAAATGGTTTTAAAATGTTGGCAGTTATTTTTCTCTAACGTTCACTCGATCTGAATTAAAAATATGAAACATTTTCTCGATGAAATCTTGTCTAGTCAAGCAGTTGTTTATTCGATTAAAAATAAAATTATGAATCGTTATTTGACTTCAAGTGAAACCACCAAATTAATTGCGATCACCTGTGGTAAACCCAAACACATTAGAGAATTATTCTTCTACTTTTTTTGGATATATCTCTCTACTTCATCCGCATAATTTATGTCACGTGAATATTCATGAGAGCCAAACCGTTTTCACTCGTAGTGTTGCGCAAGTAGTTTTCTCCTTAGCATTGAGATAGTCCTTTCTGGGGTAGCAGTGGAAACAGGTATTGTTGTCAAAATTTGTAGCAATGTGTAAATATTTGGACACAGTTGTCGATCCCACTTATCTTGGTATTTCTAACTAGATTTTGGGGTAGCGGATGTTCTTGTCGTCACTGCTTTCCACACTTCAAGTTCTGCTTTAACCACATATGTTCTGCTATCGGAAAACACTGACGAGTACATACAAATTGCTTATTCAATTTTAGAACTGGCCGCAAAGTTTGAAGTTAACAAACCAGATAAAGCTGATACTACTTTATGTACTCTGAATTTCGCTTGCAGTATCCTGATTTCGCATGAGTTTCAAATATTTCTAGAGCATTTTTCCAATTACAAAAAGGCTCGGTGACGAGCTGGCTAATCCTCTGATGGTTGCATTTACCTTCATTAAACAACCGTCCCATTACTATGGGAACTCTGCCACTTTTATATTCAGAATATGACAACCAGTGAATATCTTCATCCATTTCAGTTGAAAGCGCAAATTTGGTTCGGTGGAAATGGGTAACTTATAATCTTTGCATCGGGCCCAAGATATTTTTAAAATTTTAAATTTTAAATATGCATTCACAAATGTCTTGATTTGAGAAAAAACAAACGTCCAATTTAGCTACAGGATCAAAATATAAGGTAACAGGCAAGCTGGCCTGTTCCAGAGAAGATGTAGGCTCGGTGGTCGAAAGTATGAAACTGGGCGCCGGCGACACCGTCTCGATTTCGACGTTCGTTTCGGTAATTGAGGTCTAAGACTCGCTTGTCATCATAGACTCATTGTCAGCATATAAGCGAGTTGTAGGTACGGTACCCAAATAGCTTCTTTCTTGGAAACCGCATGACCACGCCCCTTTTTCTAAAATCCCATGCTCTTAAGCTTAGGTTAGGTAAGGTGTTTTAGGAGTAAAATATAGCGTCA
Organism: Phosphuga atrata; assembly: GCA_944588485.1. Lineage (NCBI taxonomy): Eukaryota > Metazoa > Arthropoda > Insecta > Coleoptera > Silphidae > Phosphuga > Phosphuga atrata. The sequence continues at coordinate 56,372,011 of OX155892.1, forward strand.
TTATTTAAGGAATCAATTAGTGTTAGTTAACTAATAATTCCAGTTCCAGTTCCATCCCCATAGTTCCATAGGGCCCAGTAAGCCAAAGGGGTTTTAAAAAAGTTTTTTAGTGAAAAACAACTTTCTGCCGGCGAAGTGTATTGACCTCACCTAATAGCAACGTGCTTCATTTATTTTTACAAAGTTGAAAAACTGTTCAAATTGTCAATAAACCTAATCATAATGGCTAGTAGCCATCTTCTGACAATGATTGAAAAATTAACTGGCCGAGTAAACTATAATACTTGGCGTTTTGCTGCAAAAACGTATCTTTAACATAAGGAACTTTTGGACTGCATTGAAAATCCCAATAAGGAACCAATTGATGCGAAAAAGAACACTAAAGCCAAATCAAAAATAATACTACTGGTTGACGCAATCAATTATGTGCATATTCAAGAGGCAGAAACCGCAAAAGAAGTTTGGGAAAATCTTTCCCATGCTTTTGATGACTCAGGGCTCACCCGCAGAGTTGGTCTACAACGTGATCTCTGCACAACTGCACTCTCTGGGTGCCTAAATATAGACCAATATGTGAGCAAGATAATGTTTACAGCACATAAACTGCGGAATATTGGATTCAAGGTTGATGACGAATGGCTAGGGACCCTTCTACTCTCCGGATTTCCTGCATCCTATGAACCATTGATCCTTGCTATACAAAGCTCTGGAATGAAGATAAGTGCGGACTCTGTTAAATATAAATTGCTACAAGAAGTGAAATCTGAAAACAATAACTCTGCTTTTACAACTTGGTAAAAGCAGTTGGCGTTTGGTTCAAAAAGTATGTGAAAAAGAAGTTCAACAAAGGTCCAAGATGTTTTCAGTGTAATAAATATGGACACAAAAGAACAGAATGCTGGTTAAAGCCCAAGGAAACGGTTGCTAAATCAAACGGTTCATATGCAGCTGCAATTTGTCACTCCCTATGACGACAACAGCTCGGCTTGGTACATTAACTCCGGGGCAAGCATGCACATGACAACATAACCTTCTTTATAATGAACATTCACCACCTGTAGAACAGTTGCCGATAATAATACTCTTGCAATAAGTAGCTCTGGTGATGTGAATTTAAATACAGTAAATGGAAAAGGTCAGTCAAATAAAATCTTATTTACAAATGTCTTGTACATACCAGAACTCGCAGTAAATTTAATATCTGTGCATCAGATTACAGAAAATGGTGGGCAAGTAAAATTTGATTCCAAAGGTTGTGTTATACTGAACAGACAAAAAGTTATTGTAGCTACAGCTACAAAAGTTAACAACATGTACCGGCTTAATATGAATAATGATTATGCATGCATGTCCGATGTTAAACAAGATGATATATTCTATGGCACCAACGAATGGGCCATCTGAACTTTGAAAGTGTAAAGAAAATGACAGGAAGCACAGAAGGATTAACGTTATCTGGTAAAAGCAGCAATATGACTTGTAACATATGCAAAGAAAGCAAGCAGTCAAGATTGCCTTTCAAGAGTTAAGTGTCACATTCCACAAAACACAGTCACTAGGTCCCCATCACAGGCCCCATGGAAACACAGTCACTAGGAGGGGCTAAATACTTTCTAACATTTTTGGAGGACCATTCTAAAAAGGTATTTGTATGCATACTAAATAACAAAACTGAGGTTTTGTCAAAATTCAAAGAGTTCAAGGCCGAAGTAGGAAATCAATATTGAAATATGTCATATGGAATATGTCAATAAATCATTCTCTGACTATCTAAAAGAACTCTCACTCTGGAAGTCACCTTGTCGCGGTGTGAGGGCTTGGTTTCGCAACAAACCGTTAGACGTTACCGACTAGAGTACAACTCCGGTAAATGGGTAAGTACACGAACGCTTGAAGGAGGAGGATGGGGTACAATAGATCTATGAAGGTCGCAGTACAAGTCGTGACCACCATTTCTACAATCTACAATCTCAAAGATGCTGGAATAAGACATCAGACACCATATACTCCAGAACAAAATGGAGCTGCGGAGAGGCTCAATAGGACACTTATTGAGAGAGCAAAATGCATAAAAACTGATACATATATCATAAACAGATTTCCAACTAGATAACTATCATTCAAAACTCCTGAAGAGGTATGGCCAGGTCATAAACTTAATGTCAATCACATAAAAGTATTTGGATGTGAAGCTATGGTTCACCAGGCAAAAAAAAAGCAAGAAGTGGTATACAAAAGCACTAAAGCTGATCTCCATTGGCTACTGCAACAACACAAAAGGCGATAGGTTCATATAACCAAATACTAGAACTGATAACAAGAGCAGGGATGCAGTATTACTTTAATACAATGTGAAGAGACGTTACGCTGCACTGGACTTGTCTTAACTGGACTTGTCTGAAATAGAAATAAAAACATTAGACATAGATTGTAAAAATAATGAAAGTTTAATGTCAAACGAATGTAATGAACATAGCAGAGAAGACTCATATAACTCGGATAGTTCATATAGTACTGTCAGAAATAAATCAGATTCAGATGAATATTTACCAGCTGTTATAATTGATACTCCTCCTCGAAGCAGCATAATTTTAAGACCTAGAAACAAAATTAATGAACAAACTTACCTATGTTGTGATGAACATTTATTACCTGAGGAATTCCCCGAAACATAGGAAGAAGCTATCAACTCTATTAATGCTGACTAATCGGAAGGAGTCTATTAAAGAGGAAATTGAAGCCCATCAAAGGAATGGCACATGGATATTTTTAAATAAACATGAAAATGCAAAAGTCATCGGCTCCAAATGGGCTTATAGAGTTCTTGCTTTAAGTCCAGACTCTGTGCAAAAGGGTATGCACAAGCCCACGGTATAAATTATAAAGCAACGTTCTCGCCCACTGTCAGGTATGTCTCTATTCATATACTATTATCTCTAGCTGGTAAAAATGGTTAAAAAGTTCTTCAACTTGACATTGAGACAGCCTTTTTGTATGGGGAACTGGACGAAGACATATTTATGTATCCCCCTGAAGGTCTGACATGTGAACCAAAAAAAGTATGTAAATTGAGAAAGTCATTGTATGTCATTGTGTGTCAGTGAAAGTCATTGCAGTCAAACAGTCACCACGGTGCTGGAACACTACTTTAAATTCAGTACTTCAGACATTTGGTTTTACAAACAGTAAAGTAAAATATTAAAGGAATAAAGGGTTATCTCTGTATATATGTTGATGATGTACTTCTATTTTCTAAATCGATGTCTGTGCTGCAATCTGTAACAAATGATTTGCAAACAATATTTGACATGACAATCTGTCCACCAAGAAATTTTGTTGGAATGAACATTCAATTCTCTGACAAGTATATCTTTATTCACCAAGCAAAATATATTAAACTGTTATTAAATAAATTTAATATGGAAAATTCTAGCACCAAATGCGTTCCAGATGATCCTCACTCAAAGCTGGAGAAAAGTGACCATCAGCCTGACAAGAACATTCCTTACCGAGAGGCAGTTGGGTCTCTGATGCATGTTGCCATAGTAAGTCTGCCCATTATGTTCGCTGTAAGCCTGGTGAGTCGATATTTGAATTGCTATGATGAAACACATTGGAAAGCAGTTAAGAAAATTCTTAAGTATCTCCAAGATACTATCAATTTTGGTTTATGCTACTCATCAGAATCTAAATCCTCTGACTTGACTGGATATAAAAAAGAAGAAGGAAAGTCAACATTTTCTTTTAGCAACATAATATTTAAAGAAACTACACTTACCTAGAAATTGACCATTGGATTTTTAAGAAAACTGGTTGAAGTGGAATTTAGGAACCTTTAGACTACAGCGCCACCGTCACAAAAATTTTGACAGTGAGAATGTAAATAAACCATTGACTGAAAAACTTGATGACTATACTGACAATGACAAATGATAATGCGCGCCATCTAAATTATGACAACTAAATACAATGTATAGTGATTGATTTAGAAAAATAAAGTTGTTAAGTTATGTTAAGTTGAGTCAATAAATTATGGCCACATAGAGCGCGGTAGATTTTTTCGATAAAAAATTGGTCAGGTTAAGTTGTCCTAGAGCAGCATTTCCGATTTTTTTTTAAGCGGCCCGGTACGAAGTTTTAATTTTTTTCGCGACCCACTTTATGACAAAAAACCCATTTAACAAAAATCAAGTTATTTGTTTATTTATTCCATACACAAAAATTGCAAAATAATTAACATAACTTCTTATTCAGTAAGATTAAACGTTTCTTCCTTTTAAATTTCGACAGAAAAACGATCTTTAATACACGTATTATTTTAAAGAATATCCGGAAACTAATATTTAATGGAATATTAAAGAACGAGTTCAATAAGCGCGATTTTTCAGCACACGTCCATATTTGTGCTACAAGTGCGAAAAACGACTTATGAACGAGTTCTTTAAACTATTTTTTCTATTTGGCGCCCTTTTATGCCATATCTAAATTAAAAGAAAATCGCCAATACATATTAAGAAAATTGTATCGCGCTCGGCGAGCTAATAACGAACCAACCCATCTGGTTCGTAGTAGTGCATTTTTGACTTCATTATAGTCGCTAAATAGAAAAAACTATTTATTAGCTCCGAAAAATGTTCTTGAATTGAAACTGATAGTGCATTTATAAATGTATGTAATGTTTCAAAAGAATTAAAATCTGCTTTTTAAGGTCGTTGTTTCCACAGTGTCATATACATAGGTGGGCATTAACTCGTTAATCCGTCAATCGTTAATTAACGAAGTTAACAAAATGCTTAACTGATTAACTTTTAAGTTAACTCAAAAAAATGTTAACGCTCTTGTTAACTTTCGTTAAATTGAACTTGCGTTAACTTTAGTCCGTTACATTGGTTGTTTGTTAACATGTTGTCATTTTTTGTTTGAATTACGCGCCACGCGGGCATTTCAGCGCGGCCCGGCGCAACAGCAACAGCTCAAAATGCAAAAACTCAGGGCCTACAAACTATAGAGCCAAAAAAATAAAGCGGCCCTGTTGATTATTTGCTCTGTGTGAGTGAATATGACAAGTTATTACAACCTGTCTTTTTTAACGTTAGTGTCATTTTTAACCTTCATTTATATTTTATCATTCTTCATATATTTATCTTTTCGTATGTGTTGGTTCTTGGTGGAAATAATTGATGGTGTAACAATTACAAGATTACATCATAAACACTACTACTTCTACTCAAAGTACGCAAAGCTTTGAAACTGAATCATATCCTTGGCCACACTTTAGTGATTACTTTGTATTCCCATCAAAACTTGGAGAACATAAGTTGATTTATGAATGCAATCTGTGTTTGCCTAATGTTTGTACAATAAAGGCTCACATGTCTAGTCTTAATAATCTCAAACAACATGTGAAAACGACGCATGCATCCAAATATGTGCAGTTTGAAGAAAAATTAAAAGCAGCGTCAACTCGTGGGAAAAAGAAAACCTTGTGAATTTGAATGCTTCTGATGTTGATGCAGATAGCATTAGCAGTAGAGGCGATTTGTTTTCACCTCAACCTGTTAAAAGATTACGTGAACAAAGCATTGGTGAATCTTTTGGCATCGCGACTACTTGCAGGTCATGTTACCAGTGGCTAGAGCGCTTGCCTTCATTCAAGCTGAATCTCAAGCATATCTTGGAACTCTATTACAAATTATTTGCGACAAAAGTGTTCAAACAACAAGATCAAGTCACCAGGTTCATTGTTGTACCACTTTGGCCAATGCGCTATTATCTGGCATAAAAAAAGATTTGAACGGTTTATGGAAGGTGAAGAATCAAGAAAACAACCTTTCACCCGAAGTTGCTCTTTTGAAATCTTTTTTTTTAATATATAGTACTGCAATCCCATCAAGCGCCACAGTAGAACCGCTCTTTTCAACAGGGAGGGATATTTTAAGAGCTAAACGCTCATCACTGTCAGATGACAATTTTAATCTGCTTATGTTCATGAAAGGCAACATAAACGTACAACTAATGACAAATTAGGAATAATACAATAAATAGCCTGTTTCTTCGATATTAGTTAGTCTTCCATAGTAGCTGTGTAGTTATATGCTCTGATATTGACGCTTCTATCTTCTAATGGTCGCTACTGACGCATGTAATAATTAATTCAATTAATCTATCTACTTGTTTTCGTTTTATTTATCAATGTATCCCATCCCAAAAGGTACCAAAAGCAGTATGCGTTTTGGATGGTTTACTTTTAACGGTTAACTTTAACTTGCGTTAAATTTTCGAAATTTTAACGCTTTAACGAAGTTAATTTTTAAAACTAACTTTTAAAGCGTTTAACTTTTTAAAACGCGACTCTTTCCGATACTTCGAAAATATTTAAACCAAAGTCTTGCAAATTTAAATTGAATTCATTGAATGTAGCAAGATGTTGCACAAATTACTACTTCACATTTCTATCACACTTCTATTAACTATTTGAAATTGTGGAATCTATCCTCGTGAGTCGTCGTTTAGCTGAAATATACGTTTTAAAACGTTTCCTTTTGAAAGCCACCGTGAATTGCAATACAAAAGAAGGTGTTTATCGCTCCTCATTTTCCAATAATTCTGTAAAAAAGTGGAAATAATTCGGTAAAAAGTCTGCTATTTAATGAACGGAAACGGGACTATTCTTCAGTATCAATCTCTCCAGTATTTTAGAGGCAACTGGCAGCAAGCTGATTGGTCGGTAGGATGTCACGAAGCTTGCATCCTTTCCTGGCTTTAGTATTAGTATTATCTCAGCCAGCTTAGTGTTGCCTAAGTGTTTAGGCCAGTACTTGAGTCTGAGGATTGCACTGAAGATGTATGTGAACAGCAAAATGCCTTTTCTTGGCAACTCCTTCAGCATTTTGGGTGTTATTTGGTCCGTTCCAGGTGTTAAATGTTGGAACGCGTCTTTGATTTATTTGGGTGTGACTGAAGACAGTGGCAGTTGGGGTTGTTTGTCGGATGCAAGGTGTTCTGAAGTTTTGTTCTGTATTTTGTATTCTCGGAGTTCGGTTTTAAGTTTATTACTGACTTGGTTTGAGCAGGTTTTATCCAGAGGATTTCGACTTCTGTGCCACTTAGATCTAGCTCTTCTATTTTTTGATACTAGTATCTTGATTTCGAGTGGGATCTTAATTTCGTGGTGCCTGTGCTCTAATTCCGTAGTAGTTTGTTGTGCTACAGCTTGCATAACTTCAACAGTTGCTGCTTCTTTCTTTCTGTCAGTGCGTTAGCCCACACAGGAGTCCCATGCAACATGATGGAGTGGTCCACTAAGCTAAGCAGCCTGGGTTTGCTGGATTTTGTACCTCCGACGTTTGGCATCAGTTTTGTAGCGCGTATGCGGTTTTTGTGGCTTTTGAGGCAGCACAGCTTATGTGTGCTGAGAAGTTAAATCCTGCTATGACCAATTCCAAATATTTAAACTACCTTGGGTTTGATCTTCGTTTCTTGGATCCAAAAGGATATTGGTGAGAGTTGCCCTTTACCGATCAGAAGCACGGCCTCTGTTTTTTCAGGCGCAAGCCTTAACCCCTTACTTGTCATCCATTTGTTTATTTTTTCGACCGGTATGTTTGCTTTCTGCATCAGGCTCTTTTCTGTCCTTTATTTTTAAGTCTACAGTCTCGTTTAAGGCACTGCAGTAACTGTCCCAATTGTTGTTTGCATTGTGTAGCCTGGGGGGGGGTGATTTCCGGTGAGTAGCTCTTGTGCTTATTATCGCTATTAATAAAGTCAGATGTTGAGTCATAGCTTGATGTTATGTCCGTGTAGGTTGATGATATTTCACTGCTAATGAAGAATTCCAAGAGGTCGGGAGTTTTGTTGGGATCTGACGGACAATAGCTAAGGAGTTCCTGTTGACAAGTACGAGTACTTTTTTTCGTTTATGAGGTAGTTTTTTCCCTTTTGTAGTTATTAACCTGGAGCTCCATGCAGAATGTTTACTGTTCCAGTCGCCGACAACGAATTTTGGACCTAGAGTTTCGAACGATTGTCTGAAGTCATCTTTTTTAAATCGTGTTTTGGGGACAGTATGCTGCTGTTACGACTAGGTTATATGGTAGTGAGTATATTTTTATTGATGTGGCTTGAAGTCTGTCACATGCCAATGTTGGTAGAACGTCATGCAGGATCTTTTGTTTTATTAAAATGGCTGTCCCCGCATGTACGCTTTGGTTAGGATGGTTAGTGTAGTATTGTGTAGTATACCATGTAGTATAGTGTAGTATTTAGTTAAGAATTTTCAAGTGGGATTTTCTGTAAAAAGAGTTTCACTTACTAGAAAAATGTCTATAAAGTATTGTTTTAAAAACAGTATAACGTCGTCATTTCTTCGCGCTTGGCTGCTGACGTTTCATACCGCTATGTGAATGAATTTAGGCATCACCCAGTTTGTTTACTAGCATTGTAAGTATGTTGAGCACCATGCTGTTTTATTGGATAATTTGGTTGAACATGGCTTTGAATTCATCTGGGAATTTGTTGAGCACTACACTAGTAGATTATTCGTTGTTAGTGGTGGATTGTGGTAGGTTCTTGGTTGCTTGCGCGTAGCTTCTGTTGGGGTGGCTGCATGATTAGCTGTTATAACTGTTCTTTGGTTTATTTTGCTGTGGACAAGGTCCAATATTGTTATGGCATTTGTGTTTAAATAGATTGTGAAAAAATTTACAACCTTTTATTTCCACCACAAAGGGCGCATTGCTGGTGTATATCTACTTTTCTTGCAGCTCACTGTGAGGACCTCCGCATTTAACGCAAACAAATGGTCTATTGCAGTATGATTTGGAATGCCCATACATTTGGCATCTCGTATATTGTACGATATTTATATTTCTTCTTGGGGGTTCAATCTGCATATTGCAATTTTGTAGATTTTTTATTTTGTAGATGTCTTTGTTGTTGTCAGAGGGTTTGATGTCGATGAAAAATAGGTTTAGTGGCTCTTTTGATTTTTTTGGTTTGTGTTTGGCGTTTATGATATTTCGTACATTGTTGTTACATTGTTCTTTTATGTAGTCCATGTTGAACGAGTGGTGCAAATTCTTGACAACCACTCTATAGGCCCGTTCCTCTTTTCGTTGGTATGTGTGGTGTATAATATTATTCTCTCTCATATATTTTGCTAGTTTTCTGTAGGCTTCTGGGTTACCGTAGTATATTTTTTCTGTGCTTTCTGCATGACATTTGGTGATCTATTCTTAATCTTCTAGTATGTCTGACTGTTTGAATTTCCTTTCTGGAAAATTGAAGACGCCGTACATAAATATTGGTGGTGGCTTAGATCTTTTTTCCTGTTTGGTATCGTCATTTGTATTATTATTTTCGTGAAAGGCTGTTAGCACACTAAATTTGTTGTACATTGTTAGATTATTATTTTCGCTGTATAGACTTTCTCGACTTGCTCTTATTTTTCTAAGTTTTATGCTTCTCGTAGAAACTTGTTGCCATGGGTTTTCTTTGGATGGTGCCGTTTCTACAACTTCGTAGTCGGTGGTAGACATTCTAATAAGTGGTTGTCTTATCGGGTTTTTCGATTGTGGGGCTCGAACTGTTGTTTGCATTTTTGTAAATTGATTGTTAAATTCAGGTCCATTTCCAGTAGTGAACATTTTGCATCGCTAAAATGAATACCTATCTTGTTATCTTAGTGTTTTTTAGAATTCTTAGCGTTAAATTCAAATTCAATTTACTTGCATAAACAAGCTATAGTAACGTGAGTCCCAAAACTCTTGGAAACCACTCCTGCCATGAATTTGAAGAGGCAGATCATTTCTTAATTCACACACAAAATTTAACAAATTATCAAATGTCATTTTTTAGTAGCTGTCTAAAGTAGCTGTGTTTTTAGTCATTTTTTGTTGTTAATGTAAATTCATAACCATGAATTATTTGGAGTTGTTTTGAGGTCAGGGCGCATTGTTTTTAGTGTTAAGTTCAACAATTTCATTAGTTTTAAATAAAACGCCATCTCATAAATTTAACCCTGATTTATTGTATAGTGTTGTGAATTATAACATTAACAAAGAAGAACAAACATTACAACAGATGTTGAATGTCTTCTCCATTTTCACGAATACATAAATTAATTCGCCGTTTTATGTTATCAGCAGATGTTCTACTATAAGCACTGGACTGCTGAATACTGAATTCTTTTATTACGGAAAAAGAAGAAAGTCCAGAGAAGTTAGATCACAAGAACGTGGTGGTAATCCGTCTTTGCTTGTTAGCTGTTAGCTTATTAGCTGTCGTCGAGGAATTCATGAAGATAATTTAATGTGTCACGGGAAATGTTCGGTCGAGCAGAATCTTGTTGGAAGAATCCATTTTAAAGTTCATCATCATAAAGCTCGTTAATAAATTGTTGTAAAATAGTGGCTCTAATAAGTGGCAGCGATTAAATTAGCATCGAAAAATATTGCACCGATAATTCTGAGTCTTAACATAGCTAACCACACACCAACTTTTATTTTATACAGTGGGGACTCACTAAAAATTTGTGGGTTGTCAACACTCCACATGCGCATGTTTTGAGAATTAATGTATCCGTTTAAATAAAAGCAGGCTTCATCATTGAAAAATGTTAAATTTAACACTTCGTCATTCACATTTTCATTGAACCACTGACAGTAGGCCTCCTTTTATTATGATCGAGTGGTAAAAGTTCTTTGTACATTTGCAACCTATATGGTATCATGTAGAGATCTTGACAAATAATCCTGTGAGTGGTAGTACGACTTAAATTCAACTGTTGCGCTAATCTCCTAATTGAAGTGGTATGTTCGTCTTGGTCTGCATTTCTGATGGTTGTTTATAATATTCTCATTATTAATACGAGGTCTTCCATTCCTTGATTTGCTATTAATGTTACCACTACTTCGAAAGCAATCAATTGATCGTAATACCTGCCTTCTAAAGTGATTCCTATGAAATACAGCCATAGTTAAACGTTTCCTAAATTCCTAAATGCACGGGTCGATACTGTATTTCCATTAGCCTTTTCCCAGGCGTCTACCATTACGAAAATATCTGTCGACAATAATATTTTCTGCTCTTTTGTAAGCATTTTCAAATTAAATAAATTAAGTAAGACCGGTAGAAATTTATATTAACTACTGACAGCTACTTAAAAATGACAGTTGATCATTTGTTTAATTTTATTTGTGAGAATTAAGAAATGACCTGCTTCTTTAAATTCATGGCAAGAGTAGATTCCCAAACTGTTGGGTCTCATGTTACATGTAGCCAACAAAAATGTGTCACTATAACAAACAAACAAAAAGAAAATCTACAATAATAATATATTGAATGAATATTAATAAATATATTCCAAAAGCTTATTTGAGCTAAACTTTTGCTCTCAAGAAGTCTTATATGGCATAAGGTCCTAAGTCATTAATATATTTGAATAATCTTTCCTTGAATGTTTCTGTATTTCTGCAATCCCTTAAGTGATTTGTCAGGCAGTTATATAATTTTATAGCATTATAATAGGATCCTTTTTCAACAAGTGATAAGTTGTGCTGGTGGTATATAGCTGCTTTTGTTGTTTCTTGTGTTTATGCTGTGGTTCTCATGGTTTGTGAAGTAGCTCTTATGCTTAAATATAAAAATTAGCATTTTAGATATGTATACTCTTGCTATTGTTAGTATATTAGCCTTTTTAAAGAAACCTCTGCAATGTTGCTAGTAATTTAATCTCAGAATAATCCATAGCACTTGTTTTTGCGCACTAAATATTTTTATTATGTTTCTCTCTGCTCCAAAATATAATTCCATAACGTAGATGGAAGTAAAAGTTGGCATAATACACAATTTTGAGAAGTTCCTGCCTTACACATTTTTGGAGGATTCGGAGCGCATATGCTGTTCGGTTCAAATTAACTAACAATTTTTTTATATGTGTATCCTAGTTTAAATTTTGGTCTATATATATATATATATATATATATATATATATATATATATATATGCATATACGTATATATATATATATATATATATATATATATATATATATATATATATATACACATATGCAACTGCATCGTCCTTCAGGCTCAACTAAGTGAGGATAGACACATATGGTGAACACAAGGAGCAGAGGAGAACAATGCCTCCATTTGGATTCAGGACATGCCATGTTCTAAGAGGGAATGATGAGGATAGTAATGGGGGCGTTGGAATATTAATAAATAAAATACTATCGACAAAACTTAAAATCCAGAAAGCAATTGTAAAATAGAGTAATATATGTCGTAATCAACATAAAAATATAACGCTAAAATATATACAACCTTATGTCCCAACTTCTTCACATGATGATGACGAGGTGGAAACGATATACGAAGACATAGCGAGAGCGATAAGAGAGAACCCAGCGCCGCGCACTGTTCTGGGAGGTGACTTTAATGCAGAAATAGGCAGGAGAGCAGACCCAACGGAAACACACATAGGACAGTTTGGACTCGGTACCAGAAATGAAAGGGGAAAAATGTTAGCAAACTTTCTAGAAAGAGAAAGACTTTATCTGATGAACACTTTCTTCAAAAGAGAAAGAAAAGCAAATGGACATGGAACAGCCCAGATGGACAAACCAAAAATGAGATTGACTTTACAATCTCTCACCATAAACACATCATCCAAGACGTAGATGTAGTCAATCAATACAACACCGGCAGTGATCACAGAATGGTCAGATACAAACTACTGATAAATTCAAAAATGGAAAGAAAAAGAAAGATGGAATAAACGACGAAGAAAGGAAGTAGAGAAAAGATAGCGGAAAGAAAGGAAACATAAAAACAAAAGCTGAATGAAAATGTTTCCAATAATCCAGGAAAAACAGAAGAGTCATTAGATGTTAGAAATGGGAGAATAACAAAAATTATAAAAGAAACAGCAAAACAGGTAATAGACGCCCAGAAAGAACGCCGGACAAACTGTAGATAGAAACAAAACACCTCGTAGAGAAAAGGAGAAAACTGATAACCGAGGGTAAAAGAGACACTATTGAATACACAGAAACCAACAAAACAGCAAAAAAATGGCGAAATAGGATATACTGAAACATAAAACAGAGTGCAATCCCTATTAGAACAGAACAAGGGACTAAATATATTTAAAAGACATAACACACATAAGAAAGAGATAACTATAAAAATAAAAGATGCGAAAAACAACATAGTAGAAGACAGACAACAGATATTAAAGTTGTGGAATCTTTAGAAAGAGATCTGTATGAATCCAAAATAACAAACACAATGACAAGAGACGACAAAATTCGAATAGTAAATGTCAACTCAGAAGAAATGCCCGAGATAGATTTGGAAGAACTGGAGAAAGGGCTATCCCAGATGAAAAATGGCAAAGCTGCAGGAGAAGACAACATGCTGCCTGAAATGATTAAGGAAAGTGATATCAAGACGAGACAAGAATGAGTGAAACAATTCAATGAGTGTTTAACAGAAGAACATATACCCAAAAATTGGGAGAAAACTGTAGTTGTTATCATCTCAAAGAAAGGTGACCCGACAGATCTCCAAAACTACCGGCCGATAAGCTTACTATCACAGATATATAAATAATTCACCAGATTATTCAGAAACAGATTAGAGCGAAAACTCGAAGCTTACCAACCAAAGGAACAGGCTGGGTTCCGAAGCCATTATAGTACGACAGAACATCTACACACAATAAGAGAAAGCTACAGAATAAAACATAAGCCTATGGATGGCTTTTCTCGATTTCCGAAAAGCCTTCGGCACATTAGAAATCTGGGCAATAACAAATTCATTGAGATATGCTAAAGTGGATCAACGTTATATAAACCTTTTTGAAAACATCTATAGGACTTCGAGAATGTCGATCAGACTTCATGAATCATCTAACAAAATAAACGGGGCAATAGGAGTTCGGCAAAGGGCCAAAAAGGACCAAAACTATTCAACTTAGTACTCGAGGATGTTTTTAGAAAGATTCAATGGGAAAACAAAGGATTGAACATACATGGTGAAAGCTTGCACAATCTAAGATTTGCCGACGATATTGAACTATTTGCAAGAGATAAACAGGGATTGATTGATATGTTGGAAGAACTACAAGATGAGGCTGCAAAAGTAGGATTACACATGAACTAGACTATAATATATAGACTATATATATATATATATATATATATATATATATATATATATATATATATATATATATATATATATATATATATATATATATATATATATATATTATTATCGATAATTCCCCTTTAAGGAGAGCGCTAAAACACAATCAAGTAACATGTATTTTTTTCTGCCTTCTTCTTTCTGCCTAGAAACCTCTCATATATTCACTGTGTTTCTTCTTCATCTCTTCTGTCCACTTCTTTCCTGTATTCTTCTCTTTGGGAGTTTGTTCAAAATTCTGTTTTCTGATTTTTTCTCTGTATTTTTTCCTGTCGGTCATGTCGTCTGTGGAGATGTTGAGTTCCTTGGGGTCTTCCAAGGTTTCCTTTACCCAGTTGGTTTTTACTGTATTAGTCATCATTATGTTAAAAAATTTCTTGGTCAGTCTGTTTTCATTCATCCTATATATGTGTCCATAGAATTTTGCCCTTCTTTTCCTGATATTGTTTGTAATCGTCTGTGAATGTTCGTACAGTTCTTTTGTTGGTCTCTTTATCCAGATCCCCTCTTTCTGAACCGGCCCATAGATCTTTCTTAGTATGTTCCTCTCTTGGTTTTCTATATCTTTGATTTTCGTTCGTCCCTTGATTACCGTTGTTTCTGAGGCATACAAGGCCTCTGGTAAAACTACTGTATTGTAGTGTCTTAATTTAGCATTGATAGAGATACTCCTTTTGTTGTAGTGGTTCCATGTAAGTCTCTATGCCTGTTGTAGTTTTTTTATCCTTTCTACATTAGATTTTGTGTTCAGTCCTGTTTTCTATATAATCTCTCCCAATTATTTAAAACTGTCTACTTGTCTTGTCTCTCCATACTTAGTTATCAGTGGGTGTGTTTTTTGTGAATTTTGTATCCATGTACTGTGTTTTTTCGTAGAAGATTTGCAGCCTTGCTTTGGATGAGATTTCGTGGAGTGTCTCTAGAGCTACTTTGGCTTCTTTTCTACTATTTGTTATGATGGCTATATCATCAGCGAATGCCAAACATTTTATGTTGACGATTCTCTCCTTGTGTCTCCCCATCTTTACCCCACTGACTCCTTTTTCCCATGTCCTGATTATTTTCTCTAAAACTAAATTGAATAAAATGGGTGAGAGGCCATCTCCCTGTCTCACTCCTGTCTTGATTGCAAATGATTTCCATGAACTTTTTGTCCACCTTCATTTCTTCCGATGTGTTGAAGAGTGTTTTTCTATCTATGGAGTCGTAGGCCTTCTTGAAGTCGACGAATATTACTGAGGTGTTCCTTGTCTTTCTAGTTGTTAGTATTGTTCTCAAACACCAGATCTGTTCACTGCATGATCTTCCTTTCCTAAACCCTCCTTGGTATTCTCTTATCTGTGGGTCTATCTGCGGTTCTAGCCGATTTAACACGGATTTGGACAGAATTTTGTACGTCGCGGGTAGTTGTGATATTCGTCGGTAGTTATTAGGGTCTGTTTTGTCTCCTTTCTTGTAAAGGGGTGTATTAGGGTTAACTTCCATTCTTCTGGTATTTTTCCGGTTTCCCAGATGTTTTCGATGATTCTGTGTATTTTAGGTGTAATGTTTTCATGGTCTAGCTTCCAAATTTCCGAAATCAGTCCATCTTCTTCAGGTGCTCTGTTATTTTTCAGTGATTTTATTATGTTCACAATTTCTTCGAGTATAGGGGGTTTGGAATCCAGGTTAGGTCCTGGCTTTTCGAACTGTAGTTTCTGTGTTGGTTATTCACAGTTGAGTAGCGTGTCAAAGTATTTTGCTAATATTTCACAGCTCATTTTAGGGTTTGTCTCCAATGATCCGTCTTGCCTCTGGAAGCATAAGCTCGGTGGTTGATATCCAGTCATATTTTCCCAGAATATTCTGTAAAAATTTTGTGTGTTGTTTTTGTTGAAGTCCTCTTCTATCTCCATCAATGTGTTGTTTTCATAACCTCTTTTTTCTCTGCGGATTATTTTGGAGGAAGCCTACTGTATCTTATTAAATTCTTCCCATTTTTCGGATGTTCTGTGGCTGTTAAATTTTTTCCAGGTTTGTCTTCTGTCTTGTATAGCTCTGTCGCATGCAGTGTTCCACCATTTGTGTTTGATTTTTCTCGGTGGTTGCCCCAATTGCAACAGTTACTTCATTTCTTGTGGCAGTTCTGTCCAATTGTTACTCTCAATTTCATATTTTTTTCTGTAATTTCTTTATTTTCTAATTGTAGGTACTCTGGGTCTGTTCTGAAAGTTCTGTTGGTTCTCTTGATTTGTCTGTAAGGTATAAATTTCACTTTGATTTGTAGGAGATGATGATCGGATTCGAAAAATCCTTTCCTTGTCCTAACATTCATAATTTATCTGGTGTTTTTCTTGGATGTCGCTATGTGGTCAATCTGAAATTCTCCTAGGGCGTTGTTGGGAGATTTTCAAGTCCGTAGTTTGTTGTGTGGTTTCTGGAATTGCGTTGACATGATTTTGAGCTCGAAATTCAGTAACACTTTTACCTGCTTCGTGGGGATTTTGTAGGTGGTTTCTTCCAGATCTTCCCAGAATTCTTCTATCATCTGCAGGTTTTTCTTGTTGTAGTTATTCGTGGGGGCATGTGCGTTGATCAGTGCACAAGCTTTGTTCCCAGATCGAATCGTAAGTGTTGATATTTTTTCTGATTTTGAGGTGAAATCCATTAGAGTCCAGTATCGATTTGTGTACTACAAATCCTGTTCCGGAGAGTTTGAGGTTTCTTTTTGAGATGGTTATGGCTGGCTTCCCTTTGTATATTCTGTAGTTTTTCGAGTCAAAGTGGTTCTCATCTGAGAATCGTGTTTCCTGTATTGCCAGTATTTTGATATTGAATTTATCCATGGCGTTCGTCAGTTGTTTCAATTTACCCAATTTCAGTAGTGTGTTCGTGTTGAGTGTTCCCATGTAAAATATTCTCTTAGTCTTGAGTGTTTTTGAGAGGCTCCGATTCTTCTCTTCATGACATGCCTGATCCCCTGGAATCCGATGATCAGGTCTATTACCCAGCCTTTTGGACTGGGGCCCAGGGTAGTGGATTATTTCCCATTGTTCTTATATATTTAAAGGTTTGTGTTGAGGTTTTGGAGGTGAAATCCAAACGGATCTCACAAAATTTCGACTAGAGTTTTGAGTTCCAGAAAATTCCCCTGTTTTTTCACCTGTAACCCTAGGCAGGGGCCCTCACAGGGTGCTACCACCCGGAGCCAGATGGACCCAGGTTTTTTAATGAGGTGTTACTTCTCTCCCTCTAAAAATTATTCAATTCAAAAAAACAAAAAAAAGAATGTTTATCCCAAAAATATTAAAAAAACAACGTTCAACCTTTAACTAATCGCGGAATTTTTCTCCAAACCATAAATTTTGAAACTTCCCCACCCATCACAGTATCTATGAAATTTTGGCGGTTCTTGAATGTCAAAATTTGCTCAAATTTAATCCGAAAGTTCTAGTATAAAGACTCTATTACTGGTGCAGATTTGTACAGTCACACTAACAACTCTATTCCATCGCACGTTTTTCACTAATTTATATTTAATAGACTCATCAATTTTACCACTTTTTACTATTTTTTTTACACAGAAATTTCAAACGAACACGTTATATATATATATATATATATATATATATATATATATATATATATATATATATATATATATATATATATATATATATATATATATATATATATATATATATATGTAGCGAGAGCGATAAGAGAGAACCCCGCGCCGCACTCTGTTCTGGGATGAGACTTTAATTGAAAAATAGGCAGGGGAGCATGATAGAATCTGTGATAGTAAGCTTAGCGGTAGGTAAATGATAACAACTATAGCATTCTCCCAATTTTTGGGAATATGTTCTTCTGTTAAGCACTAATTGAATAGTTTCACTAATTCTTGTCTCGTGTTATCGTGTTATCACTTTTCTTAAGCACTTCAGGTAGGATGTATTCTCCTGCCGCTTTGACATTTTTCATCTTAGCCCTTTCTCCAGTTCTTCCATATCTATCTCGGGCATTTCTTCTGAGTTGACATTTACTATTCGAATTTTGTCATCTCTTGTCATTGTGTTTGTTATTTTGGATTCGTTCAGATCTCTATAGAAATATTCCACAACTTTTAATATCTGTTGTCTGTCTTCTACTATGTTGTTTCTCGCATCTTTTATTATTGTTATCTCTTTCTTAGGTGTGTTATGTCTTTTAAATATATTTAGTCCCTTGTTCTGTTCTAATAGGGATTGCACTGGTCTCGTTTGATGTTTCAGTATATCCTGTTTCGCCATTTTTCTTGCTGTTTTGTTGGTTTCTGTGTATTCAATAGTGTCTCTTTTACCCTCGGTTATCAGTTTTCTCCTTTTCTCTACGAGGGGTTTTGTTTCTATCGACAGTTTGTCCAGCGTTCCCTCTGGAGGGCCTATTATCTGTTCTGCTGTTTCTTTTATAATTTTTGTTATTCTCCTATTTCTATCATCTAATGAATCTTTTGTTTTTCCGGGATTATTGGATAAATTTTCATTCAGCTATTGTTTGTATGTTTCCTTTCTTTCCGCTTCATCTTTTCTCCACTTCCTCTCTTCGTCGTTTGTTCCATCTTTCTTTTCCTTTCCATATTTGTGTTTATGAGTTGTTTGCATCTGACCATCCTGTAATCACTGCCGTGGTTGAATTGATTGACTACATCTACGTCTTGGACTATGTGTTTATGGCGGGAGATTATAAAGTCAATCTCACTTTTGGTTTGTCCATCTGGGCTATTCCATGTCCATTTACTTTTCTCTTTATTTTGGAAGAAAGTCTTCATCAGATAAAGTCTTTCTCTTTCTAGAAAGTTCGATAAAATGTTTCCCTTTCAATTCTGGTGCCCAGTCCAAACTCTCCTATGTGTGTTTCCGTTGGTTCTGCTCCCCTGCCTATGTTGCATTAATGTCTCCTCCCAGAATACTGTGCAGCGCTGGGTTCTCTCTTATCGCTCTCGCTATGTCTCCGTATATCGTTTCCACCTGGTCATCATCTGTGAAGAAGTTGGGACATAAGCCTGTATATATTTTAACGTTATATTTTTATTTATGTTGATTACGACATATATTACTATATATGTCAGATATTGTTTTCAGGATTTTCAGGTTTGTCGATAGTTTTTTATTTACTAATATTCCAACTCCTCCATTACTATCATCATATCTGTATTCCCTCTGTAGAGCATGGTATGTTCTGAATCCAAATGGAGGTATTGTTCTCCTCTTCGCCGTTTTTCGACTAAGGCTACAATGTCCCAGTTTATTTTCTACAATTCGTACTCTAATTGAACCAGACGTTGCTTTGTTCTGATTGATCTACTGTTGCAAGTTGCAATGTTTAATAAGCAATTTCTTTTAGCTATGCTAGGTCCATTATTATTTTGGTATTTCCTTAGGGATGTCGTTCTTTGCCTCCCCCGGAATCCACGAGGCTGACCGAGATATCGGTGCGGGATTGTGAGGTACCTCTACCCACCTGGGGTACTTTATTTCATTTTGCAGTGGTAATATTTTGTTGAAAGGTTTTGACAATTAAAATACCACGCTTGCCGGGCATCTTGGTGAGTTTTTGTATAAGCCGAACCGAACCTTGAGAACAGACGCTCTTTGCAGCCGCCTATTCTGGGTCAGACGCTGCCAGGTCTTCACCATATCTGGCTATCTCCTCACTTAGTTTTGCAGGTCGATGCAGTTGCTCGGGGTGAGGCACGTGGAGCCATAAGTGATAATTGGTTGTCTTGTGAGGAACAGTTATGTTTGCCAACCACTCACCGACTATGTCTTTGAGCGCCACCGTCCTTGATAACATGTTCTACCTCTGCAACGCAACCCCATACCCCCCAGTTTGCTAACTTACTTTGACTTAACTCCAAAGGTGAGTCATTTAAGTAAATTGTGAACAAAATTGGGCCCAATATGCTACCCTGTGGAATCCCCATTTTGATAGCTGTGATCTTTAACTTAAAATTGCCATAAGCGGTATTAAATTGTTCAGTTTGTTGTGTTCTATTAGTTAGGTAAGGTCGAAATAGATTTAGGGCAACACCTCTTCCTCTTCCAAGTTTTTCTAGGAGAATATGGTGATTTATCGTATCATAGGCTTTATATAGATCGATTAAAATGCCACAAAGAACGTCACGATTGTCCAGATGTTGTAATACATTATGTAAGAAGAATAAACATGCTGCTTCTGTACTCTTCCCTTTGATGTAGCCATGTTGAGTATCGATAAGAAGGTTCTATTTGTTAACAAATTATGTTAACGATGTTAACTCTGAACTTGTTAAACTCTGCGTTTATCTGCTCAAGAACTGGTCGTTTGCTGATAGTAAGCACTATACGTCTGCACGGTTCGAAGTCTCGAACGTGAATCCTGAGCAGCAATTAATTCCGTTTTCGTATCAGCACAAAATTAAATTCTTGTTTGTCGTTTAAAAATTTTTTTAGCGACCGGCAAAATTTTTCTGTGGCCCGGTGCCGTCCCACACTTTAAAAACCGCCGTCCTAGACAATAAATCAAGACGGCAGTACGAACTCTCGTTCCAAAATAAGAAAAAAATCCGTACTTAATATTTTCATAAATTTTCTCAAATGTAAGAAGTATAAAAACATTTTTCTTACCACTGCTTTACAATTTTACTGCGAATGCGCCAATTTACTTTCTAAAACTAAGACACAGAAAGGTTCCTAATCTCCATGTCTACCATGCTCTCTTGAAGAGAGCGTCTCTCCTCGTTTCTATTTATTTCAATATAATATTTATGTCGTATTTTGCATATTTCAGGGGTTTGAACCCCCAACACCGCCAACGCCTCCCACCCTGGTTGCGCCCATGTATCCAGCACTCCTTCGTAACGACACTGTGATTGTTTTGCTAGATAATATAACAATAGTAAATAACATACAATCGGAATAATAATAAAAAAACAATAATCAAACCAATGATAATAATTACAGAACATAACGTGATAAATAAACGAGGTCAAATCGATATTGATTACATAATTACATATTATGAATAAATCACAGTCAATATATTTTTTGTTAGTCGTTTAGTTTCTGTTTAATAATTAGTCTTTTCAGTTTTTTGCCGAGTTGCAAGACTTGACAGACAAGACTAGTCAGACAAGGTTTGTTAATATTTGGATGAGAGTTAATAATTTGAGTAAACACGTGAAATATATTACAGGTCAGAATTACGCCTACACAGTGTTTTAATAAAAAATTAGATAATCAGATGCTAATTTAACTGAAAGTCGTAGTAAAAGATGCAGAAGTCAAACCGTTATCCTCTTCTTAATATAAGATCATTACAAATCCGTCTTATGATTCGATAAAATTGCAATGAACTACTCGTACCTGCAGCCGCAGGACAAATAAAATGGAAACCGTTATCGACAAGGAATATCGCATAACTGATAATACCACACTAGCTACCTAGTATTTTACGCGCAGAGTTGAGAACTGGATTTTTCCAACTAGAGAAAAGAAATTACAAGCCAAATATTAACGACATGTTTTATGAACGGATAATTTGTAATTCGATAAATTTATTTATAAGATTTCTTTTGGGGTATTTAATATAATATACATATATATATATATATATATATATATATATATATATATATATATATATATATATATATATATATATATATATATATATATATATATATATATATATATATATATATATATATATATCTCCTCGTTTCTCTTTATTTCAATATGTACAAAAAATGTATATTAAATATTAAATATATATATATATATAGAGAGAGAGAGTTTTTGAGGAGTTTAAATTCGTAAATCCCCGTGAATGCGTAATGGAAATATGGCGGTGTTTTATTTTCTCTCGTGCTTACATTATTTATGTGTTTGTCTTATTTTTGTTGGGTGGGTATGTGTATTCTGTTCTTGGTGAATACATTCCGTGGAAAGCGAGTTCAAGAAAAATGAAGAATTTATAGATTTTCTATTGCGCGCATCGGGCAAAGTAGTTTCGGCGAAGACTGCAGCCCGGGGACATTTCCAGAACTTATATCGTGGCCCGTGCAGGGTGCTGAAATTCCATCTAAAATAAATTCAATACTAACTTTACAACACAAACATCATAGACTTAATTTTAATATAAATAAACGTTGAAAATTAAGGGGGCCTCACTATTTGTAGTTAAATTTAAATAAACATAATTATTCAACCTGTTCGTTAATTTTTGTAGATATTAAGTCCTACTAGAACTTTGACAAATGTCATATTGAAACAACTATTTCCCTGGCTAATACCCCGCAGGATATTGAATTACACAATAGACATTTGTTTGTTATTACTAGTACTACTACTTAAATAACACTAAGATTACTTTCTACATAAATTAGGTGACTTAAACCATTTGCAGACGTGTTTCGAGGTTTACCTCTCATCAGTGCAGCTTAAACTTCGTAAACCTCGGAACGCGTCTGGAGGTAGCTTAAGTCACCTAATTTATGTAGAAAGTAATCTTAATGTTATTTAACAAGTAGTGTTAATAATAAAAAACAAATGTCTATTGTGTAATTCAATATTCTGCGTGGTATTAGTCAGGGAAGTAGTTGTTTCAATATGACATTTGTCAAAGTGCTAGTAGGACTTAATTTTTGTAGATTAACGAACAGGTTGAATATTTTATATGCAAGCTATTTTTCGTCTTATTATGTTTATATAAATAAAAGTTTTTTATCATCCGCTAAAAGTAAAGCGCCGAGACGCTATAAGTTACTTTACTCTAAAATTTAAATATCTCAATGTATTTTTATAAATATTTCCTCGTTCTCTGCAATTTATGGAAATCCCATTTTCTATAAAACATAATTTAATTTAAAAGATGCTTGTATTTGTCGGAGTCCTTTAAAAACTACCCTGAATATTGATCCGAATCTTGTATTTATTTCCATTTGTATATTCAAAGAATGTTTGTAAAAACAAATTTTGCTGGTCTTTTAGAGAAAATGTGTGTCTAGTCTTGTCCGTCTCCTTCTATCTGTCTGCTCTTGACTGTCCAGTGTTTTCTGTGGTCTTATGTGATTAGTCTTCTTTATCTAGTCTTATCAGGCTAGTACTGTCTTTAAAACCTTGTCTTCTAATTGTTGTCTGTTTAGTTTCGTCTGTCTATTCATGCTTTTCTCTATTATTTGTCTAAGCTTGTCCGTCTATTCTTGTCCGTCTAGTCTTGTCTAGTTTTTAAAAGACTCTAGTCTTGTCGGCCTAGTCTCTCCTGTCTAGTTAATTCAAATTCGATTTTTTTTATTTCATTATTCAAATATATATATATATATATATATATATATATATATATATATATATATATATATATTGACTAATTTATTTGACATTTGTCAAACGATAAATTTGCATAGACACTGTGATAAGAGTGACCTTTCTGTTGGTTCGACGGATAAGTACCAGGCAACTAGGAAACAAGAGGGACGAACACCGAAACGCAGGTCGCGTCTGCAGTGGCATCCACCGGCAACCAGGTCAGCGTCTGGTCACCAGAGGTGCGGCTGCAAATACATGTCTACAAAGGCCTCAACAGCCAGTAGTACTAGAAGCCCTGTACCCAACCAGGCAAACTCAAATAAGCAACCATGGCAGTTCAACCAAAACTTTACTATACCCCAGGTGGTAACCAATCCACACGCCACAGGGCGTCATCTAGGCAATCGGATTCTGGGGAGCCTAGAGTTAAACTGCTAAAGAGGAAATCGGAGTCCTCACTTCCCACATATTTAGGCACACTCAATATCAATACACTAATACAAGTAGGAAAACTACATCACCTAACCACAGAACTGGAAAGACAGCACATCATGATAGCGGCTCTACAGGAAACCAGGTACACAGACGATCTCACAATGGACTACGCAAAATTCAGGATCTTCAAAGGAAAAACTGGGAGACGAGTAGGCAGAGGCGGAACCCCAATATTGGGCATGGCATTCCTAGTCCACAAAGATGCAGTCAACTCAATCAAAGAAGTCACACCAGTAAACCAAAGATTAATGACCATGAGAATTAGAACATACAACAAGCATATACCTTTATTAACACACACGCTCCTGTAAACAAGGAAACCAAGATACACCCAGAAAGCCGAGAAAATACAGAGAAATTCTGGAACACGCTAGAAAAAACCCTGAGTAAAATTCACAAAGATGATGTGAAAATTTTACTAGGAGACTTCAATTCACAAATCGGCAGAGAAAACTTTATCAGAGACACCGCAGGTGGATGCTCTGCACACCACAACATAAACTGCAACGAATAGAAACTAGTCGAACTTTGCAGACAATTCAACCTCAAAATTATGACCACCCACTTCAGAGGCAAACCAAACAAGAAAACGACATGGCGATCAGCAGTAGAATCCTTAGGAGAATACCAAATCGATCACATAGCCATATCAAGAGAACATTACAGGACGATCTCAGATATTAAAGTCAGAAGAGGAGCCAACATTGACTCAGACCACTACCTCACACGTGCCAAAGTCAAATTCACTCCAAGAAAAAAACCACTACTCAAGCAGACACCACAAAAATTTGACAGAGAAAATACACACACCCAACTTACAGGAACAATGAGAAAAAATCCCATAATTATCCCCAATTATCCCAAGATAATTGGCCCCACTTCTAGAAGAAAATCACACAAAGCCAAACAGACAATCCCACTCAAAAGAAAGTCCAAACATCCCTGGTGGAACCAAGAATGCGAAGACGCGATGGAAGAACGCACACTAGCACTCAAAAGATACGCGACTAAAAAATCAGATGAAGAGTTCCTGGAGATCAGAAAACGAGCGGCAAAAACAATCAGACAGATCAAACGCAGATACATCCACGAACAACTAGACTCGATCGAACAGGATTTCCGCAACTATAACTCACACAGCTTCTACAGAACATTTTCCAATAAAATTAAAGGCTATCAACCTCAAAATCTATGTTTCAAAAAAACCTGACCAACACGGAGAACTGCGAACCCCTAGCACGATACTTTGACTCACTACTGAACTGCCCACCCCCACCAGAGAGATTCCAACACGAATACAGAGAACTCACAACACCACCATCACCTCCCCCAACAACAGACATATCTAACGGCTAAAAGACACATCCAACGGCTAAAGAACAACAGAACCTTAGGTGAAGATGGCATAGTCGCAGAACTATTGAAAAACCTAGGCAAAAACGCACTTCAAGAACTCCAAGAAATTATCCACGAAATCTGGAACACAGAAAAAGTACCCGAAGACTGGAGATGCGCTCTCATTCATCCGCTCTTCAAGAAGTGAGACCGGACAGATGTGAACAACTACAGAGGGAACTCCCTTCTTCAAGTAACATACAAAATTTTCTCAGCATGCTTGGAAGAACGAGTTCAGACACAACTTGATGGCAAAATAGGCGAGTACCAAGCGGGCTTCAGGCCTCACAGATCTTGCGTAGAACAAATATTCAATCTCAAAAGCTGCCTAAGAATTAGAACACTCAGAACACTCAGCAACAAACCCATGGTCTGCACATTTGCTGACTTCAAAAAGGCGTAAGACTCAGTAGACCGGGCATTACTCTTCAACATGCTAAACGAACTCGTACTGGACACAAAAACACTGAACCTAGTAAAGGCAACACTCACAGATACATACTCCAAAGTGAAATTCATGGGAGAAATTTCAAGACCTTTCAAAATTTAAACAGGAGTCAGACAAGGTGACGGCCTCTCCCCGCTCCTGTTCAACCTCATTTTGGACAAAGTAATTAGAGAATGGAACACAACACCCACCACTATAGGCAGAAGCGGTATCACCTTTAAATGCCTAGCATTCGCAGATGACCTTGCAGTTCTAGCAGACACTGAGGAACAAGCGATCCAACAGGTAGAAGCCCTCAAAAAGTGCGCTGAAAAAGTCGGACTACAAATCGTTCGAGAAAACTGAGTACATGTCAACAAACAAAAAAGACACACAACAATTACAGACGAAATACGGAACAATAAACAGAGTTACAAAATTCAAATACCTAGGAGAAATCATACAACATACAGGAATTGAGAAAGAAACTCGAAAGACAAGGATAGAGAAAGTAAGAAAAGGCTACGGCATGACTGCAAACATCTACAACAAGAAGATCCTTGGCATCCAAGCAAAAATCAGACATTACAATACAGTCATCAAACCCGCCATACTATACGCATCAGAAACTATAGCGTCGAATAAAGGTGACATGGAATCCCTGAAGAAAGAAGAAAGGCGAATCATCAGAAAAAATTTTTGGACCAAAACTCACAGATGAAGGATATAGACTACAATCAATAGAAACCACGGATAAACTGTCTAACATAGAGAACGACATCAGAAAATGCAGACTTAGATTCTACGGACACATCTCAAGACTCCCGGAGACCAGACTAACTAAACAGATGCTGAACTTCCTACAGAAACGTAAAGTCAGTACCAAGTAGATGAAACAAGTAACACAAGACCTAGAAGCAGCAAACATCACAGATACTCAGGACAGAACGACTCTCAGACATCAAATACACCAGTGGGAAGTGAAGAAGGAGAACAAGAAAAAGACTGGAACCTCATGGACCGAAGAAAGAAAACAGGCACACTCACAGAAAATGCGGGAAATCTGGGCCAAGAAGAAGAAAAAGATTTGAAAACCATGAAAACTTAGCGCCATCCACTTTGGGTGCAATCCGATAATAATATATATATATATATATATATATATATATATATATATATATATATATATATATATATATAATATATATATATATATATATATATATATATATATATAATAATTCTAAATCAAATGTGTCAAATAAATGAGAAAATAAATAAATACAGATATCACAAAAATTGACAAATATGAGTAATGATCAGAGGTTATTTAAACTGTAAAGGTTTAAAATGTAGACTTTCTTAAGTTGCTTCGCATTTTTAATTGATTCAATTGCCTTTGGTAAGTCATTCACATACTCATCAATCATATATAAACATTTTGAAACAAGTCTTTCATTTTTTTCTGAACTTTCTAATCGATACCTGGGTAAGACTTGTAGGTTAAAAACTACCTGCTGCTACTACTAAGTTAGCATCCTATATAAGTAGATGCCAGCAACAGCGGGCGCTTTGCTACAGACAGTGAATCTTGAATAAGGGATGCATAGTTTCATCCATCCTCTAGTGTTATAATTACGATTATCCTTATGTTTAGGAATTAATTGCTTGTTTGCATGTATATAACAATTAGTTTCAAGAATGAAGAGACTCATGTCTCGCAATTAACCAAAACCACTTAAAATGTATTGTTTGATAATCCATCCACTATACTACAGACAAATAAATGCGAGAAACCAATGCCATTGGTTGTGGGAACGTATTAGACATCTCCCTGTTCGCTCAGGTACCAAGAAGAAAATATTTGCGATCGATATTTCACTAAGTAACTACGCCTGTTTTGTCTTTGTGCTAAAAAATGGTGACCTTTTTAAATATTGAGAATATAGCGTCAAGTACGTACTTATATGTAATAATATCAAACTTGTACAAAGTTTAAATCAACTGGGTTATAACTAACTGCAATATATACTGCAATAAATAACTTCAATATATACTGCAATACAATGATTTTTTTTAAATGTTGCGCATAGTTCCGTTTAAAGTTTGTAGCTTGTAAGACAAAAGAAGCATTGACAATTATACGAAAGCAATAATTTCATACAAATTGTTTCACCTTACTTAAAATTGCACCTTTTTCCCAGTAGTCGTGATGACTACCATCTGCAAGGGAGAATGTTGAATAAGAATGAACTATTTTTTTATAAGATTACTAAAAATAATAATTATACTATGTGAATTATTATAAACAATTAAGAGCAAAGATTTATTATTACTATGTTCAAATTCACCAAAGACTTACAACTGTGTAACCACAGTTGCAAGTACGGCTGGTTTTCTGCATTTTACTGCCACGAAAAACCAAATGTGGTTAACTAAGAAAATTAATATTTGATAAATAGCAACAATTAAACTCAACCATAGACCGGTTTCTACCTTACGGCTTCATCAGTATGGATTTTTCAAATAAACTTAAAAATTGAATCAAAAACTTAATAACAAATTAAGACTTACTTGTGCAGCTGTTCCCAACGACAAAGAAGGAAACATTGCAAATCATTGCATTTATATTGAAAAGAACTTAGGCAACCCACAAGCTGTCGCTGTACGGCGAATAATATAAGATTACTAAAAATAATAATTATACTATGTGAATTATTATAAACAATTAAGAGCAAAGATTTATTATTACTATGTTCAAATTCACCAAAGACTTACAACTGTGTAACCACAGTTGCAAGTACGGCTGGTTTTCTGCATTTTACTGCCACGAAAAACCAAATGTGGTTAACTAAGAAAATTAATATTTGATAAATAGCAACAATTAAACTCAACCATAGACCGGTTTCTACCTTACGGCTTCATCAGTATGGATTTTTCAAATAAACTTAAAAATTGAATCAAAAACTTAATAACAAATTAAGACTTACTTGTGCAGCTGTTCCCAACGACAAAGAAGGAAACATTGCAAATCATTGCATTTATATTGAAAAGAACTTAGGCAACCCACAAGCTGTCGCTGTACGGCGAATAATATAAGATTACTAAAAATAATAATTATACTATGTGAATTATTATAAACAATTAAGAGCAAAGATTTATTATTACTATGTTCAAATTCACCAATTTTTAAGTTTATTTGAAAAATCCATACTGATGAAGCCGTAAGGTAGAAACCGGTCTATGGTTGAGTTTAATTGTTGCTATTTATCAAATATTAATTTTCTTAGTTAACCACATTTGGTTTTTCGTGGCAGTAAAATGCAGAAAACCAGCCGTACTTGCAACTGTGGTTACACAGTTGTAAGTCTTTGGTGAATTTGAACATAGTAATAATAAATCTTTGCTCTTAATTGTTTATAATAATTCACATAGTATAATTATTATTTTTAGTAATCTTATATTATTCGCCGTACAGCGACAGCTTGTGGGTTGCCTAAGTTCTTTTCAATATAAATGCAATGATTTGCAATGTTTCCTTCTTTGTCGTTGGGAACAGCTGCACAAGTAAGTCTTAATTTGTTA
Organism: Phosphuga atrata; assembly: GCA_944588485.1. Lineage (NCBI taxonomy): Eukaryota > Metazoa > Arthropoda > Insecta > Coleoptera > Silphidae > Phosphuga > Phosphuga atrata. The sequence continues at coordinate 56,401,434 of OX155892.1, forward strand.
TTAAGTTTTTGATTCAATTTTTAAGTTTATTTGAAAAATCCATACTGATGAAGCCGTAAGGTAGAAACCGGTCTATGGTTGAGTTTAATTGTTGCTATTTATCAAATATTAATTTTCTTAGTTAACCACATTTGGTTTTTCGTGGCAGTAAAATGCAGAAAACCAGCCGTACTTGCAACTGTGGTTACACAGTTGTAAGTCTTTGGTGAATTTGAACATAGTAATAATAAATCTTTGCTCTTAATTGTTTATAATAATTCACATAGTATAATTATTATTTTTAGTAATCTTATATTATTCGCCGTACAGCGACAGCTTGTGGGTTGCCTAAGTTCTTTTCAATATAAATGCAATGATTTGCAATGTTTCCTTCTTTGTCGTTGGGAACAGCTGCACAAGTAAGTCTTAATTTGTTATTAAGTTTTTGATTCAATTTTTAAGTTTATTTGAAAAATCCATACTGATGAAGCCGTAAGGTAGAAACCGGTCTATGGTTGAGTTTAATTGTTGCTATTTATCAAATATTAATTTTCTTAGTTAACCACATTTGGTTTTTCGTGGCAGTAAAATGCAGAAAACCAGCCGTACTTGCAACTGTGGTTACACAGTTGTAAGTCTTTGGTGAATTTGAACATAGTAATAATAAATCTTTGCTCTTAACTATTTTTTTAGTTAAGAGATGAACGTTTACTTTAAGATAGAATTGGTGAAACCATCCTACGTTATAGATAATCATACAAACTTAAAACAAACGGAAGACCGCCTGAATATATAAATATATTTAGCCTTTCCGGAGCTCTATAACAATTATTGAGTCTTTTTATAACTACCAAAACTAATCTCACATGAAATTTGTAAGTTGTTTTACAGTTTTCAGTCCACCTTCGTGGCAATCAACAAAAACCATAAAAATAACATTGTTTTTCAGATGTCATGTTTTTCCGATACCTTGAGATATTAAAGCTTCCGATACCTTAAGGTATCGGAAAGACATGATCTTAGAAACAATGTAATTTTTATGGTTTTTGTTGAGTGCCACTAAGGTGGACTGAAAGCTGTAAAATAACTTACAAATTTCATGTGCGAGTTGTTTTGGTAGTACTAAAAAGAAAATAATTGTTATAGAGCTTCGGAAAGGCTGAATATATTTATATATTCAGGCTTTATTCCGTTAGTTTTAAGTTTGTAAGTTTGTTTTAATTTCTTTGTTAAAGTGTAATAAACGATTAGTACAATACGTGTTAGATAAGTTTTGTGTCATCAACCTAACGGACGTTTTATTAAAACAAATAAAAGATACAATAAAAGTGTTTATGACGAAACACAGAATCGAGGCAGGTCGATAGAGATTATTTAAGAGTTCTGATGGCAGTTCTGATGGCATCAAACAGAGAAAAATTAAGCCTCTTGTTGCAGTTCTAAGTTCTGAAAACCTATGTTCGGCAAAAAACGAGTCTGGTGCAATCGAATCTGGTGAAGATGTCTGACGAAGGTGCCGGGACTTGTATTAAGTGCAACTCCTAAAAGGTTGAGAAGGTTCAGAGTAAGACCATATAGTGCTGATGAAGTTTCAGGTCTTATAATTGACGATGCAGCTAAAACTAGAGAAGCTGATGCTATATATATATATATATATATATATATATATATATATATATATATATATATATATATATATATATATATATATATATATATAGCTGCATCGTCAATTATAAGACCTGAAACTTCATCAGCACTGTATGGTCTTACTCTCTTAGAAGTCGATGAATAGTGAGCCTTTTTCCACCTTCTCAACCTTTTAGGAGTTGCACTTAATGAAAGTCCCGGCACCTCCGTCAGACATCTTCACAAATGTATACCTGTCGCTCGTTGTAAAAGTTAATTATCTACTTGAAACTGAATTTTAAAAAAAGAGAGAAAGAGAAAATAACGAGATTTTTTCGAATTAAACTGTAGAAAAAAATACATATGCATTCATTCAATGTTTTCTCTATTTTATTGTTTAATACAAATCAAAGTTATAATAATTTGAAGTAACGTAGAAAATCAAAAATAAAATTAATTTAATAAATGAACTTTTTTTTTGGAGTCACATCACTGTTATAGTACACATGTGTATAGTGTTTTAACCATATGTAATTTCGTCATCAGATGAACGCTCACCAGCTTTAATTGTGCTTGAACGATTTGGAATATCTATGGGCATATTTTTGTAGTAATGGTGGTAAATTGGCGGAAAAATCAAGAATAACTTTTTTCATTGCGTTAGTAACTAGTTGTTGGATGGATAAAGTGGGTTTTGTCGATATATACATATATATATATATATATATATATATATATATATATATATATATCATACTGTGATCATACTGTGTGAGGACTTGCGCAAGTTCAGTCGGATGTTACTATCCAAAGCATGAACCAAACTAACAGCTGTTGTGAAATTAGTTACAAGTGGGGTCTAGATAGCAGTTCAAAAGCCCAGTAGCAAAGCAAAACTTTGCTAATAATAATTTTTATGCGAGATTTTATGGGGCATATGGATGATATGGAATGAGTTGGAGTGTCTGTAAATTATTGTTGCAAGGAGCTGATATAATGGAATCACTTTCATTGTCTGTAGGCCTTCTCTCAGAAGATGTTATAGAGGCGAGTCATAAGACTTACAAACAGCTGGTACAATACCACTCCAGGAAAATGATAAGAATTAATAGGAATACTGATATTTTGAACTGGTTACTGGTATCATCGGATCCTCTAATCACTAGTTATAGGACAAAACCCACAAAGAAGAAAAAAATGGAATGAAGTATTATTAATTTGCCCGAAACACCTCGAATGCCTAAATACCTAAATGAAAAATGTTCACGAGAAACTACTGATGATGTCGTTATTGATGGTGAAGAGGGTACAGATAGGATTGATGATATGGATTTCATGTCATCGTGAAGTAATATTTGAGACAAAAAAAATTTAAGTGAACTGCATTTTATTTTTGTCGCCGTAAATTTCCGTAATCTGGCCCCGTGTACGCCTATAGACCAAGAAGGGCTCTAAGTATCCGTTTACGTGCTTTCAAAACTTTCGGCCAGTCTGGTGAAGATCCCCAAGCTCTTATACCATAGGACAGAATTGACTGAATTTCAGCAAAGTATAAGTGTAATAATTCTGGTACAGTCAATCTCTTCAGGTAGCGGAGACAGTAGGCTTTCTTAATTAGCGTCTTACACACGCTGACGATGGCCATGTGCCAAGCTAAGGTTTCTTCAAAACGTATACCAAGAATTTTTGTGAAATTTACACGTTTTATATTCATTCATCAGTTTCTATTGAGACGTCCTTGGCGTAATATAATACAATACGTTGAGTTTTGAATAAAATAAATCCAGTTTTGTCAATGTTAAAAAATAATTTGTTCGCTGTAAAACTGGTTTATACTAGTATATAAGTTCTCATTAGAAATGGGGAAGCATATAAATGAGGCATCATTCAACAGAACTACATCAGCTAAATATAAGATGAACAAAGTTGGGGCAAGAACACTACCTTAAGGTACCCCCTGAATTAAAAAAAAATTATGATGACACACTTTTCTTTAAACGGGACTGTATCAATAAATATTGCGTAAGTTTTTTTTTATGAATGCGTGGATTCAGTTTCCCGCGATTCCCCTTATTTCAAAAGAAAATAATTTGTTCATTAACTGGGCGTGATCTACACAGTCAAATGCTTTGCTTAAATCACAGAAGATATCCACAGGGAATCTGCCCTTACCCACTTCTGGTGACGGAAGGACATTGCACCACGGGGCGGAGACGCAAGCAATGCTAAGGTAAGTGACGGGACCATCTCAATTTAAATTAGTAAGCAAATTAATTTTTCGTTAAATACAGTCCACACACAAAATTTTATTACATAGGCTTACAATAGCTGAAGTTGTGGACTTGACTTTTTGAAAACCCTGCTGTTCCTTCGGAATTAAATTATGTTTGGAAATTAAAGGTGCAAGTCTATACAGAAAACAGTATTCCAAGATTTTCGAGTGTATACGTAACAAAGCAGTAGGTTTTTATATAGTTATTATATAGTTATTATATAGTTATATATTTATATAGTTATTCAGAGTGTTTATATCCTTTCTTGCATATAAGTAGTATATTCGCTATTTTAAAAATAGTGACTAATAACTTCGCTGATGTAAATGATCAGTTAACTAGCCATCGCAGCGGCTTGATCAAGTGCAGAAAATTGTCCTTCAGTAAACGGCAGGGCGACCTGCATCGCGACCGTGCAAATTTTTGCTTTTTAATTTATTATGGAGTAAAATTAAAAGTTCCGTTTCACTAATGTCGTCGACATACATAGTTTCTCCTATGAAAAGAATATGGTAATTCGTTATTTCAGTTACGCCTACTAAAATTGAAATGTCCTTCATTATTTCCCCCGGTGCTTTTATAAAAAAATCATTTGAAAGCGTCACGATTATATCGCCATCCCCTGGATCAGGGCGTCTTTAATATCTAAAATAAAACTTTTCTGTTTGTGCGATTTGTTTGTTGATTAATTTACATGGATCTTTCTGCTTATTATCGGAATATTTTGCATACGCTTATTAATTTGAAATGAGTTCTTTTATTTCGTAGGTTGTTTGCGTGTAGTTGCGGAAATTCTTTTTGTAAGACAGACAGGTCTATTAAATTTCTACTAGAGATTATTTTTTTTGCTTGTTGTGTATATTTTGTATGGTAGTGTAAAGTATTTTAATTATGCCAATAAAGGTTATTACTACTACTAGAGATTCTGGCTTCAATTGTGATCCAGGTCTTATTTTGCACGTTGGTCTGTGTTAGAGTGAAGATACTCTAGTAATAGTATTGCAGCGTGTTTATCAGCGCAACGGTTTTCTCAATGTAGTCATCTGTTACGACGTTAGACCAGGTTTCAGTTTTGGGCACTCTTCAAAATTTAGTTTATTTTGAATAATGTATTTACGCGAAAGCCTCTGCTGTATATTTCTGTTGCCACTGCTTAATCCGATCGGTATGGAATAGGTTGACCAATTGGAATTAACAAAAATATTGTCAATCATTGAGCAGGAAGTTCGGGCAGTTCTAGTGTTTTAGTTTACTAGCTGTACAAGATAATAGGAAGTCATCAATCTTACAAGGCCTTTGCTTTCGTTTGAATTTTGTGCTAAATTTATGTTGAAACCCCCTGAAATGATAATAAAAGAGGAGAATTTTTGGAATAAACTATGCAGGAGATCTTCGAGTATCATCATGAACAAATCTACCAAGCGCAGCGGGGATATTAACTTATCATAAAAACGATGCATATTGCTGTAAAATCGATATACGAAGCCGTTATCCCAAAAGCGGGTACCGAAGAAAAGGAAAAAAATTGAAAGCGGGAAATCGGGCGGATACTCACAGTGCCGGGTGATGGATCTAGGTCAAAGCGCGGTTTTACTTCACGCATGGGTATCGTGTCTGTGATTGGAAGGAAATAAAGAAGGAATGGAAAGAACCAATAAAATCCTGAACGTTGCTGTTAAGTCAAGCTTTTAAGTAGCTTGCTTATTTTGGAAGGGTAGAAAGAAGACTGTCGAGTTCGAGGTATGGAATGATACGCACTCACCGGATTGCAACGTGAACCACGAACGCAGCGCCGGAAAAATGGAAGTTGATGGCATAATTTAAATGTTCAAGAGATCTGAGGGACTATTTATTGCAAAATACGGATTTTATATTGGAGATGGAGATACAAAGGCGTACCAGATGTACGAAAGCAAGCCTTACGGTGACGATCTTACCGTAAAAATGAAGGAATGCGTCTTGATCATGAAAAAAACTGTTTTTAAAAGGGGAAACGAAGCAAAAAGAAGGTTTGTTCAATTGAAGAAAGCCAAAAAGCAAATTGCCGATAAAGCAAAAAAAACAACCAAGAAACCTGCTAAAAATGAACCGAAAAAAGTGCAATTGACACTAAACTTCCTAAAAAAATTGTCCGAGTATTATTGCTTAGCAGTACTTCGAAACTCTGATTCCGTTGAAAACGTGAGGAAAGCAATAATGGGGATGTTTTATAACAAAAACTCAACTGATGCAAATCCTTGGCCTCAGTTTTTCCCTTCGGGAAGAGTTTAGTGGTGCGAATGGCGCAAAGTTGTGGCCTCTGGATTTCTGGAAAAATATTCTCATCCACCAGCGCTCGATGACGATGTCCAAGAGGTTTTGAAGCCGATTTACGAGGATTTCACCAGAGAAGATTTGATAGAGAGATGAACAGGTGCAAACACTCAAAACAATAATGAGAGTTTTAATCATTGCGTTTAGCAACTCGCCCACAATCATATATTCTGTCGGAAAACAATTAAGGAAATCGCGATGTATTGTGCAGTTTGTACATTCAATAAGAGATATGACTCAATACCCAAAATCCTAGAGGTAATGAGGGTCGCCACAGGGACGAGCCCATCGCAGCCGCAAAGCTCCCTGGACATCAAAAAAGCCAAGACAGATCTTCGAAATCATTTTTTTTTTTGCTGAAATATAGAGTTCGAAGGAGCAGGAGTAATATTGTATAGACCTGGCATCGCCTATTAACTACTACTTACGGTAGTAGACGCTATATCTGAAAATTTCTCACTCCAAACTTTAAACACATATTTCATGGAATGGCGTTTTCAAAACGGTCACCACTCTGAAAGGAACAGGTTGAATATAGGTTTTTATTGTTTTCGTAAGATAATTGGATAATTTATTGTTTCATACTTTGAATATTCATAAAAATCAGAACACTATCACAACCAGAATTAGCTTCAGATTTCGCTTTATTGTTACTTCTGTTTAGAAACTTATTTGTATTACAGGAAGCTAGATTTTTTAGACCAACTTTTTACGAGTCTTACCTTAGTCTTGTCTCTCTAGTCTTGTCTCTCTTCTGCCGCCCACACCCCCGTGACTTCCCCTTCTAGGGCCGATGCCAGGGCCTGCCGCTCCTTCTCCCAACGCGGACACGCCACGAGATTGTGCTTCGCACACTCGGAAAGGACCCGTGTCCGGTAAGAAGCTGGGTGAGGAAGTACGCAGTCACCTCGTCCAGCCCTCGCCCCATCCACCGAATTAAATCAGGTATGAGGTGACGAGTCCAAGCGCCGTTTCCACCACGTGACCACCTCTCCTGCCAGCAGGCAAGCAGTTGCTCCCTAGCTGCTCTCCTTGCCTCCCCGCGGTTCCCACCAGAAGTTCTTGTGTCCCTCACCGACGAGCGCTCCATAACAAGGAGACCCTCGGCAGGAATCCGCGATATGACCTCCACAACGTCACTGCTAACAGTGCGGTAAGCCCGGGCGTCCCTGAGGGCGCAGTGCCCGTCGCAAACGCTCCCTATTACGAGCTTTTTTTCGCGGGTAGTGAGGCTAGTGGCCTTTTCCAACACCTGGAAAACATTCCCTCTCCCAGACACCTGTAGCAGACGTCGGCAAGTCACTCGAGTTCCCCCCCTGCTGGCAGCCGGCACAGCTCGTTAGGCAGCCCGTCTAGGCCGGGTGACTTTTTCGTGGGTAGTGAGGCTACCGCTTTGCGGACTTCCTCCACGGTGAAGAAGGCCGCCGCAACGTACCGCCCCTTGACAGCGCGTCCCACCCCCCTCGCCGGGGCGGGGAAAAGGTGCTCAACCACGCTTCGGTCCCACCCATCAAGCACGCGTTAGGACCCTTCCCTCGGTGACCGAACCGACCGGTGACTATGCGGTACGGCAAGCCCATGAATCGCCGTCGACCAGAGGGAAAAGTTCTTGCCACCGCTGGGATTTGACTTCGCGTAATCGCTCGTCGAAAATCACCACGGTCCTGTTTCGCCCGCTTCTCCGCAACCTCACATGGCTCCTCCACGGGTCTCGCTTGCGCTACTTCTGGCGTCCACCAATAAACCAATTTCCGCCCTACTGAGGACAAACGTCTTTGAGGGACGCCAGCCATGCACGCGTCAACCACCGTGTTCACGAATGCCCCGGTAAGATACTCCGGGGCCAACCCGTGCGGTGCATTTCCTGGAGTCATCTCCCGAGTAATAGATTCCCGGTCAGCTCTCCCAACTATCAGCTCGCTATAATTCGGCTCGCTAGCCAGAACCACGCGAACCCGGTATTCCGCCGCGTACTCCTCGAGGGAGTCGTGCGCTTCGCCCGATCTGTTCAGATTTAGCTGAACGAACTGCACTATTTATTGTTCTTTGCAGCCCCAAAGTGCGGGCAGCCACGTCCGCCCTGTGCCCCTCTTTATCGCAGAAGGAACAGTAGGGTTTGGCCCCGCATTCCCGCGCTAGGTGCCCTGGCTTTGCACACCGGTGGCAACATTTACTACGGTCCACACCTGCACAGCACGTTGCCCTGTGGCCGAGTTCCCAGCAGCGGTGGCACAGGTCTTGGCGAGTGCGCTCACCGATGCGCGCCACTGAGAGCCCCACCCGGACGCTTTCGACCTTCAGCAGAGGGGCCGCCGTACACTTACTAGCTGTCACTGTTGTCATCAAGGTACCGTCGCGGCACTTCCGGAGCAAACCGATTTCGATATGCCCGATGCCGCCCGCGTCCGCGCCACCAGGGCTTAGGGCGTGCCTAAGCGCCACATCTACCTCGGCAGTTCTTGACGCAGCGTCCAAGTTCCTAACGATTAGAGCAGACGGGTTTGCCTGCACTAACCTGACGCAGTCGTGCCCTACCTTAGCCTGCAAGGCCCTACGGAGTGCACCGGCATCATCGGAGGATGACGTCCCCGTGCGACGACTTCGTTACCGACTGCACATCATTCAGCGCTCCGGTTCCCGACGCGCCCTCTCTAACTCTAACTTCGTGCACTCGGTTCGCGTAACTGCCATCACCGGCCTTAACGACCAGGGTGGCCATGCTCGGTTGCGCGTTAGGCGCCTTTCCTGCGCTCTGCTTTGGCACCGTTGCCCCCTCTGAGATGTATACACGCACGAGCATGTTGCTCCAGTGGAACACACAGGCCACCAACTTACGGAAAGTCGCAATGTTTGCCATTGACGGCACCTTAATATCCACGCCCCTCCTTCCCTAGCTCGCCAGTAGGTCCCTCCCCGAAGTCAGCAGCAAGTATAGCCCTTCAACGTCCACCCCTGAAGTGCAGGAAACCTTAGCCAACGTCCATTTCTTAGCATCCTCTTCTTTTTTTTAAGCACCACTGCCAAGTGCAGTATGTTTCCGCCTCCCACGACGGCGATTTCCTCCGCCTTGTCTATGGGGTAGCTGTCAAGCAGCCCCGAGCCCTCACCCACTGCGGCGAAAATCGCCACGTGCTGACGATCCCTTTGCGCCAGTGGGTTCCCCACGCGTCCCTCTCCTAGTTCCCACGCCGCCGGAGGCCACAACTCTCTGGCCAGCTCGCAGGCCGCTTGCGATGTAGTCGCACTGGCCACCCTCGCAAGAAACGAGGCCTCGGCCTCCTCCGGGTCCTGCCTAGCCTGGTCTGCCTCGAATTGTCTGGCTAGTCTTGTCTGAATAGTCCTTTTTGTCTAGTCTTGTCAGTCTAACCTTGTCAGTCTAGTCTTGTCAGTCTAGTCTTGTCTGTCTAGTATTATCTGTCTAATTTTTTTCTGTCTAGTCTCATCTACCCAATCTTGTCTGTTCATTTCTGTATGTCTAATTCCCGTCTGTCTACTCTTGTCTGTATAGTTTCGTCTGTCTAGTCTTTTCTGCCCGTCCCCCTCGGTGGTGTAGTTGACAACATACCCGCCTTTCAATGCGGGAGACCCGGGTTCGATTCATGGTCGGGGAGACAGCAACTAGGGCGGTTTTTCAGTAAACCGTCCGGGCTGCCCACCCTGAATGAATGCAAAATATGCGATACCAGGGTGGCGCATACTAAAGCAAAGGTGGAAAAAAAAGTCTTTTCTGCCCAGTCTTGTCTGTTAAGTCCTGCCTAACTAGTTTTGTCTGTTTAGAATTGTCAGTCTAGTCTTGTCTCTCTAGCCTTTTCAGTCTAGTCTTGTCGGTCTTACCTTGTCAGTCTAGTCTTGTCTGTCTAGTCTTATCTGTCTAGTCTTTCATGTCAAGTCTCATCTGTCTAGTCTTGTCAGTCCAGTTTTGTCTGTCTTCACTTGTTTGTCTAGTTTTGTCTGTCCAGACTTGTCTGTCTAGTCTTGTCTGTCTAGTTTTGCTTGTATAGTCTTATCAGTTTAGTCTAGTCCGTCTGGACTTGTCTTTTTTTATTATTGTAGTTTGAGGGAACCTTTCACTAAACCAGTATCTTCTTGGCAAAAAATGAAAATTCGAAACCCGGTATACCGCTTGTCAAGCGGGTATGTTTTCCACAACAATACAGAAATAATGTAGTTAGTCGTGTCTTCCTTGTCTAGTCTCGTCTGTCAAGTCTTGTCTGTCTAGTCATGTCTGTCTAGCCTTGTTTGTCTGGTCTTCCCTGTATCGTTTTGTTTTTCTAGTTTTATCTGTCCAGTCAAGATATAAGATCTTGTCAAGAGATCAATCTCACTTTCTCGCATCATCGTTTTTTTTATTACTTTGCTATATTAATTTAATCAATGCCCTATCGCCCGTCCATGTCTATTTATGTCCCTCTTCACGCTTTAAACTTCCTCACCTCGTCCCACCAGATCTAATTGGAATGGTTTCCTATATATATCTCATCAAATTGTTTCAGTATTGCAGTTGTAAATATTTCCATATAATTGTCTAACAGCAAAACTTAATAAAAATAACATATCGTTCTACAAGTAAAAAGAACATATTTGATGTGGTAGATATGTCTTCAGTTTAATAGAATAAGTTTGTGACTTAATCGAGATAAGTTTTTCTGTGAATGATTTTTCTTAATAATTTGTGTTACTTTTCTCGTTTGGCGAAGCAAGGTATTAAAATTACCTCAAATCCCTCTTCTTCTAAATGTTTAAGTTTGAGCAATTATTGCGCTCTACGCCCAAGATTTAACGTCTGCCACTAACTGCCCTCTCGCCACTTCGCCTGAATTATTGATGGAAGGTTTTTTAAACCTCACTTACATTAATCTAGCTCTTAAACAGTACATCCACCTATCGCAGTTTCTTCCAAAACACTCCGACCTTAAACACTCTTCCGCATAACACAAACTTCATCTGTGTTTACAATCCGCTTATAAATTTTATTATCTGTTTAAAGTTTGTGCTCTTGGTAAAGTTGTGCACACAAACTGCTCGTTTTGTTTGGTGGATGTGTTGAGGAAGTTTCTTAAGATTTTCGCTAGTTGGAAAACTCGACGATATTTCCTGAATCATTTAAACTTTTAATGTCGTTATTTATACACGGATCGTGCCTGTTTAAATTCTTCATTTATTTGTGTTTTACTTAGCCCGGCAATGAACAATGTTGTTAGTTTGGTTAATTACTATACGTTACACAGAATATATATGAAAGAAGAAATCTATGTTACTTATTCTAAGTATCATGTGAGAATATAAACAATAAATTAAATCGCTGTTTAAATAATTAAAATTGCATATAAGTATTACTAAATGAATATTTCGCAAGTTATTAGAAAATAAACGGTGTAATATAGGGGTAAACAGTACAGTGATTAGCCCCTGTAGAAATTGAACAATGAAAATAATAAATTGCATGCTTCTACAAAATAAATTATTATGTTATTATACTGCTATAAATTGTAAAAATCGATACTTTTCTAATTAAGGCATATTCGAATCAAAAATTAAATATGTTATCTCAAATAAGAAGATAAATGTTTCATTCTTCCAAAAATATAGTTATCGGCCACATAAATATAGTGGTTGTCCAGTGAATATACAGTAATTGGCTAATGCTTTTTGATTAATAAAAGTAATTAAAAAATATTTAGAACAGCCTTTTATACCACAACCTCTAGAATTTTAAATGGCACGGTGGGGTAAGTGATACCTCATTTGAAAGCCTTTTTGCCCTGAATACTAAACGGTTAACATTTTCCGAATTTATCGATTTTTTGTCGAGATTATTTTATTTCAAATGAAAGCGTCCTTGAGAAGAAATGCCAATTGTTCAATCTATCCTTACAAAAACTGCAGTGAAGGAAAAAAACAAAACTCAAATTTAGAAAAGATTTTTATTAGTTTAACAAATGCTCAAATTGTGCGCCACCAAATTGCATACAAAAATACCAATTCAGCTCGAAACGATCTCTTGCATTTTGGAGGATCTCGTAGTAATTGGACGGCATTCTTCAATAATGCGTCGACGTAACTCTTACAGAGACTCTGGTTCTTTTGCATGAATTCTACTCTTTAGATGACCCCACAAGAAAAAGTCCAGAGGAAATCAGGACCGGCCATTCCATAGCACCTCTTCGTCTATTCCATTGTCCCGGGAAAACTCTGTCCAGAAACTCCCGAATAGCCTGCGTATAATGTGGAGGCGCCCCATCTTGTTGAAAAGTCAAATGGTCTTCTAATTAACCATCACCATTTTCTTTCAACGATATCAGAAATCGGAATCAGGTGAGGCCCACCCACTCAATAAAGGATCACCATTTTCTTTCAACGACATAAACTAATAACGCGTTAATAACTTGATATTAAATAATCTCGAAAACAAATCGATAGATTTAGAAAATGTTAGCCGTCTAGTATTCATGGTTAAACGGGCTTTCAAATGAGGTATAACTTACCCCATCGTGCCATTTAAAATTTCAAGGGTTGTGGTCCCAGCGCGAAGGAGTTGATTTGGCTACAAATTTTCTTGTAAACGGTGTCCCTCGCAAAAAAAATGACGTGCCCGAGTGTTTTTTGAGAAACTATCATTAAATGTTTCGTTTTAAATGGCCCACCTTGTATAATTTATCAAAAGAAAAAAAAGAGAAAAGATACCAAAGGTAGACCAGGTTATGGAAGAATGGAAGAAAGAACTCTTGAGAGAAATGTGAGTCTTGGAAGCCGATTCGGCTGAGCTTTCCCAAAAATAACCTCCACGTACCATACCTCGCTTTTGCGGATGATCTGGCGATACTAGCAAAGGATGAGGAGACTGCCGTCAAACAGCTTGAGATACTTACGGAATGTGCAGAAATAGTGGGACTACAGATCTCATTTGAGAAAACTAAATTCTTTTATTCAAAAGATGAGCAGGCGAGCAAATTCACGAGCAGGCGCGTTTTTTAAGCTATTTAGCGGCTCGGTGCAAGTTTTTGGCGGGGCCCGCTCTCAGAGAAGAGAAACGTGCATAGAAGAAGCATCACCTTATATAGTTCTCTTGGACAATTTTTTGGCACACATTGTGGCGTCACGCTGCTAATTCTATAAACTCCAAAACCATATGGCGTTGATTTATTGCCACGCATTGTAAAGTAACAAATTAAAAAAAAGGCATTTATTTTATCGGGTTGAGAACTCGTTTGTGATACAGCCTGGTAATAGCCAACACCTTAATGTTCAGTTGCTCCATTACCTTGCCTCCTTGCGGAAACACTTGCATTCAAACGTGCAAATGCTCCCATAAGGATGGTTCTTCTATAGATGTCTCTCATCTTTGCGTCCGACTCCGTAGTGGAGTGACCTTGCAAGTAATGCTATTAAAAATACGGCAAATAAAACAAAATTCACTGAAAATAAATGTTTCTTTTAAGTAAACAAAAGTAAGCAATACAGCATAGACAAAATCAACAAAGGTTTAAAAAGATCTTTATGTGCGATCGCCTCGCCTAACTTTAGCCGATATTTTTTTGTTATAATTTCCTATAAATTTAAACGCTTAAAATTTATTCATCCAATATTCGATTAGAAGTATACAAAACTCAACATACAATAAATGGATGAAGTTCTACAATAAATAGCTGGATAAATACAAAATAAATTAATCAATCCAAAATTCGGTTACTTTGTACAAATAAATTACTTCATCCAAAAAAAGGTTATTTCATCCAAAATAAAATGTAATCATCCAAAAATTGTTTTTTTTTTCAAACAAACTATGACAAAAACTTTTTCCTTACAATAATCCAGTGGTTCCCAACCTTTTAAAAATTGCACCCTCCAAAATAAACTGCTAAACATTCCATACCCCTCCACTTTTTTATAGGTAAGGGAACAAAAGTTTTAGTATGTTTAGACAAAAAAAAGTACTATTAATAACTAATACTCCTACTAATGTGATGGATGGGCTTGTTTTGTTGAAATAATCTTTGATATATTGGGGTTTACCTTCGTTTACTTGAAACGCAAGTCAGGCTCTAATTTCAATTGCGTCCTGCATTTATTTTTAATATACAACATGGCGGAAAACCTAGTTTTACACAAATATGATGTGTTAAAGGACAATACAAATATTAATGCATTGTCCGAAATAATTTAATATTCAGCTCTTCTCTTTAACCAAAAATTAACCAAGTTGTCTTTTTAAAATTCATTTTCATCATTCCGTCACATGAAATTTCATTTAATTCGCCTCTTTCTTCCACTGAAAATTGGTCCAACACAATTTCCGAAACTGATGAAAACGAATCTCTTATCCAGCTTTCACTATTTAAATTTTCAGGAAAGTATGATCGGAAATTCTCAACAAGTATTTTATTTATTGTTAGTTCATTTTGGGAAGTAAAGTCTTCTAATGTAGGTAATGCCGCAAACTCATTTTTTCTTATTCCTTAATTATAAATTCCAGCTTAGTGATAGCTGCCTTTTTTTGTCAAATATATTAAAATGTGTTACATTTTGCCCTTGTAAACAGGAATCCAGATCATTTAAGCGTCCAAAGATATCAGCAGCCAAATATGCTAATCGTGCCAACCAAATTTCATCACTAAACCAATAAGAGAATTTCTCTTGTATTCTGATAGGAAGACTTCTGAACGAAGCTCAAAAATTCATTAAGTTAAATTCATTGAGTTAAACATTTTCTTTCGACAACCATCTTCTGTAGGTAGAAGAAGCTTATTGTGGGCAATTTCATTACACAAAATAGTAAAAAGTTTTGAATTAAGAGCTCTGGATTTAATGAATTTAACTAACTTTACGGATTGATCCAACACAGCGTTTAATTCCGCGCGCATTGATTTTGTGACATGCGCTTCACGATGTATACTACAATGTGTTAACTTCTTTAATTTTAGCAAGAACGCCTCCATAACAACCTACCATTGCACTTGCTCCATCAGTACGTGCTTGATATCATGTTGGGTCATACATTCATTAAGTTTCTTGAAAATTTCATTTGCAGTGGTATTATTTGGATGCGTTTCGCAGAACAAAAATTCTTATTTTTGAAATCTTATATAAGCCATCAACTGCGCAAAATTGGTTAAATCCGTACTTTCATCTATTTTAATTGAAAAAAATCGGCTTTGTTTTATATTTTGAATTAGTTTTTCTTTTAACTGAGCTACCATTTCACCAATTCTCAGAGAAAGAGTGCTGTTTGATAGAGAAACATCCAGTGTTGTTGCTACTGCTTGGCCACGAATTGATGTTACTAAATCTATTGCGGCAGGTAGTATTAAAGTTTTACCAATAATGTGAGGATTGGAAGTTTGGACAATTCTCAGACTAACTAAATATTATGCTTAAAAAGCTTGTTTGTTAGTTGTAGTAAAACATTGAACTGACGTTTTGATATTTTTCAACTCACTTCGCTGCCTTTTAAAAAAATCAACAGGCTTGTCTTTTAAATGTTTGTTTTATTTGTTGTATAAATGATGTTTAAGAAGGGATGGCTTCATCGAGTTGTTCGAAAATGTTTCATAACACACAATACAGTCTTTTTTATGTTTTCTGTTTTAATTTTTCAGAATCCTCTTGAGGGTGTGGCTTGGTACTGCTGCTACTAGGAGTGTCAGAGTTTTCAGTTAGTTTCCTCTTAGAATTTAATAACCATTTTTCCATTATTATAGATTAGTTATAATAGTTACTTATGTATCAGTGGCGAAGCGTGGTTTTTGGCATTAGACATGCACTTTCTTAACAAAATATATAACAATTTTGAAGAATTTTTATATTCAAAGCTAGTTTTGGTTGAATTTTAGGTTTGTTGGATAAAATTATAGGCGTACTTACCTATTTATTTTATGTAAATTTTGATGTAATTTTTAGTTATTGCATATTGCATCTTAGACAATTTCAAGTGTTTTCCAAAAAAATCCTTATATTTCATTATGTCACCATATTGCAGGAGGAAAATGCATTGCTTACATGCACGCTTCGCCACTGTTATTTACAACTTATATATTTATAAATATCAAGTATGTGCTGAAACTTACAACTTACCTCGTAATTGATTTAAAAGTTATTGATATTGAAAATTTATACAAAAGCACACATTTTCATAACAACAATCAAAACATTACGTCATCGAAACGAATTGGGAGGCTGCGCGTTGAATGTATTCATTGAGAAGTGGTGGGGGAAGAAGACGGAAACTCCGCAATGTATAGCCGTGATTTAGTTTTAATTTACATTTTGAAACATTACGCTCTACATAAAAATTTCTTGAAATTTCTATTGTACCCCGTGCAACAACGTAATGTACCACCAGGGGTACATGTACCCCAGGTTGGGAACCTATGCAATAATCGATTGAATCGTTCAACATATTCGCAATTCACCCTAAAAACGTTTTTTAATATAACTACTAATCTTCAGACTTTTATTATATAATATGTGTACATAGGTATACATAGGTGTGCATAAAAATACTGAAAGGAAAAAACTTTTTGCCTTATTGATGAGTGGATTAGCTCGGAAATAAATTATGTATCAGAGTAAAATTATTATTATTAACACTGTAAAATTACTAGGCCAAATATGACAATAAATAACTGTGAATTATAATAATTATTTTAAAATCATACGTTTTCTGTTTCTCTCGGATTTCTATCTCACATTTTTAAGGAAGGCGGCAGAAATATAGAATATAGAATATATAGAATACAGGATCTATAGAGATCGGGATCGTCTCTGGTGTCTTCATCGTGAAACTTTTAACTCTTCGAATTCTTTTGCTTTTTAGATGCATGTGTTCTTTGTTCATATCACATTGAAGCCATTTCGACTTGGATATTTCAAAATTTGGCTGAAATAAGCGTCAGTTCTTAGTAATGCAAGTTTATTTTTAGATTTTTTCATGCACAAAACGCAATAAATAAATGTCTTTTTTCTGCAATATTTTTGATGTAACATCGATAGTTTGCAGAACATCATTCCAAAAAAATAATACCATCAAAAAATCAAATGTGAAACTATTTAATAATTAAATGTTGAACCTATTAATAGGTTCAACTGATGTGGTGAGCAATGCACGTAGGGAGCAAAAGCTCTATGATTTTCTCGACTTATAGCTTTACGCAATAGGCTATGGACACCTTTTTCACCAGCACTCATCAGACTAGCTTCATCATACGCTTGCGCAACCATTTTGTCCGTATCTAAATTATGATGTTTAAATGCGTCTAACAATAACGAAACGTATCAAGGAGCATGCTGGTTGTCCAAATTCGAATATTCTAAAATACTTCTTTTACTGACACATTATTATTTAGAATATCTAAATGTACATAACGAATCAATCAAGCCGCTTGGTCTGTTTTCAAAATGTCAGTGGTACTATTATCAATTACTATCAACAATGTAGTCCTACTAGCAGCTGCCAAAAGTCCAATTTATTATTCCATTATTGGAGCACTCAAATACTTTATTTTCGTCTCAGTTTCTAAATATTACTGCAATTGTGGACAGTATCTTGAAAGAAAGTTAATAAACGTTAGGTATACACCACACGAAGCCGAAATAGAGGCTATAATGGCCAGACTCACAGAACAGAGTAGCTCATATGGACTAGAGAATAATAGAGCCAAAACAAAGATCATGATAATAGACAGACAAAACGAAAACCTGCCACAAGGCGACACAGTGGCTGGATTTGTAGTGCTGGAAAGATTTTAATATCTAGGATCAGTAGTTACCAACAAAGGTTGATCGGAGAAAGAAATCCGCAAACTAATAGCGATTGCCAGAACAATTTATAATAACATCTAGGTTTCTGGGCCTATAAGTGTGAAAAATGTGGGCAAAATACAATAGGCCACTAGGCCGCAGTGTTTGAAGGGTTAATACCCGGTATCCACATTGGACCAAACTTTAAAAACATAGCCTGGTCTTCTCCATTGGAACTTACGCCTGCGAAGCGTGGGCTATTCGGACCACAGACCAGCGTAGAATTGAAGCGTTTGAAATGTGGTGCTATAGAAAAATGCTGAAAATACCAAGGACAGCCCACCCCACAAACGACTCTATTATTCAACAACTCTGTATAAAGACCAGACTATACCAGACATTAAATCAACGGTATTTGGAATCTCTGGGTCATGTGGCAAGGAGGTTCGGCAATATTGAAGGACTCATAGTAGAAGGCAAAGTCCAAGGCCGCCGGCCAATAGGAAGATCGCCGATACGATGGATAGACCGGACAAAAACCCTGACGCGACAAGGGATGCAGGAAGTAATGAGATCTGCCCCAGATAGAGAGCGCTGGTGAGGAGTCATTGCGAGCGTAGCAAATTGATGTCACCACAGCCTGCAGAATGGTTATGGACTGAAGAGAGAGAGAGAGAGATACACCACAGTCGGCAGGATTCAAGTCACTAGAATGACCTCGTAAGGGTAAAGTTAGTGATGTAATTGTCCGCAGGAGATCAAATTGCAACGTGAGAACTTCTTTCCATTTTTTTTGCTCTGCGTCATACTGTCTTTTAAGAGATGCATCACTTGACTTTTCCTCCAAATATGCCCGTATTTCAGTTGAAGCCATTAGATGAGATTTACTTCGGGAATGTTTATTAATTCTGGTGGATAGATGTCCCCAATCATTCCACAAAACCACGTTTTCCTTTCCAAATAACCATCCTGTATGGCAATAAGCTACATCCATTTGAGGTGAATATGAAAGCCACCATCTGCTACGTTTTTCACCCAAGTTATTCTTAAAGCTGAAATATTTCTCTGAAAAACTGCGAATTTTTGTTTTAGGGTAGGCAATACCTCATGGTTGGCAAGCCCCTACACGTACTAAATCTAGTTTTTTACTTTAGGAAAGTCTTTCACTTTTAAATAAGACGCATTCGAGGGAAATTTCATTTTAAAAGTTTCCTTCTCGGATTCCTCCGTATTGATCGGTCGCAATGCTGGGAGGACCCCCCCCCTCCCATGTATGTCGACCGATCATATCCACCCTCAAAATGCAATCCCAGACACCCCAGGCTCATGTGCGACCAACAAGACAAATAAACAACCGAACCGAAGCACTGCACACAACGCGCATGACCCGAAGCCGGACAGCTATAAGTAGTCGCATCCCACGAACGAGGTCTCAGTATGCGTCTAACGGTTGACCCGCACGGACGCAGATATTTCTATCTTGAAAATGGCGAATGTTAGTTCGCCGAAACGTCGGTCCTTTTCATAACCAACCCTCAACATAAACGCGGAATTCTCGAGAAAACAAAACAATACAGGTATC
This sequence comes from Phosphuga atrata, assembly GCA_944588485.1. Taxonomy (NCBI): domain Eukaryota; kingdom Metazoa; phylum Arthropoda; class Insecta; order Coleoptera; family Silphidae; genus Phosphuga; species Phosphuga atrata. Next base: position 56,420,946 of record OX155892.1, read on the forward strand.
TATCCGCGAAACCCTCAAACACAACATATATACATATATATATATATATATATATATATATATATATATATATATATATATATATATAGTCCGAAAAGTCTTGGAATCCACTCTTGCCATGAATTTGAAGTAGTAGGTCATTTCTTGATTCAGACAAATAAAATTAAACACATAATCAATTGTGATTTTTAAGTAGCTGTCAGTGGTGTTGAGGTTATATCGAATTATTTTTAGTGTTAAGTTCAACAATTTCACTAGTAATAAATAAAACGCCTTCTCATAAATTTAACACTGATTTATTTTATTGTGTTGTGAATTATAAAATTAACAAAGAAGAACAAACATTACAACAGATGCATTCGAACGTCACTTGTAAAGAAATTACAAGCCCCCCGTGCCTAGAAGAAGCAGCACGGACGATAGAAAACTAAATAAAAGCAGCACTCGAGGCCGCCACAAGGAAACGGACAGCCAAGACGACAACCACGCTCCCACAGGAAATCAGAAACCTACTAAGAGAAAAGCGCAAAGCAAACGAAATATTCCTACGGACGCTAGCACCGACGAACAAGAACGTCTTAAACAGACTGACAAACCAACTGAAAGCGGCACTGAGCGAACAGCACAACACCGAATGGGAAGACAAACTAGAACGCATCAACAAAACAATAGAGGAACAATGGTAATTGGCCAAGAATCTGAGACAGCAAGGAGACGAGAACAATTCCGCCACTGAAAACGACAAACGACACTGCAGCAAGCACTAACCAGGAGAAAACGGAGGAATTCGCAGTCTTTGCTTGCACAGCAGTTTAAGCCGAACGCCGGCGCACACCCACTCTGCAAAACGTAAAAAAATCCGCGAAACCCTACTGTGAGTAGGTACTAAATAGTAGTGTAGAAAACACGGAAATAAAGGAAACATCGCCGGAAGAAATAAAAGGAATAATTAAAAACCTAAAAACCAAGAAAGCACCAGGCTGCGACATCAACAACGCCGTGCTAAAAAACTTAACACCGAACGCAATAGACAGAATAACCCAAACCAATGGAAACACGAAACAACGATCCTAAGCCCGAAACCGAACAAACCCAGAAACCTCACCTCCATTTACAGACCAATAAGTCTGCTGACAGGTCACAGTAAATTCACAGAAAAAGTAATACACAAAAGACTGACAGAAATATCTGAAGACAAACTTATTCTACCCAACGAACAATACGGCTTCAGGACAGAATCAGTATCAGACGACAAGAATAACCGAAGCAATAATCGACGCTTTCAACAAAGGCTTAGCTACGGGAACCGTCTTTCTGGACGTCTCTAAGACTTTCGACAAGGTATGGCATCTAGGTTTAATAATCAAAATGCACCAATTTAAAATGCCAACAGCAATGATCAGACTAGTGACGTCATTTATCCGTAAGAGAACGTTCCAAGTCAAAATAAACATCACCCCACAAGGATCTGTCCTGGGCCCCCTTCTTCACAGCATCTTTACCGCAGACATCCCAAAACTAAAGGACTCAGAAATTGCGCTATATGCAGATGACACGGCAATTGTCACAATAGCATACTCGAGCGAGGCCATTGCAAAACCACTCCAAAATCACCTGGAAAGGATTAAAGACTGGTGTAACACCTGGAGGATTAAACTAAACGCAGAAAAAAAACCAGGCAATTATCTTCACGAAGAAAAAATTTAAGCACGAACCCAGTAGCTGCTTGAAAATTAATAACACGGACATAAAATGGAAAAACCGAATTAAATATTTTGGCGTAATCCTAGATAAAGCTCTAACATTGTCTGAACACATTGATCAGGCAGCGAAAAAAGCAAAACAAATTAAAGGCTACCTCTACCCGCTCTTGAACAGGAAAAGCAAGCTAAACATATGGAACTAACTACAAATCTACAAGTCCATAATACGGCCAACAATGACGTACTCATCGACGTGCTGGATACAATCCAAAGAACGAAAAATTCACAAGCTTCCAGAATAAAATCATCCAGAACAAAACACTGAGAGAAATAACAGACTCGCCATTGTATATGACAAATGGGCAGCTGCACAGCGATCTAAACATGGAGACAATCAAGCAACACATCGAAAAACTAGCAACGAAAAACTTCGAACGCATGGAAACGCATGACAGCCCAACAATAAACAACGCAGCAAACTGCAACATCAACGTCAATTGGAAACATCCAAAACCGCAACAGCATAGGAAATAACTAAAATAACTGATCTTTCTTTTTCGCAGGAAAGCCCAAGCCCTACATCCCCGAACCCAGCGGAGCGCCCAGGAACAAAACAGGCAGGAACAACTAGAAAAAATCCGAGAGACACAGCAACCACTACGAGGACCAACAAGGAATCACCACGATTATTTATTTTAAATTGTAAAATAAATAATAGTACAAATAAGATACAATAAAATATTTTGATATTAAAAAAAAAATTTACAGAGCTTTAACCATAAGCGTTTGTATTAATAAAATATTGTTTAGTATATATTAAAAAAAAAAATTAGTATTTCTACTCTAGTTATTACACATTTGTACAGAAATATAATATAGTAGTCTCAAATAGATACAGAACTGTGAATTATTTAAGACATGCAATTTGCATTGATAGAATAACAGAAAAATATTATAAGAATTCTTATCGGAACAATTCCTTAATTGATTTTTAAAAAGGATTATCATGCGTGAATTATCCGAAAATACGAAAACATGCTCAACAAATGTTTTCATTATTTGCACATATGTTTGCATATATTTGCGAAAAAACTTTTTCAATTATGAACAAAAATAAGTCGAAATTAAAATCAAAATTGAGTTGACATTTTTTCGCAAATATAGCAAACATATGTGCAAATAATGAAAACATTTGTTCAGCATGTTTTTTATTTCGGAACTCACGTGTGATAATCCTTTATAAAAATCAATTAAGGAATTGTTCCGATAAGAATTCTTAGCATCGATATTTTCCTGTAATTCTATCAATGCAAATTGCATGTCTTAAATAATTATCAGTTCTGTATCTATTTGAGACTACTATATTATATTTCTGTACAAATGTGTAATAACTAGAGTAGACATACTGAAATATTTTTTTAATATAAACTGAACAATATTTTATTAATACAAACGCTTATGGTTAAAAGCTCTGTAAGAATTTTTTTTAAATGTCAAAATATTTTATTGTATCTTATTTGTAATATTTATTATTTATTTTACAATTTACTTTTTTTATTAAAAATATGATATATCGTATCGATATCGCGGGCCGAATTCACGAGCTTTTCTGGCCGCACTTTGGGAATACCTGCTCTAATGTGTCGGTGTGAAGATGTCTCTTTCTAAAATGTCTGTTGTATATAAAATGTCTGCTGTACATATGTTTCGGCTCAGTGCGAAAGCGGAGAGCCGGCATTGTACTTTACAAATAAACAAATAAGATGTACATATGTTTGCATTTTTGATGTCCTTTCGAAGTACGTCTAACAAAGGTGTCGAATTCTTTAGTAAGCTAACATAACCTTATATCCTATTTGACAGTCGATTTGCTGATAGTTTCGTTAGATGTCCAAAGAATTTCATTCGTTTTTTCTTCATGTCAATTTCAATGTTTAAAAACTTTTCTGTTGTTTTAATTGATTGTAGCCTTGGGGATTTCTTGCGCCTATGATTCTTCTGATGATCTTCCTCTCTTCCTTCTTGATTTTTTTCTAGTTTTTGTTTTCTGTTAAGTGTCAATATTTCGCTTGCGTAAAGGACTGTTGGTTTTATAATTAAGTTGTAATGCCGAATTTTTGTCTGTCTTGACATAGATTTTTTAATATAGATGTCTTGGACTACCCATAATGACTTCTTGATTTTCTAGAGACGGTATTGCTGTGAGATCTTCTCCAGGCCTGTCGGTTCGATAAATTTTCCGAGGTATTTAAAGTACGGGACCTTGTCGATTTTAACGTAATTTGTTCTCAGGCTCGTGATATCAGTTTTTGAACAAGAATTTAGTTTTCTCAAATGATATCTGAACCACTTTTTCTGCACATTCCTTAAGTATCTTAAGCTGTTTGATGGCAGTCTCCTCGTCCTCTGTTAGTATCGCTATATCATCCACAAAAGCGAGGTACGGTATGTAGAGGTTGTTTTAGGGAAAGCTCTGTCGAATCGGTTTTCAAGAGTCACATTTCTTGATTTCTTTCTCCCATTCTTCCATAACATTGTAAGCCTTGTCTCACACATGTATATATACAGATGTGAGACATACAGGTGTGAGACTAGACACACAAGACTAGGCAGACAAGACTAGAGAAACAAGACTAGAAAGACAAGATTAGTCTGACAATACTAGACAAACAATATATATATATATATATATATATATATATATATATATATATATATATATATATTGTTTTACGATTTACTCATCGACGTTTCGCCTTTATTAATTTAGGCCTCTACAGGATGCTAGAGCGGAACAATACTTGCTTACTTTATCAATTCTTAATTAATCGATTACTCTTAGCTATCGTCTAACACTACAAATTATTAATAACATTAAGAATTAAAAAGTTAAAACTTAAAACCATGTTTCTTATAACTGTGGTAGTCATCATTAAATGTGATTTAGCAACCAAAATTCCTTCCAATAGTTTAACATAATTTACGGAACATTATTGTATATAGGTGCAGCCTTTTGTGACAACACACACATTCCTTTTGTGACAACACACACAACACAAATTAATATAACTCATCAATATTACAAATTACTAACATCTAATCAATATGTGTTGGATTAATCAGATTAGTGTATATTCGGCTGAAGCCCGCTGTGTCCATCTTGTCCTTTATACAATTTTTGGTCGTTTTTATGAACCACATTTCCGAAAATAGTCTTTTTTTATATTTACTTCAAAATGTAAAATTTTTGCATTTTGCAAATCAAATTTGTGGCCAGTTGTTATGGCATGGTTGGCCAATGCTGTCTTTGGCTGTTGGGATTTATTAAATGGTCTGCAATCTAATCTGTGTTGGGCAATGCGGGCTGATTGTGTTTTGTTTAAAACATTGATATTGAGCAATTTATTTTGTATGTTAGGTTACTGCTATCCAAAATGGGTGTACTATCTTTTAGTTTCGAGAATAGGTTGCAAATAGTATTTTTGTTGTAAAAGGCCAGTTTTTTGCCCGCATTTTCAAACAGTCTCCTGAACTTATGGTTCATTTCTTATACATTAATGAGCTTTATGTATATCACTGGTTGGTTGGATAGAAGATTAGAATTAGTGCGGGTTGTCCTGTTGTTGAGCACTCTTCTTATTACATAGGTTGGGTAATTTTTGGCCACAGTCAACTCTCTTATAATTTGCAGGTTTTCTTCTTGAAACCAGGGGTGACTAAGTTTAAGGACTCTATTTTTTATGGCAAACAAACAACCAATCTTTTGGTGAAGTAGGTGGTCATACAGATAATTCAGATATCTTCCAGAAGCTGTGGGTTTACAATACCAATCAGTTATAATAGATTGGTCGTCATTTCTGTAGACAATCGTAGCTAGAAAAGGTATTGTTCTGTTGTTTTCTGGTTCAAGGGTGAATTTTAAATGCGGGTCAACATCATTGAACACATCTAATATAGTAGTCTGGGCATGCCGGGGAATCTTGATTAAAATGTCATCCACGTATAAGAACAATAAGGGCACGCGGAATGGTAGGGTGTTGATGCACGATGTTAGTAGCACATGCATAACTAAATTCGCTATAATAGGTGAGGCAGGATTGCCCATAGCTGTCCTGAATGCTTGATTGAAAACTTTGTTATTATAAGTAAATATTTTAGAGTCATAAATTGTAAATTCAATCAAATGTTGCATTATTGCTTTTGGGATTATTGTAAAGTCAGTTAGTATTTTCCACCAGAAGTCTAGGGATTTTTTTGCTGTGGCTTTTCAGACGTTGGTAAAAAGGGAAGTGACATCTAAGGACACCAGTATGTAATCGGGGGGTAAGACTATTTAAGTAATTTTACGGTTCTAAAAAATGTAAAGTTGATACAATGTATTTAGACAGTTCGTATGATGGGGAATTGATGCAAGATATGATAGGAAGCATGGGCCGGTTTTCCTTATGTATTTTACAGAAACCGTATATCTTACCCGGTGTACTGTTGTGTGTGGTCAATCTGGCGTGGGTGGCTGCTTCAATGTGGCCGTTATCAAAAAGATTTTTTGCGTATTTATTCTTATGGAGATGTTGGTCGTCCATTGGGGGACGTTATGTCACAACAGGGTGAGATGTTTAATTTTCTTTTGTTGTTGTTTTCATGCTCCCAAACATCTTGTTATAATCTTTCAAGACTAGACGAACAAAACAAGATAGACAAGACTAGACAGACAAGACTTGACAGAAAAGAGTAGGCAGATAAGACTTGACAGGCAAGACTAGACAGGCAAGACATGACAGACAAGATTAGACAGACAATACTAAACAAGTACGACTAGACAGGCAAGACTGGACAGGCAGGACTGGACAGGCAAGACTAGTCAGGTAAGACTAGACAGACAAGACTAGACAGGTAAGACTAGACATGCAAGACTAGAGAGACAAGACTAGACACATATATATATATATATATATATATATATATATATATATATATATATATATATATATATATATATATATATAAATATATATATATATATATATATATATATGTATATACAGGTTTATTATAAAAGAAATAGACACTTTTGGTATTGTATAAATTAAAAGCTATTTGTAATATTGACATGCATTTTGTGCTGTCAGATTAAGGAACTGTAGAAGTTTCGTTGGCACAGTTTGTAGTACTGCGTAATCATAATAGCTAGGATGGCAGCAAACTCTACTGAAAAAGCATATAGCGAGCTTGAATTTGCCAAAACGAACTCCGTAACTGTTGTCCAACGACATTTTCGTACACGTTTTGGAAAATCACCACCAACTATATAGTCGATCTAGGATTGGTACAATAAAATTGAAACCACAGGGTGTTTATGTGAAGGCAAAAGTCCGGGAAGATCTCGTGTGTCAGAAGAAACAATTTGAACGTGTTTGTGCTGTTTACCAACAAGTCCACAAAAATCAACAACACGTGCAAGTATGGAACTACAAATTTCGCAACCAACTGTATGGAATGAAATGCTGCAAACTTAACGAAGAAGATGAATTTTGCGAGAGGAAAATTTACAGTGACGAGTCAACGTTCCACATAAGTGGCAAGGTGAATAAACACAACGCCCGAAGATGGGGGACTGAATCTCCGAGAGTGTTGGTGGAGCATTTGCGTGATTCTCCAAAAGTGAATGTGTTCTGTGCTGTATCTCGCACAAAGGTGTATGCTCCTTTCTTTTTCGAAGAAAACGCAGTAACTGAAGCTACATATCATCAAATGTTGATCAATTGGTAGATGTCTCAACTATATGAGGACGGGTGGAACTTTATCTTCCAACATGTTGGAGCGCCTCCTAACTGGCACCTTGTGGTAAAAAATTATCTGGACGAAACACTTCCACAGCGCTGTATAGGCCGTGCAACTGCCGACAACCGCGTTCTCGTACGGTGGCTACCAAGGAGCCCCGATCTTACACCGTGTCTATGGGGATTTGTAAAATGCCTGGTTTACGTCCATCCGCTTCCTATTGAGTTAAAACAACGCAGCACGCGATATGTAGAAAGTGTCAATGCAGATATGTTACACCGGGTTTGGAATGAACGAAACTATCACCTTGATGTCTGCCGTGTGACAGGAGGAGCCCATATTAAGCACCTATGAGTTCCCAAAGAAAACTGTAAGTATCACTGTGTAAAATAGTTTAAACGAATTCATAATAACGTTATTAGTTTTGGATTAATAAGACATTGAAAGTGTCTATTTCTTTTTTAATAACCCTGTATATATATATATATATATATATATATATATATATATGTATATATATATACAGGGATATACTTCTCTCTGTATATTGAATAAATTGCCTCAAACAATACTTTTTTTGAATGTAATCCTGTTGACATCTCAGTTGTCTCTAATGCTTGTGCTTCTATTGATGTAGTGGCATGCTCTTGTTTGGTCTTTGTAACTGCCTAGTTGTCTGCATTTATATACCTCCTAATACCCTGACTTCGACTTTTGAACGTTTTTTGAGCAACTCGAAATCTTCCTTTTGACCTGCTCTTATGACTCAATTGTTATAACTGGGGACTTCAATAATACGCAAAGTAACAAATTTCTTAAGAAATCATCTGCGCACATCTCTGTGTGGTCTTACATATCTCTGTGTGGTCTCAGACAGTGGAATACCATTAGCAATGCGAAGAGCAAGTTGCTTTACCGTATACTGAGTGACCTATCAATTACTGTATTTAAGGGAATCTGTCCAGTCGTCCCCGAATATGCTTATCACACCGCCCTCTCAGCATTAATTTCAATTCATGCCAAACAAAATGAAACTTTTAGAAAAATCATATAATGCATCCTAAATCTAAATCCTACAATTTCCGTCGTGCCGATCTTCCTTTGCTGCATCAGGCTCTTAGCAACTCTGCCTTCTCCTTCGTGGAAGAACATAACCTGTCTTCCAGTAATTTTTACTCCTTCCTCTATGCCATTCTTGATAAATTTGTCCCACCTCGCTCCTCTTATCGTTCCACGTTTCCACCCTGGTTTTCACCTACAATTATTTATGATCTTCGCAAGAAACGTGCACTCCATCGTGCCTTTAAGGTTTCTTAATCTTTACAGGACTATTATAAGTTCAAACTCGTTAGATCGCAGATGAAGTTGCAGATAAGATAAGCTTTCTCTTATTTCATCAAGGAATCAGCCAATAACATATCTGATGATCTGAAACGCTTCTGGTCTTTTGTTCGTTCTAAAAAGCGCCTTAGACGTATTGCGGGCCTAATGTTTTGGGAAGATTCCACCTTCAACTTCCCTCAAACTATTGTTGAGGGTTTTGCTATTTACTTTAAAGGTGTGTATAAACCCTTGTCTCCTAGTACTAGCGTTTCTGATATCTCTGGCTTGAATCTTCCTCTTATTAGACTCACTAACATTTCTGAGGATGAAGTATTATCAACCCTCAAGCAGTTGAAGTGTAACTTGACCAGCGGTGCTGACTTAATACCTGCCTTCTTAATTCATGACTATGCACATATCTTTGCGCCACTACTTACCAAGATTTTCAACCTGATTCTGCACGAAAGCACCTTTCCAGCTATTTGGAATTCCACAAAGATCTGTCCTATCCATAAATCTGGCTCCTTATCTGAAATCGGGAACTATCGTCCCATATCAATTCTTTCCATTTTTTCCAAAGTTTTGAATCCATCATTTATAAATCAATCTTCCATGGTATCAAGAATCTTCTCTCCTTACAGCAACGTGGCTTCATGAAGGGTCGCTCAACTCTCACTAACTTAGTTGTCTTTACCCAATATACACCATATAACACCAGTTATTGCTAATGGGGGTCAGGTTGATTGCATTTACACTGATTTTTCTAAAGCATTCGACTCCATAGATTTCTCCATAGCAACCAATCTAATTGATTTATTCTTCTCTTACCTTGCAAATCGGTCGCAGTTTGTATTATTTTTTTTAATTATCATTATTTTTTTTCATTGCGGATATGCCTCCACAGAATTTGTTGCCACCTCCGGTATTCCGCAGGGGTCTAACTTAGGTCCTTTGCTATTTAATAAATTTATTAATGATTTGAGCTCGTTTCTATCAGCACCTCATTTACTTTATGCTGACGACCTAAATATTTTCATGTCTATTAAGCACTCCGATGACTGTTTGGTTTTACATACAAACCTGAAAATTCTTGAAAATTGGTGCGATGGCAATCAGTTAGATTTTAATCTTAGCAAATGCAAAATTGGCACTTACTCGGCTTCTGCACCTCTTCAAATTCAAGTATACAATATTGAATGTCCAGCTTGATCGCCTTGAAACAATCAAAGACCTCGGTATTACTTGTGACTACCATCTTTCTTTTGTGCAAGATATTTTCTTATCCGTGTCCAACACTTCAATAATACGCAAAGTAACAAATTTCTTAAGAAATCATCTGCGCTCGATAATTACATATCTCTGTGTGGTCTCAGACAGTGGAATACCATTAGCAATGCGAACAGCAGGTTGCAGACCGCGAAAGCTCTAGGATTCATAATTCGAAATTCTCGGGGTGTTATCAATAATTTGGCGCTAAGGGTGCTCTACCACACTTATTTGGGACCCTCACTTCAAAAAGTATACCGCAGCTTTGGAAGTTATTCAGAGAAAAATTTTAAAATTTCTCTGGTTTGAGACATTCGGAGTTTCATATTGATCATTCATCGCTGCTCGGTGAGTTCTGGTGTCTACCACTAAAGTCTCGACGTTCTCTGGCGGGTTTTGTTTTTTTATTTAAGGCCATTCATGGCGTCATTGACTCTCCTGAAATAATAAACAATCTTAATGTTCTAGTACTGTTCCTATGTACAGCATGTCCAGTGGTTTTGCCACTCCTGGAAAGAAGTTGTTTGGCAATTTTGCTAAGTTCTCTCTTATGCCCGCTATTACGCTTTATGTACAGTTCTTTTCTTTCTTTTATCAGTAGTTCTACGGGTGCTAAGCCTGCCAACATGAGCACTGCAACCGTTGAGACTGTCTTGTAAGCACTGCACACAAGTAGTGCCAGTTTTCTCTGCACTGTGACCAGCTTATTTTCAATGGTCTCTTTCTCGACTGCGTTTGCCCAGACCGGGGCACCATAGAGCATTGCCGAGTGAGTTTCTGAGCATAGAATCTTTTTCTTGCTACTTTTTGGTCCGCGGACATTGGGCATCATCTTTTCCAGTGCTGCTGTTACCTGGTGGCCTTTGGTCGCTGCTCGCATGATATGTGGTGTAAAACATAGTTTCTTATCAATAATCACACCAAGATATTTAACTGCCTCCTTGGGCGTTATAGTTACGTCTCTGACCTTAAATACTGTCGGCCCTAAATGCCTCATTCCATCATTCAGTCAGTAGAACAGCTTCCGTTTTTTCAGGGACCAGCCTTAAGGGGTTTTTCTTCATTCTTTTATTAATATGTGCAATCGCCCTATTTGCATGTTCCATTACTGTCTCCTCGTCTTTTTCTGCTACTACCAGCGCTATATCATCAGCAAAGCCTATTATCTCAACACCTTCTGGAAACTTTAGCCTAGGTACTCCATCGTACAGGATGTTCCACAGTGTAGGACCCATTACTGAACCCTGTAAAACAATGCTGTGCACTTCTTGCTCCACGACTTCATGGTCTGCTTCGATTATGATCTTACGTTCATGTAGATAACTGCGCAGTAGTCTCAGCACTAACTAAGGTCTCACTAACCTCATGCATAATATCTTAACATGCTGCCGTATTGAAAGCATTCTTAACGTCTAAAGTAGTGAGCACACTAATATTTTTTGTTGCCCGCATACCAGCTGAGGATTCGCATAATAGCGTCGACTGTTGATCTGCTCTCCCTGAATCCATGTTGTTTTTCTGATAGGGTTTTCCCTTGATTCTTTATTCTTTATACCGTGTAGCATTAACTGTTCAAGCAGTTTCCCAGCAGCATCGATCAGGCACAATGGTCGAAAGGACGATGGGGTTTCTATGGGCTTAAAATTAAAATATAATATTAAAATAACCTAAAATTACATACTGATGTAACTCAATCTCTGCCTAGTACCAACTTGGTTTTGTTCATCGTTTTTGTTGCAGCATCTTTTTTGTCGTCCGTATACAGGAGGGATGCTGCGTTCGAATTTTGTTGGGTTCACTTAACATAATGATATCTATTGTCAGTTCATGTGTTGTGGCTTTAAGGAGGTCATGTGCCGCCCGACATCTCATCACGTTTAATTGGAGTATTTTGAGCTATGCGATATGAATTGTTTGCGCCTCGCCTCCGTCAGCGCCTTTTGGAATGGGGGACACATTCCATAAATTCCAGCTTTTCTGATGAAGTAGCTTCAGAACATGGGCTTTTGGGAGAGCCACTGTTGCTATTTGGTTTTCACCGTAGGATCGTCTCAAATTTTTACCTTCACGTTAATACCTTGTTCTCCGAGATGTCCCTTTTACGCTTTCTCTATTTCGTCTACTGTGGTCACAGCACATAGATCTTTGACGTGCAGTATTGAATTTGCTGTCTTAAGACAGACGTCGGCTGTTGGGCACTTTTGTGCTATTTTGTCTTTTAATTCCCGAGCTTGGCCACCTTTCACCTCGAATAGGAGAGTTTGTGACTTTCTCGTATTTGTGATGACTCCATTTGTTTCTAGGTCAGCTTCATTTCTGACCATTCTGAGCAGGTCGGCATATGCGGGCACCTTCCTCTTGAATGATTATTGCCTCTGTCTTTTTTTTTCTGTGAAACCCTTCTGTTTTTTTGTTCATGCGCTACTGTTCATTGATTGTTCTTCTTTTCAGTTATTGACTCCATGGCTTTCGTCGCGTAGGAAATACGTTTATATATCCTGATCTCCGCGTCTGTATTTGCAAAGGTAAACTCTATTGCCTTTTTTACTGTTAGCCAGTTTTTGGTAGTAGGACGATAGATAGCAATTTTTTTCTTCCGTTTTCATTTGTCAAGTCAGTTTCTGCTAACAACTAAATATTGTTTGTATGTCCATGGATTCTTCTATATTTGTTTTTCTTGTGACCAGTTGGTAGATACATCTATCGTTATTCATGTCACCGTTTTCTGAAGGTGCTCCGATTGTATGTTTCAGATACGCCACTGACCCTGCTACAATGTCTTGCTAAGACACTTTTGGTTTTAATATTGGTCTTACATATGCCTCTATTAAGGTTTTTGGCACATCTGCATCTGGCGTTAAGTCTTTTGAAGTGCACCAGGCTAGGTCCGATTCCGTGGGTGTTTGAAGCGCATTTCCATGCCCTTCTATTGCCATTCTAAAGCCATTGGCCAGTTTTTTTTCTGCAACCTCC
>OX155892.1:56434191-56549296 GCA_944588485.1 Phosphuga atrata
AGACAAGACTAGACAGACAAGACTAGACAGACAAGACTAGACAGACAAGACTAGACAGACAAGACTAGACAGACAAGACTAGACAGACAAGACTAGACAGACAAGACTAGACAGACAAGACTAGACAGACAAGACTAGACAGACAAGACTAGACAGACAAGACTAGACAGACAAGACTAGACAGACAAGACTAGACAGACAAGACTAGACAGACAAGACTAGACAGACAAGACTAGACAGACAAGACTAGACAGACAAGACTAGACAGACAAGACTAGACAGACAAGACTAGACAGACAAGACTAGACAGACAAGACTAGACAGACAAGACTAGACAGACAAGACTAGACAGACAAGACTAGACAGACAAGACTAGACAGACAAGACTAGACAGACAAGACTAGACAGACAAGACTAGACAGACAAGACTAGACAGACAAGACTAGACAGACAAGACTAGACAGACAAGACTAGACAGACAAGACTAGACAGACAAGACTAGACAGACAAGACTAGACAGACAAGACTAGACAGACAAGACTAGACAGACAAGACTAGACAGACAAGACTAGACAGACAAGACTAGACAGACAAGACTAGACAGACAAGACTAGACAGACAAGACTAGACAGACAAGACTAGACAGACAAGACTAGACAGACAAGACTAGACAGACAAGACTAGACAGACAAGACTAGACAGACAAGACTAGACAGACAAGACTAGACAGACAAGACTAGACAGACAAGACTAGACAGACAAGACTAGACAGACAAGACTAGACAGACAAGACTAGACAGACAAGACTAGACAGACAAGACTAGACAGACAAGACTAGACAGACAAGACTAGACAGACAAGACTAGACAGACAAGACTAGACAGACAAGACTAGACAGACAAGACTAGACAGACAAGACTAGACAGACAAGACTAGACAGACAAGACTAGACAGACAAGACTAGACAGACAAGACTAGACAGACAAGACTAGACAGACAAGACTAGACAGACAAGACTAGACAGACAAGACTAGACAGACAAGACTAGACAGACAAGACTAGACAGACAAGACTAGACAGACAAGACTAGACAGACAAGACTAGACAGACAAGACTAGACAGACAAGACTAGACAGACAAGACTAGACAGACAAGACTAGACAGACAAGACTAGACAGACAAGACTAGACAGACAAGACTAGACAGACAAGACTAGACAGACAAGACTAGACAGACAAGACTAGACAGACAAGACTAGACAGACAAGACTAGACAGACAAGACTAGACAGACAAGACTAGACAGACAAGACTAGACAGACAAGACTAGACAGACAAGACTAGACAGACAAGACTAGACAGACAAGACTAGACAGACAAGACTAGACAGACAAGACTAGACAGACAAGACTAGACAGACAAGACTAGACAGACAAGACTAGACAGACAAGACTAGACAGACAAGACTAGACAGACAAGACTAGACAGACAAGACTAGACAGACAAGACTAGACAGACAAGACTAGACAGACAAGACTAGACAGACAAGACTAGACAGACAAGACTAGACAGACAAGACTAGACAGACAAGACTAGACAGACAAGACTAGACAGACAAGACTAGACAGACAAGACTAGACAGACAAGACTAGACAGACAAGACTAGACAGACAAGACTAGACAGACAAGACTAGACAGACAAGACTAGACAGACAAGACTAGACAGACAAGACTAGACAGACAAGACTAGACAGACAAGACTAGACAGACAAGACTAGACAGACAAGACTAGACAGACAAGACTAGACAGACAAGACTAGACAGACAAGACTAGACAGACAAGACTAGACAGACAAGACTAGACAGACAAGACTAGACAGACAAGACTAGACAGACAAGACTAGACAGACAAGACTAGACAGACAAGACTAGAGACAGACAAGACTAGACAGACAAGACTAGACAGACAAGACTAGACAGACAAGACTAGACAGACAAGACTAGACAGACAAGACTAGACAGACAAGACTAGACAGACAAGACTAGACAGACAAGACTAGACAGACAAGACTAGACAGACAAGACTAGACAGACAAGACTAGACAGACAAGACTAGACAGACAAGACTAGACAGACAAGACTAGACAGACAAGACTAGACAGACAAGACTAGACAGACAAGACTAGACAGACAAGACTAGACAGACAAGACTAGACAGACAAGACTAGACAGACAAGACTAGACAGACAAGACTAGACAGACAAGACTAGACAGACAAGACTAGACAGACAAGACTAGACAGACAAGACTAGACAGACAAGACTAGACAGACAAGACTAGACAGACAAGACTAGACAGACAAGACTAGACAGACAAGACTAGACAGACAAGACTAGACAGACAAGACTAGACAGACAAGACTAGACAGACAAGACTAGACAGACAAGACTAGACAGACAAGACTAGACAGACAAGACTAGACAGACAAGACTAGACAGACAAGACTAGACAGACAAGACTAGACAGACAAGACTAGACAGACAAGACTAGACAGACAAGACTAGACAGACAAGACTAGACAGACAAGACTAGACAGACAAGACTAGACAGACAAGACTAGACAGACAAGACTAGACAGACAAGACTAGACAGACAAGACTAGACAGACAAGACTAGACAGACAAGACTAGACAGACAAGACTAGACAGACAAGACTAGACAGACAAGACTAGACAGACAAGACTAGACAGACAAGACTAGACAGACAAGACTAGACAGACAAGACTAGACAGACAAGACTAGACAGACAAGACTAGACAGACAAGACTAGACAGACAAGACTAGACAGACAAGACTAGACAGACAAGACTAGACAGACAAGACTAGACAGACAAGACTAGACAGACAAGACTAGACAGACAAGACTAGACAGACAAGACTAGACAGACAAGACTAGACAGACAAGACTAGACAGACAAGACTAGACAGACAAGACTAGACAGACAAGACTAGACAGACAAGACTAGACAGACAAGACTAGACAGACAAGACTAGACAGACAAGACTAGACAGACAAGACTAGACAGACAAGACTAGACAGACAAGACTAGACAGACAAGACTAGACAGACAAGACTAGACAGACAAGACTAGACAGACAAGACTAGACAGACAAGACTAGACAGACAAGACTAGACAGACAAGACTAGACAGACAAGACTAGACAGACAAGACTAGACAGACAAGACTAGACAGACAAGACTAGACAGACAAGACTAGACAGACAAGACTAGACAGACAAGACTAGACAGACAAGACTAGACAGACAAGACTAGACAGACAAGACTAGACAGACAAGACTAGACAGACAAGACTAGACAGACAAGACTAGACAGACAAGACTAGACAGACAAGACTAGACAGACAAGACTAGACAGACAAGACTAGACAGACAAGACTAGACAGACAAGACTAGACAGACAAGACTAGACAGACAAGACTAGACAGACAAGACTAGACAGACAAGACTAGACAGACAAGACTAGACAGACAAGACTAGACAGACAAGACTAGACAGACAAGACTAGACAGACAAGACTAGACAGACAAGACTAGACAGACAAGACTAGACAGACAAGACTAGACAGACAAGACTAGACAGACAAGACTAGACAGACAAGACTAGACAGACAAGACTAGACAGACAAGACTAGACAGACAAGACTAGACAGACAAGACTAGACAGACAAGACTAGACAGACAAGACTAGACAGACAAGACTAGACAGACAAGACTAGACAGACAAGACTAGACAGACAAGACTAGACAGACAAGACTAGACAGACAAGACTAGACAGACAAGACTAGACAGACAAGACTAGACAGACAAGACTAGACAGACAAGACTAGACAGACAAGACTAGACAGACAAGACTAGACAGACAAGACTAGACAGACAAGACTAGACAGACAAGACTAGACAGACAAGACTAGACAGACAAGACTAGACAGACAAGACTAGACAGACAAGACTAGACAGACAAGACTAGACAGACAAGACTAGACAGACAAGACTAGACAGACAAGACTAGACAGACAAGACTAGACAGACAAGACTAGACAGACAAGACTAGACAGACAAGACTAGACAGACAAGACTAGACAGACAAGACTAGACAGACAAGACTAGACAGACAAGACTAGACAGACAAGACTAGACAGACAAGACTAGACAGACAAGACTAGACAGACAAGACTAGACAGACAAGACTAGACAGACAAGACTAGACAGACAAGACTAGACAGACAAGACTAGACAGACAAGACTAGACAGACAAGACTAGACAGACAAGACTAGACAGACAAGACTAGACAGACAAGACTAGACAGACAAGACTAGACAGACAAGACTAGACAGACAAGACTAGACAGACAAGACTAGACAGACAAGACTAGACAGACAAGACTAGACAGACAAGACTAGACAGACAAGACTAGACAGACAAGACTAGACAGACAAGACTAGACAGACAAGACTAGACAGACAAGACTAGACAGACAAGACTAGACAGACAAGACTAGACAGACAAGACTAGACAGACAAGACTAGACAGACAAGACTAGACAGACAAGACTAGACAGACAAGACTAGACAGACAAGACTAGACAGACAAGACTAGACAGACAAGACTAGACAGACAAGACTAGACAGACAAGACTAGACAGACAAGACTAGACAGACAAGACTAGACAGACAAGACTAGACAGACAAGACTAGACAGACAAGACTAGACAGACAAGACTAGACAGACAAGACTAGACAGACAAGACTAGACAGACAAGACTAGACAGACAAGACTAGACAGACAAGACTAGACAGACAAGACTAGACAGACAAGACTAGACAGACAAGACTAGACAGACAAGACTAGACAGACAAGACTAGACAGACAAGACTAGACAGACAAGACTAGACAGACAAGACTAGACAGACAAGACTAGACAGACAAGACTAGACAGACAAGACTAGACAGACAAGACTAGACAGACAAGACTAGACAGACAAGACTAGACAGACAAGACTAGACAGACAAGACTAGACAGACAAGACTAGACAGACAAGACTAGACAGACAAGACTAGACAGACAAGACTAGACAGACAAGACTAGACAGACAAGACTAGACAGACAAGACTAGACAGACAAGACTAGACAGACAAGACTAGACAGACAAGACTAGACAGACAAGACTAGACAGACAAGACTAGACAGACAAGACTAGACAGACAAGACTAGACAGACAAGACTAGACAGACAAGACTAGACAGACAAGACTAGACAGACAAGACTAGACAGACAAGACTAGACAGACAAGACTAGACAGACAAGACTAGACAGACAAGACTAGACAGACAAGACTAGACAGACAAGACTAGACAGACAAGACTAGACAGACAAGACTAGACAGACAAGACTAGACAGACAAGACTAGACAGACAAGACTAGACAGACAAGACTAGACAGACAAGACTAGACAGACAAGACTAGACAGACAAGACTAGACAGACAAGACTAGACAGACAAGACTAGACAGACAAGACTAGACAGACAAGACTAGACAGACAAGACTAGACAGACAAGACTAGACAGACAAGACTAGACAGACAAGACTAGACAGACAAGACTAGACAGACAAGACTAGACAGACAAGACTAGACAGACAAGACTAGACAGACAAGACTAGACAGACAAGACTAGACAGACAAGACTAGACAGACAAGACTAGACAGACAAGACTAGACAGACAAGACTAGACAGACAAGACTAGACAGACAAGACTAGACAGACAAGACTAGACAGACAAGACTAGACAGACAAGACTAGACAGACAAGACTAGACAGACAAGACTAGACAGACAAGACTAGACAGACAAGACTAGACAGACAAGACTAGACAGACAAGACTAGACAGACAAGACTAGACAGACAAGACTAGACAGACAAGACTAGACAGACAAGACTAGACAGACAAGACTAGACAGACAAGACTAGACAGACAAGACTAGACAGACAAGACTAGACAGACAAGACTAGACAGACAAGACTAGACAGACAAGACTAGACAGACAAGACTAGACAGACAAGACTAGACAGACAAGACTAGACAGACAAGACTAGACAGACAAGACTAGACAGACAAGACTAGACAGACAAGACTAGACAGACAAGACTAGACAGACAAGACTAGACAGACAAGACTAGACAGACAAGACTAGACAGACAAGACTAGACAGACAAGACTAGACAGACAAGACTAGACAGACAAGACTAGACAGACAAGACTAGACAGACAAGACTAGACAGACAAGACTAGACAGACAAGACTAGACAGACAAGACTAGACAGACAAGACTAGACAGACAAGACTAGACAGACAAGACTAGACAGACAAGACTAGACAGACAAGACTAGACAGACAAGACTAGACAGACAAGACTAGACAGACAAGACTAGACAGACAAGACTAGACAGACAAGACTAGACAGACAAGACTAGACAGACAAGACTAGACAGACAAGACTAGACAGACAAGACTAGACAGACAAGACTAGACAGACAAGACTAGACAGACAAGACTAGACAGACAAGACTAGACAGACAAGACTAGACAGACAAGACTAGACAGACAAGACTAGACAGACAAGACTAGACAGACAAGACTAGACAGACAAGACTAGACAGACAAGACTAGACAGACAAGACTAGACAGACAAGACTAGACAGACAAGACTAGACAGACAAGACTAGACAGACAAGACTAGACAGACAAGACTAGACAGACAAGACTAGACAGACAAGACTAGACAGACAAGACTAGACAGACAAGACTAGACAGACAAGACTAGACAGACAAGACTAGACAGACAAGACTAGACAGACAAGACTAGACAGACAAGACTAGACAGACAAGACTAGACAGACAAGACTAGACAGACAAGACTAGACAGACAAGACTAGACAGACAAGACTAGACAGACAAGACTAGACAGACAAGACTAGACAGACAAGACTAGACAGACAAGACTAGACAGACAAGACTAGACAGACAAGACTAGACAGACAAGACTAGACAGACAAGACTAGACAGACAAGACTAGACAGACAAGACTAGACAGACAAGACTAGACAGACAAGACTAGACAGACAAGACTAGACAGACAAGACTAGACAGACAAGACTAGACAGACAAGACTAGACAGACAAGACTAGACAGACAAGACTAGACAGACAAGACTAGACAGACAAGACTAGACAGACAAGACTAGACAGACAAGACTAGACAGACAAGACTAGACAGACAAGACTAGACAGACAAGACTAGACAGACAAGACTAGACAGACAAGACTAGACAGACAAGACTAGACAGACAAGACTAGACAGACAAGACTAGACAGACAAGACTAGACAGACAAGACTAGACAGACAAGACTAGACAGACAAGACTAGACAGACAAGACTAGACAGACAAGACTAGACAGACAAGACTAGACAGACAAGACTAGACAGACAAGACTAGACAGACAAGACTAGACAGACAAGACTAGACAGACAAGACTAGACAGACAAGACTAGACAGACAAGACTAGACAGACAAGACTAGACAGACAAGACTAGACAGACAAGACTAGACAGACAAGACTAGACAGACAAGACTAGACAGACAAGACTAGACAGACAAGACTAGACAGACAAGACTAGACAGACAAGACTAGACAGACAAGACTAGACAGACAAGACTAGACAGACAAGACTAGACAGACAAGACTAGACAGACAAGACTAGACAGACAAGACTAGACAGACAAGACTAGACAGACAAGACTAGACAGACAAGACTAGACAGACAAGACTAGACAGACAAGACTAGACAGACAAGACTAGACAGACAAGACTAGACAGACAAGACTAGACAGACAAGACTAGACAGACAAGACTAGACAGACAAGACTAGACAGACAAGACTAGACAGACAAGACTAGACAGACAAGACTAGACAGACAAGACTAGACAGACAAGACTAGACAGACAAGACTAGACAGACAAGACTAGACAGACAAGACTAGACAGACAAGACTAGACAGACAAGACTAGACAGACAAGACTAGACAGACAAGACTAGACAGACAAGACTAGACAGACAAGACTAGACAGACAAGACTAGACAGACAAGACTAGACAGACAAGACTAGACAGACAAGACTAGACAGACAAGACTAGACAGACAAGACTAGACAGACAAGACTAGACAGACAAGACTAGACAGACAAGACTAGACAGACAAGACTAGACAGACAAGACTAGACAGACAAGACTAGACAGACAAGACTAGACAGACAAGACTAGACAGACAAGACTAGACAGACAAGACTAGACAGACAAGACTAGACAGACAAGACTAGACAGACAAGACTAGACAGACAAGACTAGACAGACAAGACTAGACAGACAAGACTAGACAGACAAGACTAGACAGACAAGACTAGACAGACAAGACTAGACAGACAAGACTAGACAGACAAGACTAGACAGACAAGACTAGACAGACAAGACTAGACAGACAAGACTAGACAGACAAGACTAGACAGACAAGACTAGACAGACAAGACTAGACAGACAAGACTAGACAGACAAGACTAGACAGACAAGACTAGACAGACAAGACTAGACAGACAAGACTAGACAGACAAGACTAGACAGACAAGACTAGACAGACAAGACTAGACAGACAAGACTAGACAGACAAGACTAGACAGACAAGACTAGACAGACAAGACTAGACAGACAAGACTAGACAGACAAGACTAGACAGACAAGACTAGACAGACAAGACTAGACAGACAAGACTAGACAGACAAGACTAGACAGACAAGACTAGACAGACAAGACTAGACAGACAAGACTAGACAGACAAGACTAGACAGACAAGACTAGACAGACAAGACTAGACAGACAAGACTAGACAGACAAGACTAGACAGACAAGACTAGACAGACAAGACTAGACAGACAAGACTAGACAGACAAGACTAGACAGACAAGACTAGACAGACAAGACTAGACAGACAAGACTAGACAGACAAGACTAGACAGACAAGACTAGACAGACAAGACTAGACAGACAAGACTAGACAGACAAGACTAGACAGACAAGACTAGACAGACAAGACTAGACAGACAAGACTAGACAGACAAGACTAGACAGACAAGACTAGACAGACAAGACTAGACAGACAAGACTAGACAGACAAGACTAGACAGACAAGACTAGACAGACAAGACTAGACAGACAAGACTAGACAGACAAGACTAGACAGACAAGACTAGACAGACAAGACTAGACAGACAAGACTAGACAGACAAGACTAGACAGACAAGACTAGACAGACAAGACTAGACAGACAAGACTAGACAGACAAGACTAGACAGACAAGACTAGACAGACAAGACTAGACAGACAAGACTAGACAGACAAGACTAGACAGACAAGACTAGACAGACAAGACTAGACAGACAAGACTAGACAGACAAGACTAGACAGACAAGACTAGACAGACAAGACTAGACAGACAAGACTAGACAGACAAGACTAGACAGACAAGACTAGACAGACAAGACTAGACAGACAAGACTAGACAGACAAGACTAGACAGACAAGACTAGACAGACAAGACTAGACAGACAAGACTAGACAGACAAGACTAGACAGACAAGACTAGACAGACAAGACTAGACAGACAAGACTAGACAGACAAGACTAGACAGACAAGACTAGACAGACAAGACTAGACAGACAAGACTAGACAGACAAGACTAGACAGACAAGACTAGACAGACAAGACTAGACAGACAAGACTAGACAGACAAGACTAGACAGACAAGACTAGACAGACAAGACTAGACAGACAAGACTAGACAGACAAGACTAGACAGACAAGACTAGACAGACAAGACTAGACAGACAAGACTAGACAGACAAGACTAGACAGACAAGACTAGACAGACAAGACTAGACAGACAAGACTAGACAGACAAGACTAGACAGACAAGACTAGACAGACAAGACTAGACAGACAAGACTAGACAGACAAGACTAGACAGACAAGACTAGACAGACAAGACTAGACAGACAAGACTAGACAGACAAGACTAGACAGACAAGACTAGACAGACAAGACTAGACAGACAAGACTAGACAGACAAGACTAGACAGACAAGACTAGACAGACAAGACTAGACAGACAAGACTAGACAGACAAGACTAGACAGACAAGACTAGACAGACAAGACTAGACAGACAAGACTAGACAGACAAGACTAGACAGACAAGACTAGACAGACAAGACTAGACAGACAAGACTAGACAGACAAGACTAGACAGACAAGACTAGACAGACAAGACTAGACAGACAAGACTAGACAGACAAGACTAGACAGACAAGACTAGACAGACAAGACTAGACAGACAAGACTAGACAGACAAGACTAGACAGACAAGACTAGACAGACAAGACTAGACAGACAAGACTAGACAGACAAGACTAGACAGACAAGACTAGACAGACAAGACTAGACAGACAAGACTAGACAGACAAGACTAGACAGACAAGACTAGACAGACAAGACTAGACAGACAAGACTAGACAGACAAGACTAGACAGACAAGACTAGACAGACAAGACTAGACAGACAAGACTAGACAGACAAGACTAGACAGACAAGACTAGACAGACAAGACTAGACAGACAAGACTAGACAGACAAGACTAGACAGACAAGACTAGACAGACAAGACTAGACAGACAAGACTAGACAGACAAGACTAGACAGACAAGACTAGACAGACAAGACTAGACAGACAAGACTAGACAGACAAGACTAGACAGACAAGACTAGACAGACAAGACTAGACAGACAAGACTAGACAGACAAGACTAGACAGACAAGACTAGACAGACAAGACTAGACAGACAAGACTAGACAGACAAGACTAGACAGACAAGACTAGACAGACAAGACTAGACAGACAAGACTAGACAGACAAGACTAGACAGACAAGACTAGACAGACAAGACTAGACAGACAAGACTAGACAGACAAGACTAGACAGACAAGACTAGACAGACAAGACTAGACAGACAAGACTAGACAGACAAGACTAGACAGACAAGACTAGACAGACAAGACTAGACAGACAAGACTAGACAGACAAGACTAGACAGACAAGACTAGACAGACAAGACTAGACAGACAAGACTAGACAGACAAGACTAGACAGACAAGACTAGACAGACAAGACTAGACAGACAAGACTAGACAGACAAGACTAGACAGACAAGACTAGACAGACAAGACTAGACAGACAAGACTAGACAGACAAGACTAGACAGACAAGACTAGACAGACAAGACTAGACAGAGACAGACAAGACTAGACAGACAAGACTAGACAGACAAGACTAGACAGACAAGACTAGACAGACAAGACTAGACAGACAAGACTAGACAGACAAGACTAGACAGACAAGACTAGACAGACAAGACTAGACAGACAAGACTAGACAGACAAGACTAGACAGACAAGACTAGACAGACAAGACTAGACAGACAAGACTAGACAGACAAGACTAGACAGACAAGACTAGACAGACAAGACTAGACAGACAAGACTAGACAGACAAGACTAGACAGACAAGACTAGACAGACAAGACTAGACAGACAAGACTAGACAGACAAGACTAGACAGACAAGACTAGACAGACAAGACTAGACAGACAAGACTAGACAGACAAGACTAGACAGACAAGACTAGACAGACAAGACTAGACAGA
This sequence comes from Phosphuga atrata, assembly GCA_944588485.1. Taxonomy (NCBI): domain Eukaryota; kingdom Metazoa; phylum Arthropoda; class Insecta; order Coleoptera; family Silphidae; genus Phosphuga; species Phosphuga atrata. Next base: position 56,446,075 of record OX155892.1, read on the forward strand.
CAAGACTAGACAGACAAGACTAGACAGACAAGACTAGACAGACAAGACTAGACAGACAAGACTAGACAGACAAGACTAGACAGACAAGACTAGACAGACAAGACTAGACAGACAAGACTAGACAGACAAGACTAGACAGACAAGACTAGACAGACAAGACTAGACAGACAAGACTAGACAGACAAGACTAGACAGACAAGACTAGACAGACAAGACTAGACAGACAAGACTAGACAGACAAGACTAGACAGACAAGACTAGACAGACAAGACTAGACAGACAAGACTAGACAGACAAGACTAGACAGACAAGACTAGACAGACAAGACTAGACAGACAAGACTAGACAGACAAGACTAGACAGACAAGACTAGACAGACAAGACTAGACAGACAAGACTAGACAGACAAGACTAGACAGACAAGACTAGACAGACAAGACTAGACAGACAAGACTAGACAGACAAGACTAGACAGACAAGACTAGACAGACAAGACTAGACAGACAAGACTAGACAGACAAGACTAGACAGACAAGACTAGACAGACAAGACTAGACAGACAAGACTAGACAGACAAGACTAGACAGACAAGACTAGACAGACAAGACTAGACAGACAAGACTAGACAGACAAGACTAGACAGACAAGACTAGACAGACAAGACTAGACAGACAAGACTAGACAGACAAGACTAGACAGACAAGACTAGACAGACAAGACTAGACAGACAAGACTAGACAGACAAGACTAGACAGACAAGACTAGACAGACAAGACTAGACAGACAAGACTAGACAGACAAGACTAGACAGACAAGACTAGACAGACAAGACTAGACAGACAAGACTAGACAGACAAGACTAGACAGACAAGACTAGACAGACAAGACTAGACAGACAAGACTAGACAGACAAGACTAGACAGACAAGACTAGACAGACAAGACTAGACAGACAAGACTAGACAGACAAGACTAGACAGACAAGACTAGACAGACAAGACTAGACAGACAAGACTAGACAGACAAGACTAGACAGACAAGACTAGACAGACAAGACTAGACAGACAAGACTAGACAGACAAGACTAGACAGACAAGACTAGACAGACAAGACTAGACAGACAAGACTAGACAGACAAGACTAGACAGACAAGACTAGACAGACAAGACTAGACAGACAAGACTAGACAGACAAGACTAGACAGACAAGACTAGACAGACAAGACTAGACAGACAAGACTAGACAGACAAGACTAGACAGACAAGACTAGACAGACAAGACTAGACAGACAAGACTAGACAGACAAGACTAGACAGACAAGACTAGACAGACAAGACTAGACAGACAAGACTAGACAGACAAGACTAGACAGACAAGACTAGACAGACAAGACTAGACAGACAAGACTAGACAGACAAGACTAGACAGACAAGACTAGACAGACAAGACTAGACAGACAAGACTAGACAGACAAGACTAGACAGACAAGACTAGACAGACAAGACTAGACAGACAAGACTAGACAGACAAGACTAGACAGACAAGACTAGACAGACAAGACTAGACAGACAAGACTAGACAGACAAGACTAGACAGACAAGACTAGACAGACAAGACTAGACAGACAAGACTAGACAGACAAGACTAGACAGACAAGACTAGACAGACAAGACTAGACAGACAAGACTAGACAGACAAGACTAGACAGACAAGACTAGACAGACAAGACTAGACAGACAAGACTAGACAGACAAGACTAGACAGACAAGACTAGACAGACAAGACTAGACAGACAAGACTAGACAGACAAGACTAGACAGACAAGACTAGACAGACAAGACTAGACAGACAAGACTAGACAGACAAGACTAGACAGACAAGACTAGACAGACAAGACTAGACAGACAAGACTAGACAGACAAGACTAGACAGACAAGACTAGACAGACAAGACTAGACAGACAAGACTAGACAGACAAGACTAGACAGACAAGACTAGACAGACAAGACTAGACAGACAAGACTAGACAGACAAGACTAGACAGACAAGACTAGACAGACAAGACTAGACAGACAAGACTAGACAGACAAGACTAGACAGACAAGACTAGACAGACAAGACTAGACAGACAAGACTAGACAGACAAGACTAGACAGACAAGACTAGACAGACAAGACTAGACAGACAAGACTAGACAGACAAGACTAGACAGACAAGACTAGACAGACAAGACTAGACAGACAAGACTAGACAGACAAGACTAGACAGACAAGACTAGACAGACAAGACTAGACAGACAAGACTAGACAGACAAGACTAGACAGACAAGACTAGACAGACAAGACTAGACAGACAAGACTAGACAGACAAGACTAGACAGACAAGACTAGACAGACAAGACTAGACAGACAAGACTAGACAGACAAGACTAGACAGACAAGACTAGACAGACAAGACTAGACAGACAAGACTAGACAGACAAGACTAGACAGACAAGACTAGACAGACAAGACTAGACAGACAAGACTAGACAGACAAGACTAGACAGACAAGACTAGACAGACAAGACTAGACAGACAAGACTAGACAGACAAGACTAGACAGACAAGACTAGACAGACAAGACTAGACAGACAAGACTAGACAGACAAGACTAGACAGACAAGACTAGACAGACAAGACTAGACAGACAAGACTAGACAGACAAGACTAGACAGACAAGACTAGACAGACAAGACTAGACAGACAAGACTAGACAGACAAGACTAGACAGACAAGACTAGACAGACAAGACTAGACAGACAAGACTAGACAGACAAGACTAGACAGACAAGACTAGACAGACAAGACTAGACAGACAAGACTAGACAGACAAGACTAGACAGACAAGACTAGACAGACAAGACTAGACAGACAAGACTAGACAGACAAGACTAGACAGACAAGACTAGACAGACAAGACTAGACAGACAAGACTAGACAGACAAGACTAGACAGACAAGACTAGACAGACAAGACTAGACAGACAAGACTAGACAGACAAGACTAGACAGACAAGACTAGACAGACGAGACTAGACAGACGAGACTAGACAGACGAGACTAGACAGACAAGACTAGACAGACAAGACTAGACAGACAAGACTAGACAGACAAGACTAGACAGACAAGACTAGACAGACAAGACTAGACAGACAAGACTAGACAGACAAGACTAGACAGACAAGACTAGACAGACAAGACTAGACAGACAAGACTAGACAGACAAGACTAGACAGACAAGACTAGACAGACAAGACTAGACAGACAAGACTAGACAGACAAGACTAGACAGACAAGACTAGACAGACAAGACTAGACAGACAAGACTAGACAGACAAGACTAGACAGACAAGACTAGACAGACAAGACTAGACAGACAAGACTAGACAGACAAGACTAGACAGACAAGACTAGACAGGCAAGACTAGACAGACAAGACTAGACATATAAGACTAGACAAACAAGGCTAGACATCCAAGACTAGACAGACCAGACTAGACAAACGAGACTTGACAGGCCAAACTAGACAAACGACAATTGACAGACTGGATGAGACAGATAAACAAGTTAGACAATACTAGACAGAGTAATCCAGACAAACAAGACTAGACAGACATAAGTAGACAGACGAGACATAAACGGTGCAGGGTGCAACGTTGCAGGGTGTAGCGTGAGAACTAGTCCAGCTCGACAAGTTAGACAAGACTAGACAGACTACTTCAGACCGACAAGACTAGACAAACAAAAGTAAACAGACATGGCACAAAAGGTGCTAAAGGAATTCTGCTATACTTTCCTGCAAAAAAGTTGCAGGGTGTAGTGTGAGAAATATTTGCGGTCGTATTACAGGAGAATACTTTACAATCTTATTATTATTATTTCATTTTAGTGAACTTTTCCAGTTTGAATTGAAAAATGAATAGGTTTTATGTTACACAATGCGAATGAGAGTGAAATGTAATAGAGGAAGATGACAAATTTGCGTAAAATGCCAAAGTCAACAGTGTTATATAAATATTATCCCTCGCCCTATGAAGTAATCAATTCAAAGCCAACTACAAATGATTAATTGCTGGAATTAATAATAAAACAGGACAACAGAAATTTCCCGGACAATATATTAATCATGTAAGAATTGCAAAATCTATAAATCCAGAACAATTATTAGCTTAAACTAAAAGACTATTTAATGAAACTATATTAATCTTTAAATTTATTTGTATTAATTTTATAAATCATGTTTTCTGTTGTGGAAACCGTTTCAGCCTCAAATCTTATAATCAATTCAACCGAGTGCCGGGGATGTAAAGTCAACAGAGAACAAGCCACGTTAAGAAAACCCGGGCGACTGCCGAAAGATTTGTTTAGCTTATCCGGTTACCTCGAGACGCCACACTTCGCTCTGTCGTCGAAACTTTCCTCCCGGGCTTCCCAATGCATAACGCGGTTTGACTAGGGCACAACTGCATCTGCATTCCGCTTCACTTCAGCCCATAAAGACACTGCCGCAATCGATTGTGTGGACTTCATTACCAACACTAAATATTTCATTTCCAAACAAAGTAAATCGGTCCCCGTGTTTACAAATCTAATACTAATTTGGAACTAATAAAAAAAAAACATTCGTCATATCGTTATTTCTTTATCTATCATGACATGCATTTTGTCAAGATTGTCCAGTTTTCTCTCTTATAGATCTTGCATAACATTATCTAGATTTGTCTTATTATATAATCTTTTCTGCGCTTGTCTAATCTTATCTAGTATTCAGTATCCCTGGTAAGGTCTTGTCTAGAATTGTCTAGTATTGTCTGGCCTTACCTGGCCTTGTCTGGCTTTGCCTTGTCTTGTCTGGCCTTGTCCGGACTTGTCTCGTTTTGTCTGGTCTCGTCCGTTCTTTTCTTATCTTGTCTGGTCTAGTTTGGTTTTGTCTGGTTTTGTCTGGTCTTATCTGATTTTGTCTGGTTCTGTCTAGTTTTGTCTGGTCTTGTCTGGTCTTGTCTGGTTTTCTCTGGTTTTGTCTGGTCCTGCCTGGTCTTAATTGGTCTTGTCTAGCCTTATCTAATCTGGTCTGGTCTCGTCTGGACATGTTTGGCATTGTATAGTCTGGTCTGCTCTTGTTTGGTCTTGTCTGGTCATGTCTGTTCTTGTCTGGTCTCATCTGGTTTAGTCTGGTCTAGTTTGACCTTGCCTGGCCTTCTCTGGCCTTGTCGAATCTTGTCTGGTCTCATCTGGTTTCGTGTGGTCTAGTATGGCATTGTCAGGTCTTCTCTGGCCTAGTCGAATCTAGTTAGATCTTGTCTAATATTGCCCATTCTCATCTGTACCTGCCTCTTATAATACAGAAAATCAGTACATACTGTTTTGTTAATGTTACTGTGTTGTGTATTGTTAAAATTTATTAGCAAGTGTGTAAGTAAATATCTCGTGGCACGAGTCGATTGTAGGTAATTAAACGTAGGGGGAGTCTTGGGGGCCTAGCATGGGCAATTAGCGACGAGACTCCCCCGTGTGCTTATTAAACGTCCGCGTTTGTGGCGTTCGGTGCGTGTTCCGCGGCCGTTTGGCCATCGCGGCGGATGACATGAAACTTGGAGTCGTTTTATCTTGTCGGAACAGCTGGGGCTTTTCGAAAATGAACCCCCCGCCGACCTGATTTATCGACAATAAAAAGTAGCGAAAAGTATTATAATTTACTGCTTTTAGTTTTATTAGTTAAAATTATATTTGGTTGGGATATATTATTTGTATATTTATATATCTATGGTATTAATTTCGTCTTAAAGTTGCGTAAACACAACTCAACTAACAAATTAAACTTCACCCACCGAAGAAGAATTTCCTGAACAAGATGAGGAATCACGTAAATCTTCTGCATGTATGAAGATTCTGTGCAAAAAATTCAAATTCTCCTCAATTGGAAAAATGAACTATTATCGAGTAAGGTCCTATCCATTTCACATTGCAAAACCCTAGACCAGGCATGCGCAACCTACGGGCCGCGGACCGCATATAGCACTTGTGCCTGTAAATTTTATTAAACGGGACCAATATACCTGGAAAACTCTCTATCTCCTAAAAAAGATTGCTCATTGCTCTCAAGATTTGATAACAAACATATATTTTCTGTTGGTTGACACAAAAATCTGCTGGTTTAACAATAAAATTAAACAATAAAATCTGAACGCATCGAAAATGCTAACAAAGTTTCATTGCGACAATGGACATTTCCGTCAGAAATTTATACGCGAGAACAAAAACTCTTTCTCGAATTCGAATTCGATTATGATATATTTTCATACAAACGTTATGTTTTTAATGTGTCTGTTTTGGTTTATAGTTCCAAAGAAAATTTTGGTCATTTAAAAAGTTTGTCTACCGCAAAAATAAAATCAACAAATTCAATCGAAATTAAAAGTTCACCAATACACAGAAAATAAACTAAAACTCCTTGTTTATTTATAAAGTAAATAAACAATTTCAAGTTGAATTAAATAATTCAGTAACAAAATATTAAACTAAAAAATCTGTTTATCGAAACCAAAACAATTCGTGTTATTCTAATGGTTTCTGTTTTAATTACGCGTTTTAGCACAAACTTAACATTCACACGGTGAATAAAATATATCTATGAGCAAATATTATCGTTCGGTATATGGATATTGTCGACATTAGTTTATAAACAATTACATATACAATTTGTGCAAAATAAACAGGTATTAAAATAAATTAAAATACGTGTAATTTTATTGAAGAGTTCATAATTATAATAAACAGCTATTACAGTAATTTTAAACAAAAAAATAAAATAAGAGATTCAAACTAATTAATTCAGTTTAATTACTTGGTCTGATATTATTTTGACTTATCTGGTATAGTCCAGCGTAGGTCTCTTCTTGTCTAGTTTGCTGGTTGTTACCTAGATCTGCCTGGTTTCGCCTTGTTTGGTATGTTTCTTGTCCGATCTTTTCCGGTCTAGTCTGATCCTGTTCTTCCCTTGTCCGATCTTGCCTCCAGGTCTTGTCTGGTATGGTCTAGTGTTGCCTTGTCATGAAACATTGCTCCGTTTAAGTATTCAGTGGATCTGTAAGATGTATTCGTAAAATATCTACAGCAATTATTAAATATGCATTCGGCGAACCATAATGTAATCAATGAACTTCATCCCGCTAAGTAAGTCAACAGCAAATACGAAATAATTATCTAATGAATAAGTCAACAATGATACTCGACTGTATAGAATACGTTTATTGATAATTGTCGTTTAATCGATTAGTATTCACTTGAAATACATCACTTAAAATTTGGATTAAAACAAATTAAAGATTCAGGTGAGAAAAGTTTTAATTCTTTCATGTTTATACAAGGTTTATAAATATTAAAGATAGTTGATAGTGATTTTATCTTCCTTTTTATTCTTCTTTTTTTAAGTTTTTTTGTATATTTGATAGTAAATTTTAGAAATATATTTACAAAAATAAGATTAGTTCAAATGTCTCAAATGTTTGTACCTTGAAATTTGTATATTATTTCTATTTCATCTATTAATTATTATCTATCTTTCTAAAATTTATCATCTTATATACAAATGAAATAAATTAAGATAAACAAACCTAAGAAGACAAATTATTATTCATCGTATAAATATGAAAGAAATTAAACTTAACTAACCCGAATCTCAACCCATATTTCAAGTGATAATACTAATCAATTACAGTCCAATTATCGCGAATAGCGAAAATAACTTTAATTAGGTGTTATTTAAAATTATCCCCACTTTTTTTTGTCTAAAAAATAAATGTGACGAGCTACCATCGAATTATAATATAAAGCAACAAACAATACGTTAAAATTATGTTTTGATTTCAATGAGTCGAAAAAAATGGTGCCAGATTGAGAAGGAAGATACTTTTCCACTCGCTGGATAAACCAATTAATGAAATTTGTTGGAAAATATATAGAAAAAAGGAAGAAATTTATGATAAAATAGGTATCATCCCAGTAATCCAGATTTATACTTTTTAGTAGCCTAGAAAAATTATTAATTCAAAAGAAAATTCTCATTTTATTTGAGAATATTTATTCAATAGTGATTGAAATTCGGCAAAGTCGACCAATTGTGTGTGTGTGTCTGTAAATAGACCCATTAATTAAAATCTTCGGAAGAGGTGCAGAGAGTCCAATACATCAAATGAGATGTAAGGTTAACGCAGCAGAACCAATCTGTCCCCTTTTCTCCGACTGGCGGGGGTCAGTATTCAAGTGGCCAATTTGTCGATCCCCTCCATACGAATCGATACTCGGGTGGCTTGTTGTCGGCCCGGTCTCGTATTGTCGCAGAAAATGGAGATTAAAGGGTAACGTATGATTGGGGGGCACGGAGTGACGCGCACCCGTAATCGGCCCCCGGCCGCTCCTCGTAAATCATATCGATATTGGAATTCTTCCTGCGTCCAATGATAAACGGCAGTTTAATATGAAAAATCGAGATTTTAATGAGTTTTTAAGCACTCATTCTAAGCCCTCCACCCTCAACCGATATCCCTCGCGCGCCCAGATTTCCGATTATACCACTCGTTCTACCTCACTCTCTCTTTCCACCGCCATCCCTGACGAAACTCAACTGGCTTTAAAACCTTTAAGATAAATTAATAGTGTCGACAGATTGCCAGACCCAATGTACATACGTCTCAACTCCTTATGGAAAACCCCTACCCTTTACACTCTAATTTTGCAACAAACTAAATATGTTCGTCGCCCATCAACGTTAGTTAAGTGTTCATTTAATCTTAAACTCATTGTCTTGACACAACTGAACATTACCAAACGATATCAAACAAGACACGATCAAATAAGACCAAACAAGATCAGACCAGAACAAAATACAAAACAGACATGATCGGAAAAGACCTGAATAATAAACAGATAATACCAGATAATACTAGCAAGACCAGACAAGAGCAGATAAGGCCAGACTAAATTCCACAAGACCAAACAAGACCACAATAGTCCAGAAAATATCAGGCAAGATCACAAAGGCAAGATCGCAAGAAGACAAAAACAGGCAATACCCGACAAGTCCAGATAAGATCAGACAAGACCAGACAAAACAAGACCAGACAAGACAAGACCAGAAAAGACCAGACAAGACCAGACAAAACCAGACAATACCAGACAAGAACAGATAAGAACAGAAAAGACAAGACAAGACCAGACAAACTAGCAAGACCAGACAAGTACCAGCCAAGTACGAGACAGGACCAGACAAGACTAGAGAAGAGCAGACAGGACCAACCAAAAGCAGACAACACTCGACAAGACCATACAAAACCAGACAATATCAGGCCAGACCAGACGAGACCAGACAAAATCAAACAAGACCAGATAAGGCCATACAATACCAGACAAGATCTGACAAGACCAGGCAAGACCAGACACACCTGACAAGACCATACTAGGCCAGACAATACCAGACAAGATCAGACAAGTCTAGACAAGACCAGGCAAGACAGGCCAAGACAAGACCAGCCCAGACCAGCCATGACAAGACAAGAACAGACAAGACCAGATAAGATCAGACAAGACCATAAAAGACCAGACAAGATCAGACGAGATCAGACAAGACTAGACTGGACCTGGCAAGACCAGACAAGACAAGACAAGACAAGACCAGACAAGACCATACAAGACCAGACAAGAGCAGACAAAACCAGACAAGAGAAGACAAGACAAGAGAAGACCAGACAAGACCAAGCACAATCAAACAAGACCAGGCAAGACCAGATAATTCCAGACAAGAGCAGACAAGACAAGACGAGACCAGAAAAGACCAGACAAAACCAGACAAGACCAGACAACACCAGACAAGACCAGACCAGACCAGACATGACTCGATAAGACCAGACAAGACCAGCTAAGACAAGACAAGACCAGTTAAGACCAGACAAGACCATATAAGACCAGACAAAATCAGTCAAGACCAGACAAGACCAGGCAGGACCTGGCAAAACCAGACAAGACCAGACAAAACCAGACAAGACTAGACAGGACCAGACAAGAACAGATAAGACCACACAAGACCGAACGAGACCAGACAAGACCATACAACACCAGACAAGACCAGACAAGACCAGAAAAGACCAGACAAGACCAGACAAGACCAGATAAGACCAGAAAATACCAGACAAGACCATACTAGACCCGACAAGACCAGACAAGACCAGACAAGACCAGACAGGACCATACAAGACCAGACAAGACCAGACAAGACCAGACAAGACCAGACAAGATCAGACAAGACCAAACAAGGTCAGACAAGAGCAGACAAGACCAAACAAGTTCAGACAAGACCAGACGAGACAGAACCAAACAAGACCAATAAAACCAACAGACGAACAGACAAAACTAGACCATACCGGACATGAACAGACAAGACCAGACAGGACCAGTCAAGACCGCACAATAGCAGACAATACCAGACAAGACCATAAGGGTCAAAACTAGGGCTTCATATGTGAGCGATATTTTTCTCGTATCGTCTCGTAAAAGCGAGACAAGAACGAGACGAGACCACATGTGGTCTCACTCTCGCGAGAGCGAAAACCTATGTGGTCTCGCTCTCGCGAGACCACATTCGTTCTCGCGAGACACGAGAGTCTAGTTTCTGATCCCGGTCATACTTCTTCAATCTTCGATTCTAATACGGGCAGCCGTAATATTTTCTTGCATAAATTTGAACTGCGGGCTCGGGCAAGTTATATTTCATTATATAACAATTAAAAGAGTAGATTTCGTAATATGAAATCAGATGTCGTAGACAATTTCAAATTATGTTCGTTTTTATTATTAATTTTAAATCTTCAACAAAATAGAAGCTTTATATAAGCAGACATTTATGGTTTGTTATCGCTACGCTTTCATGTGGATGGAACAAAGCGAAATTATAAGATATGAATAGTAACCAAATAGATAATTTATGTAAAGAGACGGTGATTAGTTTACAATAAAATGAATGATTACCTCGTTTTGGACTATCTTAACAATAAGTTCTAGCAAGAACGATATTTGGGAACGATATTAGACGAGACGAGACAAACGGTAACAAGAGCGAGACGAGACAAATGGTTATGAGAGCGAGAACGAGACGAGACTAACGGTTACGAGAGCGAGAACAAGACGAGACTAACTGTTACGAGAGCGAGAGCGAGACGAGACTAACTGTTACGAGAGCGAGACGAGACTAACGGTTCCTAGAGCGAGAGCGAGACTGAGACGAGAGTAATTTTTTACACAAAAAACGAGAGCGAGACGAGATTTTAGAAACTCTCGCCCTACCGCGTCTCGTGTGAACCCCTAGTCAAAACTAGACCAGACTCAACTCAATAGATAAAATTTTGTTAGTTAAATCATGTGAGTCACAACTTGGTTGATAATATTAAGTTAGTTTGCGCCTATTGACGTCAATAAACCATCGTATTTCCTTGCATTTGGTATCATATCGTTTTCAGCAACCATAATTGTAAGATTTTTCAGCATAATTAGAGTTATATCGTTATAACAGATCGAAAGAAGGCTATTTTTAAACATATCTGACCAAAAACAATGATTTTTAAAAAATGTGACTTATGACCTTTTAAGCCGACCACAGATTTGATAAGATAAATTTTCGGCTAATGCAAAAGAAAGATTTTGTTACGTAAGCCTTGATAGACACAATTTTGCCAATAATATTTACTAAGAGAACGCTTGATAAAGATAAATTCCTGTAATTTATCTGAAATGAAATCCAATAATTTCAGCATTTGTGCTTCTACTGATAGGGTACTTGTAGATCTTGCTTTTGTTATATGTATTCTAGCTTGGCTTTTCCCATTTCATTTTTGAGAATTATTGAAACATTCGAGTGGATCGGTGTAACGTATTATAGTGGGTGTGCACATCCCTGCAAATTTGATCATTCCTGCGAAATGCAGCATCGGTGGGACACGGAGGCGCGCATGAGCCTTCCGGTCGCTTCTGAATCGCCGAGCGAAATGAATTTCAGTGCGGTTTACGTCGCGGTCACGCAAACGTTCCCCTAACGCGCCATTCAAACTCATCACTGTGGCTTAATTACTAATTGCATCAAAAATTATATAACAATTATCGAAAGAAAAAAAAAACACCAGGAAGGTGGTGGAATAAATTTGTGCCGAGTGTCCAAAGATAGTGTTTTCCAAATTTTTTGGATTGATTTCGAAAATTTTGATTTTTTAAAGTTTTTTTTCCGTCTTAAGTTTGATTTAAGTGTAAGTTTCATAGGTTTTATTAAAACGTAATTAGGCGGTCTTTTAATATAATAATTCGTAATTAATTGCGTTACATCAGCAATTTTCCAAACCACGAGAGTTTTATATGTTTCATAATGATTCGCGTTTTGCACCAGAAGGCTCATTCGAAATTCCAATTACATTTTGTAATAAGGTTGTCGATCTTTTATTAACCGGATTAATTCGCAAACTGCAGAAACTTCCATAGCTCACTTTCACCCCTTAATTCCAGTAAACCGCAGACGCCTTTAATACTTAAATATTTCCCCAAACAAATTAACAAATTGGCTAGTTTGCAGTAAATTTTAACTAATTTGTGAATCCAAAGAATTCCATAAAATATAAAACGTCTAAAACCTTATCTATGCTTATCTATCCTTAGTTTCTGGTCTACCTACTCCATTGGCTGAATAGTTTTAAATAACTAGTGTAAAATGTTTGATTGTAATACTATTCTTATCTAATCTAATATCTTAATTAATATATTATTATCCTAAAACTAATTGCCTATTCTTGCCTGTCGGGCCTTGTCTCTTTAGTCGGGTCCGTCTTGTCTCGTCTGTCAAGTCTGTCCAGTCTGTCTAGTCCGTCTAGTCCACATAGTCCGTCTGGCGCGTCTAGTCTGTTCGGTCTTGTATGTCCGGTCTTCTGTGTCCGGTCTTGTACATTATACATATATGCATGGTCAAATAAATAGTAAAATAAAATATGACAATCAAAATCTTAAGCTATAAAAATCATCAAAAGTATATAATGTCTGTTTTACAAAAAAATGTTTCAATTTTTTCTTGAACGTTTTGGTAGAATTGACAAATGCCTTTTGATGCAACTTTTTTGAAATATTTTCGGTAGCTGTATTCCAAGTTAAAAAATCCTCAATAACTAGGCCAAGAAATTTTGTAGACTTAACTCTATTAATTTGCATATTATTCACTTTTAAATTAACATTCTCCGCGTATTTACTTCGTTTGAAAGATTACGTATTCAGCTTTTCACAATTTAGGAAAATATTGTTAGCGGAGAACCAGTCCACAACTTTTTGTAAAATTAAATTTCCTTTTCTTTAATTTTCTATTGAGGATTTTTATGACATTATATAGGTTGAGTCATCAGAATAAAATACACATTGCCTTTCTTCGATGTAGGAAACTATATCTGCAATGTACAATAAGAATAGAATAGGCCCAAGAACACTCCTTGCGGAAAACCAGTATTTGTATAAAAAGGTTCTGATTTGAAGATTTTGTTATTAGATACAATTCTTCTATATTGCGATCTATTCTCAAGAAAAGATTAAATTTAAAAACCCAATTTTCCACGAACTCCCAGGTGATACAATTTATTCAGAAGTTGTTGGTGACATACACAGGCAAAGGCTTTGGCTAAATCGCAGAAAATTTCCATCGGTTGACAGCCTCCATCCACTTCTTCTAAAATGTGTGTGTAAAATTCCGATAGGGCGCTAGAAGTGTCTTTGCCTCTGCGAAAACCATGTTGTTGGTTAGGTATCAGGTGGTGTTTTTTAATAAATGAATTTAATCGAATTAATATGCAATATTCTAAAATTTTTGATAAGACCGACGGGTAATTGGTCTATAATTATTCAATATAGTTTTGTCGCCTCTTTTTTGGACGGGAACAATGATACCTGTCTTTAAAATCTCAGGGAATACTTCAGCCGATATGGCATCATTAACAATATGTGTTATTGGATGGGCTAACAAATCAAGGTATTTTTTAATAATTTTGGCTAGCATTCAAGTCAAGTCCAATTCCTGTTTTATTTTTAAGTTTTCCTTGTATTAAGCAAATTTCTGTTTCTGAAAGTGTTTCTTCTACATACGCTGTTCTTATATTAAATATCATGTTATTATTACATATTGTCGTTGTGGTAATGTTTTGTGAAATTATTTCCGGAGCCCTTTAAAAATAATTGTTGAACACTGTTACTATTTTTAAGTGGTAAAGGGCAATGGAATTATCATCTGATTTCAATATCATTTTTATCTACTAACTTGCATGTCTGTTTGTTAATAATGTTCCAATCCATTGCTGCTTATTTTTGCAATGATTTAATAAATCACCAGAAAAACATCATTTTTTAGAGAAACTAATAAATAACGATGGAGCTTTCTGTTGGCAATATACTGTTGACGAAGAATTGGGTATCGTTTTTGTAGAATTTAACGTGAGTCCCAAAAGGCTTGGAATGCATGAATTTGAAGACGTAGGTCATTTCTTAATTCCAGAAAAATAATTGAACAAATTATCAAATGTCATTTTTAAGTAGCTGTTAGTGGTCTTGAGGTTATGTCGCATTGTTTTAAGTGTTAAAAAAGTTCAAAAATTTCATTAGCTATAAATAAAACGCCTTCTCATAAATTTAACACTGATTTATTTTATAGTGTTGTGAATTATAATATTAACAAAGAAGAACAAGTATTACAACAGATTTGAATGTGTTGTCCATTTTCGCGAATACACAAATTTATTCGCCGTTTTATGTTATAGAACTCATTTTGTAATACTGTGTTGTCTATCTCTTCACATTTTCTTATTACATTATTTCGCAGATCTTCTACTGTATGCACTGGACGGCTGAAAACTGAATTTTTTTTTAATGGAAAAAGAAGAAGTTAGATCACAAGAACGTGGTGGTAATCGGTCTTTGCTTATTAGCCTGTCGTTGAAGAATTCCTTAAGATAATTTAATGTTCCACAGGCAATGTCCGGTCTAGCAAAATCTTGTTGGAAGAAGCTATTGTGGAGTTCATCATCATGAATTTCGTTGAAAAATAGTGGTTCTATAAGTGGCAGTGTTTAAATTACCATAGAAAAAATATTGGACCTATAATTCTGCATGTTGACATTGCTAACGACACACCAACTATGATTGGATGCAGTGGGGTCTCTCTAAAAAAATGTGGGTTGCCCTCCACATGCGCATGTTTTGGGAATTAATGTATTCGTTTGCATGAAACCAGGCTTCATCAGTGAAAAATTTTAAATTTAACACTTCGCCATTCATATTTTCATTGAACCAACGACAGTAGGCCAGTCTTTTATTATAATCGAGTAGTAAAAGTTCTTGGTACATTTGCAACTTATATGGTTTCATGTGAACATCTTGACGAATAATTCTTTAAGTGGTAGTACGACTTAAATTTAACTGTTGTACTAGTATCCTAATGGAAGTGGTAGATTCGTCTTGGATTGCATTTCTGATGTTGTTTATAATATTCTCATTATCAATAAGAGGCCTTCCAGTTCTTTGTTTCTTGTTAATGTTACCAGTACTTCGAAAGCAAACAACTGATCATAATACCTGCCTTCTAAACTAATTCCTATTAAATACAGCCATAGGAAAATGTTGCCTAAATTCTTCAATGCACGGGACGATACTGTATTCGCATTCACCATTTTCCATTCGTCCACCATTACGAAAATAACTTTCGACAATAAAAGTTTTCTGCTCTAACATAAAACGGCAAATTAATTTGTGTATTCGTGAAAATGGACAATACATCCAACATCTGTTGTAATGTTTGTTCTTCTTTGTTAATTTTATAATTCACAACACTATAAAATAAATCAGTGTTCAAATTTATGGGAAGGCGTTTTATTAATAACTAATGAAATTGTTGAACTTAACTCTAAAAACAATGCGACATAACCTCAAGTCCACTGGCAGCTACTTAAAAATGACATTTGATAATTTGTTTAATTTTATATATCTGAATCAAGAAATGACCTACTTCTTCATATTCATGGCAAGAGTAGATTACAAGACTTTTGGGACGATATAAAACCCTTAGGTCTCGACTAGATGTTCTTGCTTCTTTAGTAACCCAATTTTTATTTTCTTTATTAAGTTTCATCAATGGAAAAGATGAACAAAATTGTAATTCTAAGATATTTTTAAAGTGAATGAATTTGTCATTAGTATTACAAGCGTCATACACCTTGGTCCAGGATTCTTCTCTCAGTCTCTCTACAAATTGTGCTTTTTGTTCTGGAGTGTATTTTCTTATATAATGTGTTCTTGATTGAGTAATATTATTTAAGTTACAACTAAGAATTATAGCTCTATGGTCAGACAGAACAGTATCAGCAACAGAAATTCTCACAGTATGCCTGTAATTGACACAAATATTACCAATTTGGCTTTTAGAGGTGGATGTGATTCTGGTAAATACTTTAACTTGTCTAACCAATCTAAAGGATAATCAAGTTGACCAAATTTATTTTATCCTTGGAATTTGCAGTAAAGTTAATGTTAAAATCTCAGGTAACTATAAAAAAATCAGTTGTATATAAATAATTGTAATAAACCTTATTAAAATAAGTTGTAAGGATAATATCCAGAATTTCCATATAAGTTGTTAGACATTTGGAGGTCTATAAATGTTAATTAAAATAGTTGAATACATTTTACATAGCCACACAACATAGTTCAACATGTTTTTCTACTGACATTCTGGTCTTGTCTGTCTGGTCTTGTCTGTCTAGTCTTGTCTGTCTGGTCTTGTCTGTCTGGTCTTGTCTGTCTGGTCTTGTTTGTCTGGTCTTGTCTGTCTGGTATTGTCTGTCTGTTCTTGTCTGTCTCTTCACGTCTGTCTAGTCTTGTCCGTCTAGTCTTGCCTGTCTACTCTTGTCTGTCTAGTCTTGTCTGTCTGTCCTCCTCGATACAGTAGTTAACAACATACCCGCATTTCAATGCGGAGACCCGGGTTTGAACCCTGGTCAGGGAGGCGACAACTAGGGCGGTTTTCACCAACCGTCCGGGCTGCCAAACCTAAATTAATACCAAATATGCGATACCGGGGTGGGGCATACTAAAAGCCAAAGTAAAAAATGTCTTATCCATCTAGCCTTGCCTGTCTAGTCTTGGCTCTCTAGTCTTGTGTGTCTAGTCTTGTGTGTCGAGTCTTGCGTGTCTAGTCTTGTCCGTCTAATCTTGTCAGCCTAGTCTTGTCTGTCTAGTCTTGTCTGTCTAGTCTTGTCTGTCTAGTCTTGTCTGTCTAGTCTTGTCTGTCTAGTCTTGTCTGTCTAGTCTTGTCTGTCTAGTCTTGTCTGTCTAGTCTTGTCTGTCTAGTCTCGTCTGTCTAGTCTTGTCTGTCTAGTCTTGTCTGTTTAGTCTTGTCTGTCTAGTCTTGTCTGTCTAGTCTTGTCTGTCGAGTCTTGTCTGTCTAGTCTTGTCTGTCTAGTCTTGTCTGTCTAGTCTTGTCTGTCTAGTCTTGTCTGTCTAGTCTTGTCTGTCTAGTCTTGTCTGTCTAGTCTTGTCTGTCTAGTCTTGTCTGTCTAGTCTTGTCTGTCTAGTCTTGTCTGTCTAGTCTTGTCTGTCTAGTCTTGTCTGTCTAGTCTTGTCTGTCTAGTCTTGTCTGTCTAGTCTTGTCTGTCTAGTCTTGTCTGTCTAGTCTTGTCTGTCTAGTCTTGTCTGTCTAGTCTTGTCTGTCTAGTCTTGTCTGTCTAGTCTTGTCTGTCTAGTCTTGTCTGTCTAGTCTTGTCTGTCTAGTCTTGTCTGTCTAGTCTTGTCTGTCTAGTCTTGTCTGTCTAGTCTTGTCTGTCTAGTCTTGTCTGTCTAGTCTTGTCTGTCTAGTCTTGTCTGTCTAGTCTTGTCTGTCTAGTCTTGTCTGTCTAGTCTTGTCTGTCTAGTCTTGTCTGTCTAGTCTTGTCTGTCTAGTCTTTTCTGTCTAGTCTTTTCAGTCTAGTCTTGTCTGTCTGGTCTTGTCTGTCTAGTCTTGTCTGTCTAGTCTTGTCTGTCTAGTCTTGTCTGTCTAGTCTTGTCTGTCTAGTCTTGTCTGTCTAGTCTGTCTAGTCTTGTCTGTCTAGTCTTGTCTGTCTAGTCTTGTCTGTCTAGTCTTGTCTGTCTAGTCTTGTCTGTGTAGTCTTGTCTGTCTAGTCTTGTCTGTCTAGTCTTGTCTGTCTAGTCTTGCCTGTCTAGTCTTGTCTGTCTAGTCTTGTCTGTCTAGTCTTGTCTGTCTAGTCTTGTCTGTCTAGTCTTGTCTGTCTAGTCTTGTCTGTCTAGTCTTGTCTGTCTAGTCTTGTCTGTCTAGTCTTGTCTGTCTAGTCTTGTCTGTCTATTCTTGTCTGTCTAGTCTTGTCTGTCTAGTCTTGTCTGTCTAGTCTTGTCTGTCTAGTCTTGTCTGTCTAGTCTTGTCTGTCTAGTCTTGTCTGTCTAGTCTTGTCTGTCTAGTCTTGTCTGTCTAGTCTTGTCTGTCTAGTCTTGTCTGTCTAGTCTTGTCTGTCTAGTCTTGTCTGTCTAGTCTTGTCTGTCTAGTCTTGTCTGTCTAGTCTTGTCTGTCTAGTCTTGTCTGTCTAGTCTTGTCTGTCTAGTCTTGTCTGTCTAGTCTTGTCTGTCTAGTCTTGTCTGTCTAGTCTTGTCTGTCTAGTCTTGTCTGTCTAGTCTTGTCTGTCTAGTCTTGTCTGTCTAGTCTTGTCTGTCTAGTCTTGTCTGTCTAGTCTTGTCTGTCTAGTCTTGTCTGTCTAGTCTTGTCTGTCTAGTCTTGTCTGTCTAGTCTTGTCTGTCTAGTCTTGTCTGTCTAGTCTTGTCTGTCTAGTCTTGTCTGTCTAGTCTTGTCTGTCTAGTCTTGTCTGTCTAGTCTTGTCTGTCTAGTCTTGTCTGTCTAGTCTTGTCTGTCTAGTCTTGTCTGTCTAGTCTTGTCTGTCTAGTCTTGTCTGTCTAGTCTTGTCTGTCTAGTCTTGTCTGTCTAGTCTTGTCTGTCTAGTCTTGTCTGTCTAGTCTTGTCTGTCTAGTCTTGTCTGTCTAGTCTTGTCTGTCTAGTCTTGTCTGTCTAGTCTTGTCTGTCTAGTCTTGTCTGTCTAGTCTTGTCTGTCTAGTCTTGTCTGTCTAGTCTTGTCTGTCTAGTCTTGTCTGTCTAGTCTTGTCTGTCTAGTCTTGTCTGTCTAGCCTTGTCTGTCTAGTCTTGTCTGTCTAGTCTTGTCTGTCTAGTCTTGTCTGTCTAGTCTTGTCTGTCTAGTCTTGTCTGTCTAGTCTCGTCTGTCTAGTCTTGTCTGTCTAGTCTTGTCTGTCTAGTCTTGTCTGTCTAGTCTTGTCTGTCTAGTCTTGTCTGTCTAGTCTTGTCTGTCTAGTCTTGTCTGTCTAGTCTTGTCTGTCTAGTCTTGTCTGCCTAGTCTTGTCTTCTAGTCTTGTCTGTCTAGTCTTGTCTGTCTAGTCTTGTCTGTCTAGTCTTGTCTGTCTAGTCTTGTCTGTCTAGTCTTGTCTGTCTAGTCTTGTCTGTCTAGTCTTGTCTGTCTAGTCTTGTCTGTCTAGTCTTGTCTGTCTAGTCTTGTCTGTCTTGTCTTGTCTGTCTAGTCTTGTCTGTCTAGTCTTGTCTGTCTAGTCTTGTCTGTCTAGTCTTGTCTGTCTAGTCTTGTCTGTCTAGTCTTGTCTGTCTAGTCTTGTCTGTCTAGTCTTGTCTGTCTAGTCTTGTCTGTCTAGTCTTGTCTGTCTAGTCTTGTCTGTCTAGTCTTGTCTGTCTAGTCTTGTCTGTCTAGTCTTGTCTGTCTAGTCTTGTCTGTCTAGTCTTGTCTGTCTTGTCTGTCTAGTCTTGTCTGTCTAGTCTTGTCTGTCTAGTCTTGTCTGTCTAGTCTTGTCTGTCTAGTCTTGTCTGTCTAGTCTTGTCTGTCTAGTCTTGTCTGTCTAGTCTT
Organism: Phosphuga atrata; assembly: GCA_944588485.1. Lineage (NCBI taxonomy): Eukaryota > Metazoa > Arthropoda > Insecta > Coleoptera > Silphidae > Phosphuga > Phosphuga atrata. Next base: position 56,466,072 of record OX155892.1, read on the forward strand.
GTCTGTCTAGTCTTGTCTGTCTAGTCTTGTCTGTCTAGTCTTGTCTGTCTAGTCTTGTCTGTCTAGTCTTGTCTGTCTAGTCTTGTCTGTCTAGTCTTGTCTGTCTAGTCTTGTCTGTCTAGTCTTGTCTGTCTAGTCTTGTCTGTCTAGTCTTGTCTGTCTAGTCTTGTCTGTCTAGTCTTGTCTGTCTAGTCTTGTCTGTCTAGTCTTGTCTGTCTAGTCTTGTCTGTCTAGTCTTGTCTGTCTAGTCTTGTCTGTCTAGTCTTGTCTGTCTAGTCTTGTCTGTCTAGTCTTGTCTGTCTAGTCTTGTCTGTCTAGTCTTGTCTGTCTAGTCTTGTCTGTCTAGTCTTGTCTGTCTAGTCTTGTCTGTCTAGTCTTGTCTGTCTAGTCTTGTCTGTCTAGTCTTGTCTGTCTAGTCTTGTCTGTCTAGTCTTGTCTGTCTAGTCTTGTCTGTCTAGTCTTGTCTGTCTAGTCTTGTCTGTCTAGTCTTGTCTGTCTAGTCTTGTCTGTCTAGTCTTGTCTGTCTAGTCTTGTCTGTCTAGTCTTGTCTGTCTAGTCTTGTCTGTCTAGTCTTGTCTGTCTAGTCTTGTCTGTCTAGTCTTGTCTGTCTAGTCTTGTCTGTCTAGTCTTGTCTGTCTAGTCTTGTCTGTCTAGTCTTGTCTGTCTAGTCTTGTCTGTCTAGTCTTGTCTGTCTAGTCTTGTCTGTCTAGTCTTGTCTGTCTAGTCTTGTCTGTCTAGTCTTGTCTGTCTAGTCTTGTCTGTCTAGTCTTGTCTGTCTAGTCTTGTCTGTCTAGTCTTGTCTGTCTAGTCTTGTCTGTCTAGTCTTGTCTGTCTAGTCTTGTCTGTCTAGTCTTGTCTGTCTAGTCTTGTCTGTCTAGTCTTGTCTGTCTAGTCTTGTCTGTCTAGTCTTGTCTGTCTAGTCTTGTCTGTCTAGTCTTGTCTGTCTAGTCTTGTCTGTCTAGTCTTGTCTGTCTAGTCTTGTCTGTCTAGTCTTGTCTGTCTAGTCTTGTCTGTCTAGTCTTGTCTGTCTAGTCTTGTCTGTCTAGTCTTGTCTGTCTAGTCTTGTCTGTCTAGTCTTGTCTGTCTAGTCTTGTCTGTCTAGTCTTGTCTGTCTAGTCTTGTCTGTCTAGTCTTGTCTGTCTAGTCTTGTCTGTCTAGTCTTGTCTGTCTAGTCTTGTCTGTCTAGTCTTGTCTGTCTAGTCTTGTCTGTCTAGTCTTGTCTGTCTAGTCTTGTCTGTCTAGTCTTGTCTGTCTAGTCTTGTCTGTCTAGTCTTGTCTGTCTAGTCTTGTCTGTCTAGTCTTGTCTGTCTAGTCTTGTCTGTCTAGTCTTGTCTGTCTAGTCTTGTCTGTCTAGTCTTGTCTGTCTAGTCTTGTCTGTCTAGTCTTGTCTGTCTAGTCTTGTCTGTCTAGTCTTGTCTGTCTAGTCTTGTCTGTCTAGTCTTGTCTGTCTAGTCTTGTCTGTCTAGTCTTGTCTGTCTAGTCTTGTCTGTCTAGTCTTGTCTGTCTAGTCTTGTCTGTCTAGTCTTGTCTGTCTAGTCTTGTCTGTCTAGTCTTGTCTGTCTAGTCTTGTCTGTCTAGTCTTGTCTGTCTAGTCTTGTCTGTCTAGTCTTGTCTGTCTAGTCTTGTCTGTCTAGTCTTGTCTGTCTAGTCTTGTCTGTCTAGTCTTGTCTGTCTAGTCTTGTCTGTCTAGTCTTGTCTGTCTAGTCTTGTCTGTCTAGTCTTGTCTGTCTAGTCTTGTCTGTCTAGTCTTGTCTGTCTAGTCTTGTCTGTCTAGTCTTGTCTGTCTAGTCTTGTCTGTCTAGTCTTGTCTGTCTAGTCTTGTCTGTCTAGTCTTGTCTGTCTAGTCTTGTCTGTCTAGTCTTGTCTGTCTAGTCTTGTCTGTCTAGTCTTGTCTGTCTAGTCTTGTCTGTCTAGTCTTGTCTGTCTAGTCTTGTCTGTCTAGTCTTGTCTGTCTAGTCTTGTCTGTCTAGTCTTGTCTGTCTAGTCTTGTCTGTCTAGTCTTGTCTGTCTAGTCTTGTCTGTCTAGTCTTGTCTGTCTAGTCTTGTCTGTCTAGTCTTGTCTGTCTAGTCTTGTCTGTCTAGTCTTGTCTGTCTAGTCTTGTCTGTCTAGTCTTGTCTGTCTAGTCTTGTCTGTCTAGTCTTGTCTGTCTAGTCTTGTCTGTCTAGTCTTGTCTGTCTAGTCTTGTCTGTCTAGTCTTGTCTGTCTAGTCTTGTCTGTCTAGTCTTGTCTGTCTAGTCTTGTCTGTCTAGTCTTGTCTGTCTAGTCTTGTCTGTCTAGTCTTGTCTGTCTAGTCTTGTCTGTCTAGTCTTGTCTGTCTAGTCTTGTCTGTCTAGTCTTGTCTGTCTAGTCTTGTCTGTCTAGTCTTGTCTGTCTAGTCTTGTCTGTCTAGTCTTGTCTGTCTAGTCTTGTCTGTCTAGTCTTGTCTGTCTAGTCTTGTCTGTCTAGTCTTGTCTGTCTAGTCTTGTCTGTCTAGTCTTGTCTGTCTAGTCTTGTCTGTCTAGTCTTGTCTGTCTAGTCTTGTCTGTCTAGTCTTGTCTGTCTAGTCTTGTCTGTCTAGTCTTGTCTGTCTAGTCTTGTCTGTCTAGTCTTGTCTGTCTAGTCTTGTCTGTCTAGTCTTGTCTGTCTAGTCTTGTCTGTCTAGTCTTGTCTGTCTAGTCTTGTCTGTCTAGTCTTGTCTGTCTAGTCTTGTCTGTCTAGTCTTGTCTGTCTAGTCTTGTCTGTCTAGTCTTGTCTGTCTAGTCTTGTCTGTCTAGTCTTGTCTGTCTAGTCTTGTCTGTCTAGTCTTGTCTGTCTAGTCTTGTCTGTCTAGTCTTGTCTGTCTAGTCTTGTCTGTCTAGTCTTGTCTGTCTAGTCTTGTCTGTCTAGTCTTGTCTGTCTAGTCTTGTCTGTCTAGTCTTGTCTGTCTAGTCTTGTCTGTCTAGTCTTGTCTGTCTAGTCTTGTCTGTCTAGTCTTGTCTGTCTAGTCTTGTCTGTCTTGTCTGTCTTGTCTGTCTAGTCTTGTCTGTCTAGTCTTGTCTGTCTAGTCTTGTCTGTCTAGTCTTGTCTGTCTAGTCTTGTCTGTCTAGTCTTGTCTGTCTAGTCTTGTCTGTCTAGTCTTGTCTGTCTAGTCTTGTCTGTCTAGTCTTGTCTGTCTAGTCTTGTCTGTCTAGTCTTGTCTGTCTAGTCTTGTCTGTCTAGTCTTGTCTGTCTAGTCTTGTCTCTCTAGTCTTGTCTCTCTAGTCTTGTCTGTCTAGTCTTGTCTGTCTAGTCTTGTCTGTCTAGTCTTGTCTGTCTAGTCTTGTCTGTCTAGTCTTGTCTGTCTAGTCTTGTCTGTCTAGTCTTGTCTGTCTAGTCTTGTCTGTCTAGTCTTGTCTGTCTAGTCTTGTCTGTCTAGTCTTGTCTGTCTTGTCTTTTCTGTCTAGTCTTGTCTGTCTAGTCTTGTCTGTCTAGTCTTGTCTGTCTAGTCTTGTCTGTCGAGTCTTGTCTGTCTAGTCTTGTCTGTCTAGTCTTGTCTGTCTAGTCTTGTCTGTCTAGTCTTGTCTGTCTAGTCTTGTCTGCCTAGTCTTGTCTGTCTAGTCTTGTCTGTCTAGCATTGTCTGTCTAGTCTTGTCGCGCTCTCTCATTTACGGCCGACCTCTCATGCTGTACTTCGTTTTTCGCTCTGCGCTGTTGCTGTGTTTAGTGGAAACTAAATAGAATGTAACTACACATATTAATAAATTATTCAATTTAATTTTATTGCAAATCATTGCCGAAAAGATTTATAGAATACAGTCCAATTATAAAATAAATTATTGTGATGACACATTTAATAGTTTTGTCTAAATATTGAATGTAAATTCACTATTTTCATTACTTTTAGTTTATCTCCGAATATATTTATGTATTAAATGTATGTATTAAAATATTTTTTCGAAAATAAATTTCAAAAATTACAATTATCGAAAAATCACATCGGTACCTTAAAGTCGTAAAATGTAACAATGTAAATTGACTGACGAGCTAATTGTGTGATTTTAATTTTCAACGACATAACAATAATTTACTGCGTTGTCACACAAATGACTTATTTGTGCTGTAGGGACTATTTAAACTTAATATACATTGTAGAGATGAAGAAAGTCATTAATTTTGAAAAAGTTTCTTCTTGTTTCAGTTGAATTGAAAACGTTGATAATTAATGTTTTGTGGCATTAAAATTTCATGTCGTTAATATTTCAAGATGCAAAAGATACACGCGGACTACATTCACATTATGTTATTCAATGTACTGCAAAGACTTATCGATCTCATTTATTATGCATTGACACTTTTTGTTTTCTGTTCCATATCTCTTATATGGCGTGAGCAATCACGCTCGTTCTGTTTTTAGTTTCTATTTAGAAAAAACATAATTATTAGTGTAACAGGAGAAGTTATTATTACATTGAGAAAAACTAGTAAAATGTTTATAATAAGAACTGCAGAACTGTTAGGAATAATATTTGACGGGATCTAAATTTACATTAGGGGAGCTTATATAAAAAAGTCGTAATGGTGTATTATAAGAATTATCAACGTTTAATATTCTATGGTCAATATTGACTAATTTATAGGTTTCAAAATTAAACAATGATATGACGTGGTGATTCCAGTGTTGAATTTCAGATGTTTGTTTGTCTGTATATAATTTGTAAATAAATTAAAATTATCTAAATTCGTATATTTGTTGTGTGTCACAAGTTTATCTGTTTGTCGTTTCCGAATGAGTTAATAGTCTTGAATTACAGATGTAAGTTCATTTGTCCGTAATTTAGAAACCAATTGGGATTGTTTAAAGTAACAAATGCAAGTTTTTCTGACTGTCATTTCAGAATTTGTGAAGACAATCTTGAATTTAACATGTAAGTTTGTCTTTCTGTGAATTGTAATAAAACTGAAATTGTTTGACTTAGCAACTGTAAATTTCTCGGTCTGCCATTTCTGAATTTGTGAAGGCAGTCTTGAATTTCAGATCTACGTTTGTCTGTCTGTAATTTATAAACAATATTATTGTAATAGTAAGTTGACACAAATTGATTTTAGTAACATTTGTCCAACATTCCCTTCGAATTCAATTAAATTTTAATGTGACAAATTGAAATTCGTGCCAAAGATTTAATAACAATAACCACTACGTCATTCCGTTAATTATAATTTTTAATTAAAGCGTTAAATTTAATGAAACTAGAATTACCATACACATTCATAACTTTTTTAAATATTTAAAAGCTATATAAAATCCCTACAATAATAACTGCGCTACTAACTGCAGAAATAACAACAATAATGTTTTTGTACAGTAACTTACTATATATACGAAATATTTAATAACTAAAAAAACAATATCATTGTGGAAAAGAAATTTATTATTGTTTGTTACAATATTAAAGAAATAATTTCATAAATATTTTTATTTAATGCGATTGTTATCGGCGAAAAAACTATATGAAATTGGAAAAAAACGTCACGAAACTGTTTCTTATACGTTTCTTTTTTCATTATTTTATTCTTTCTTTCTTTCATCATTAAAATCGTAAAACTTGTGCTAATGTCGTTTTATAGTTAACGATTTTTTAATATTAGTATATGAAAACAAGTTTGTCAAGAATTTATTTATGCGAATAAGACGTTATGAAATAGTAGTAGTAGAGAACAATAATCTAAAAATATGTTTGTTCCTAATATATCTACTTGTTTAAAATACTGTTGAGTCTCCTTTTTGCTAAGGAAATCTTAAAATGTAAATAGTAACAGTTAAAACATTCAATGTGAAATTATTGCAAAATAAGCTGAAAATTGTCAAAATAACCTAAATTTTTCAAATATTTTTTAAATAATTTTTATTGTTAAACTGGTATGTGCAATTTTATGAGTATTTTAAAGTTACACTAAAAGACAAAAATCATATTTATTGTAAAATACTTATTGCTTTAAATGTATCCAATTTCAATCTTTATTACATCAACATTTTAGAAACTGAGTAAGTTTTCTTATATAGTCTTATAAATTTGACTTTTCTAAATGATTTTCTAAACTTTCTCGTAAAATTCGAACAAAACATGTTACAACAAAAATATTGATTTCAATAAAGAAATTATGTAAAAAATATTCACGATAGAGCGAATGTTGACAGCAACAAAAAAACTTTTACGCTCAAATATTTGCCGATGGTCAAGCAACAACAAACACGAAATAAAAAAACTTGTTTGAATTTTGTTACTTCTAAATATTTATCTAGTCAATATTTGCCATTTGTAAAACGTTTGCACACTACAAGCTTTTTCATGGAACGAATTCATTCTGTAAATATTAAAACCGATGATCTACTTCACTTGGTCTACTACTGTTTATCAAATTTTTTTAATCTATTTCTAATTAATACAATTGTCAGTTTCATATCAATATTCATTAAACATATCGAAATTGAAATTTCGTAATATTATGTCAAATAATTAATGTCTATTTTTATAGCTATTAGTCATAACTAGAGACCGGATAAGATGCATATTTAGTATATTTTCAGCGGACACTGCTTGTTTTACCTACATACCTTTACCTAACACTGCTTATTTTACCATACATAAGCACCTACACTGCTTATTTTACCAACCTACGTTTTAGATACAGTATCTTTCGGTAGGGTAGTTAATATTAAACCACAGATTTATTAACTAGCTACTACGCAATAAATTAAATCACTGCCTACAAAAAAGTCCATATCTACTGCTATAACAGCCTATGCCTATAAACTCGGAACCGCTATTGCAGCGTGCAAAATTGTACCTGAACCTTTAAATTCAAAGTCGTTGTTGCTATGTTGTTACGTAATTTGATAAATTTAAATCGAAAATATTGTTTAAATCTATAATAAACTAGGGCTGGGTACATCTGTTCTTCCATTTATAAAGTGAACATAAATTTGCAAAAGGTATGAAAATAATAATATCGAAGTAAGTACCTTGCGTCTAGGGATTGTAATCCGCTGTTATTTTCAATCCGGCCGGATCCATCCGAATTTCTATCGATCCGCCCGGATCCCTATCCCTGGTCGATTTCGGATGGAAATTCGGTTGATCCGATCAGGTTAATTTTTGCTTTTCTATAATCGAGTGAGTGTATTTTGTAGGTAATTTACACATACACACACATTTATAATTAGACAAACTTTTTAAATATCTAGTACAGTGTAGGTTACTGGTTAAATTTCACAGACAGAATTTTAGTATTTAACTATAAAATCTAACATAATAAACTTTACTGAATCTACTGAGATCACAACATTTTGGAATGAGATGCTAACTTAATTAACCTTAGTCTTATTCTTATATTTATGACGGACATCATGATGAATGTATATATTAAATGACACAATTATCGCAATAATCAGTTTATAACTATTTAGTTTAATCTACGTGGTATAAGTACCGTATTTGCCAGTGTATAAGGCGCATCCTAAAATTTAACCAACTTTTTGTGCGCCTATACGTGCGACCTATGTGTTAGAGGCAATATTTTTGGAAAAAATGTGCTCGTTATACACCGGCAAATACGGTACTTATTTTAAGTATACTTCTTCTTCTTTCGAATAGGCCTATTTTGGACCACGCTTGTTCAACTGTTGGGCTTTGATCTTTGCCCAGTATTGTCGCATCTGCTGCCGGTGTAATTCCTTTCTCTCTTCTGTCCAGGGGGTACCTTTCCTTCGTGGTTTTTCCTGAAATCCAGGGACTTCCTTCAGGATGCGTCTCATGGCCTGACTGTTTTGGAGACCTGTTATTCCCAGTTCTTTAATATCCTTCTAGGATTCTGTCAACCAAGCCGTACGAACCTTCTTCTTTTGCCGAAAGGTAAACAGACGGTTGGTTAGTCGGTTTGGAGGCAATCTTGCAACGTGGCCATAGAAAGCTACCTTTCTTTTCCTTGCACAGTCAGAGAGCACCTCAATATGTTCGTAGAGCTCAGAGTTATTCCGCCTTCGGAATTCCCCATCTTCCTTTACCGGGCCTAGGATCTTCCTAGGATTCTTCTCTCTAGGATTTCTAATTTCTATACCAGACCTCTTCGGTTCAAGGATAGACACTCCATGGTATACAGGGCTTCTGGTCGTAAGACTAATGTGTAGTGCTTAAGTTTCAGGTTGCGCGACAGGCATTGTAGTCGATAGTCGATAGTCTAGTTCTTACTTGTTGACTCTCTTGAATACCCTTTCTGAGAAGTTGGGTTCAATCCATTCGCCGAGATACTTGAATTTCTCAGTCCTCTTGATGTGTCACTGCTCTAGTAACATCTGTTTGCTTCTCAGATGTTGGTGAAGCATTCTGTTTTCTCGAGCGACACTTGAAGACCCACTTTGGCAGCCTGTTTTCTGAGGCAATTTATCTGCTTTGTTGCCATGTTAAGAGAATCAGCCAACAGTGCTATGGCATCCGCAAAGGCCAGGCAATCTACAACCAGTCCGTTGTTCATACGCCCCAGCTAGATACCACTCTGAGCACCCAAATTAATCAATTCCTTGAGAAACTCTCTCATAACCTTTTCAAGAACACAGTTGAAGAGAAGTGTGGAAAGTCCATCTGCTTGTCTCACTCCAGTTTTTAATTCGAAGCTTTCTGAAATCTCAGTTCTAAATTTAACATTGGAAAGGGTGTTGGTCAAAGTTTCTAGGATGAGTCTGCAGGTTTTGTTGTCGAGCCCTAGTTGCTGGAGTACGTTGTTAAGTATTTCTCTATCAATAGAATCGTAGGCCATTTTAAAACCAACGAAGATGACGACCACCTTACGGTTTCTCATCTTGGAGTATGCAAGTACAGTTTTAAGATTGAGGATCTGTTCAACATATAATCGGGTTTTCCTGAAGCCCCCCTGATATTCTCTTAGTTGAAAGCTGGCAGCTGATTTTCTGCCTTTGTTTCTAACGCCTTCGAGAGAATCTTGTATGTTAACGGGACGAGAGAAATTCCACGGTAGTTGTTTAAATCATTAAAATCTCCCTTTTTGTGAAGCGGATGGATCTGAGCAGATTTCCAATCGGGTGGTAATTTCTGAATGTCCTGGATTATCTGGGTTACCTTTCGCACGGCATTATTTCCAGCACCTTTCCACAGTTCAAAAACTATAGATTCCTCTCCAGCTGCCTTATTATTCTTAAGAAGTTGAACTCAACCTTCAATGAAGGGGGCACCGAGTCCGGGTTTGTGGTTTGTTTATAGTCGAAGTCTTGGCTGGGTGGGTCACAGTTGAGTAGATTTTTAAATTACTGAGCAAAAATGTGGCAGTTGTCCTTGTCGTTATAAGCCAGTTTGCCTTGTGAGTCTCTGAAGTGGAGGCTTGGCGGAACGTATTTTCTGAGTGTCTGCTTGAAGGTTCCAAAAAAATGTATGGAGTTATTCTTGGCAAAGCTCTCTTTGATTTGGGTTAGCTGGTTTTGTGTGAAGGTTCGCTTGGTCCCTCGAATTATTTTGGCTGTAACGTTTCTTTGTTCCAAAAATTTATGCCCATTTTCCTTGGTCTTTTTAGAATTCCACTTCACCCAGGCTGTCTGTCTTTGGGCTATTGCATTGTCACAGTCTTCAGTCTGCCACGGATGCTTCCTTCTTCTAGCGAAAGGGGCGAGTTCATTGCCGCCTTGATAAGCGTCTCCTTCAGTTGGTTCCAGCGGTTTAGATCTGTATTGTTCAGTCTCCGACTTGCTTCTTGACTGTTCTTGAGTCGCTCTACGTCAAATCTTGCCATTTTGGAGGTTCTGTGTAATCTAGTGTTTCTCAGTCTTATTTTGATCATTGAGAGGTTTAGTAGTCTTGTATTTCCCTTTGAGATTTTCGTGAAATAGCCACATGATCTCTCTGGAAAATTTCGCCAAATGCACTACCCCAGGTGGTAACCAATCTACCGTCACCTATGGTGACGTTGGCGAACCTTCGGATTCTGGGGAGTCCGCAACAACATGCTTTAAGGATGAGTCGGAGCATCCTGAAATCACCAGACGTAAACTCAGACCAAGACGGCTAAGCTTCTTCGCAACATTTAACGCCAACTCACTGCTAAAAGTGGGTAAAGTGAAACATTTGACTGATTCACTAACACGACACGACATAATACTGACAGCAGTACAGGAAACCAGATTTCCGGGCGAACGGTGGAATTCACCCAGGTTGGTATTAGGTGAAATCCAAATCTTCTGCTTCCTTGGCAAGTGTTTGAAGGCTGTAGACTTCATGAGGAACCCAAAAGTCCTACACAGATAAACCAATCGTTCTCCGTTGCGGTTGGTTCGCTTATGCGCCGGATAGTTGCGCACTATGTTTTTGTATTCTTTCTCTCTTCCCAATTGAGCATTGAATTCACCAAACAGTATGACGGTGTGCCTCTCTGGAAGTTTAGGAATAATATCTTAAGTCTTCCCAGAATTTATCACTTCTGTCTGGATTGCGTCTGTCGTCCTGGTTGATTGGGGTATGTACAGTGACTATACCTTAGACCTTGTTTGCGGATTTGAGAGACAGTATCCCGTGACTGATTATAAGTCCTGTACCTAAGTGGGTTACGTTCTTCTCTTCATTACCGGCTGACCAACTTTTCCTTTGAGGATTCTGTGGGACCCAAAGCATGTTCGCCCGGAAATCTGGTTTCCTGTACTGCTGTCAGTATTATGTTGTGTCGTGTTAGTGAATCAGTCAAATGTTCCACTTTACCCACTTTTAGCAGTGAGCTGGCGTTAAATGTTGCGAAGAAGCTTGGCCGTCTTGGTCTGAGTTTACGTCTGGTGATTTCAGGATGCTCCAACTCATCCTTAAAGCATGTTGTTGCGGACTCCCCAGAATCCGAAGGTCCGCCAACGTCACCATAGGTGACGGTGGATTGGTTACCACCTGGGCTAGTGCATTTAGCGAAATTTTCCTTCATGCTCAGTTGAAGAATATTCTTCGTGGGACAGTGGCGAGCCACTGTCCAAGATACTATCCAAGTTGTTAGCTTGGGAAGCTTATTATTCGTGGTTGTCGCCTTCAGTACGGCTAAGATGACTCCTTAGCCGTCCACCACACTTATTTTAAGTGTACATTATTTATCACATAATGAATTTGGTTTGGAAAAAACCATGTAGTGCCATGCGTACCACGCATTTAACCTACTCCTGCAATGCACGATTATTTTACCAAAAATTTACCACCGGATCCGATTATAAAAAAATGTTATAACAAAAATATTTCAATAACGAAATTATGTAAAAATATTTACGGTACAGCGAATGTTGACAGCAACAAAAAAACTTTTACGTTCAAATAATTGCCGATGGTCAAGCAACAACAAACACGAAATAAAAAAAAATTGTTTGAATTTTGTTACTTCTAAATATTTATCTAGTCAATATTTGCCATTTGTAAAACTTTTGCACATTACAAGCTTTTTCATGGAACGAATTCATTCTGTAAACATTAAAACCGATAATCTACTCCACTTGGTCTAATAGTGTTCATCAAAAATTTTAAATCTATTTCTGAATGATATAATTGTCAGTTTCATATCAATATCCATTAAACATATCGAAATTAACAGTTCGTAATATTATGTCAAATACTTAATGTCTATTTTTATAGCTATTTGTCATAACTATAGAAATCCGGTCACAAATTATGACTAATAGCTATAAAAATAGACATTAAGTATTTGACATATTATTTCACGAACTGTTAATTTCGATATGTTTTATGCATATTGATATGATACTGGACATAATATTACGAACTGTTAATTTCGATATGTTTAATGGATATTGATATGCATATTTAGTCCATTTTCAGCAGAAATTGCTTATTTTTCTTAAATGTAGTGATTATTTAAGCTATAGTAATTTTCACTATATTTAGATACAGTATTTTTCGGTAGGGTACTTAATATTAAACCACAGATTTATTAACTATACTCCATTTTTTTTAAGAATGCAGTAACTAGAAACCTGATTTACACTTTGACAAATGTTAAATCTAGTTACAAAATTTGGCGCTAAATTCAAATGTAGTTACTTGTATAAAAAATATACTTGGAGTTAACTAACTTTTTATCTTTAAATTTAAAATTGAATATTAAATTATATATAAAATGTTATTGTATAATATAGTACTTATTAGGTTAGGTTTTTTAAGTTACTACGTAATAGATTAAATCTCTGCCTACAAAAAAGGCCATATCTACTGCTATAACAGCATACGCCTATAAATAACCTAACCTTTAAATGCGAAGTCGTTATTGCTATGCTCTTACGTAATTTGATTCATTTAATCGAAAATATTGTTTAAATCCATAATAAACCAGGGCTGGGTACATTTGTTCTTGCATTTATAAAGTTAACATAAGTTTGCAAAAGTATGTAATCAAAAATTGTATGTAAACAATAATATCGAACTAAGTACCTTACGAAGTAAGTACCGCTCGGATCCGGCCGGATCGATTTCGGATGGAAATTCGGTTAATCCTATCAGGATAATTTTGTGAGTGTATTATATAGGTTAGGTTTTTAATTCAGGGTTTTAATTTACACACGCACACACAGACACACACACATTTATAATTAGACAAACATTTAAAAATCTAGAACAGTGAAAGTAACTAGTTAAATTTTACAGATAGAATTTTAGTATTTTACTATTAAATCTAACATAATAAACATTATGGAATCTACTGAAATCACAAAAATGAGGTATGAGATGCTAACAAGTCTTATTCTTACATTTATGACAGACATCCTAATGAATCTATCTAATGAACAATGTGTAATGGCACAATTATCACAATAATGAGTTTATAACTATTTAGTTTAATCAACTTACTATAAATACCGTATTTGCCGGTGTATAAGGCGCACCCTAAAATTTAGCCTACTTTCTGTACGCCTATAACGTGGACCTATGTTTTAAAGGCAATTTTTTTGGAAAAAATGTGCGCGTTATACACCTGTAAATATCGTACTTAATTTAAGTATACATTATTTATCACAAAATCATGTTTAGTTTTGAAAAAACCATGTGGCGCCATGCGCACCACGCATTTAAAGTACCTACTGCAACAGCGTGATTTTTTACCCAAAATTAGCATCCGGATTACAATCCCTACTTGCGTCATCGTCTCAGCTCAAAGTAGTAGCATGTATAAATTAAAGTAAAGTTTGAAAACATTTTATATATTTCAATACTTACATATATTCAATTCTACATATATTTAATTTACATAATTAAACAATAACCCGGGCTTTGAATCATTGTGCCAAATTTATAGTTTTAGTAATGGGACGACAGAACGAAATTTAAATATTACACAATTATCTCAGTGAGCCTGGAGGTGGATCGTTTTCCAATTATAAATATATCTTGAGTGATCGAAAACACGATCGAAGACACATTTTGTGTCTTCGATCAGTATTTGAACAGTACGTGGTTGTTAACGTTTACAAAAATAACAAATTTTTAAATAATTGTTAATTTTATTATATAATCGTCGATATTAATAGTTTGTGAATTGTATCGATATCGATAGTCATTGCTTAGTTTTATGCTGATTGAATATAAATATTCTAAAACTAGCTTTTTTTATAATCTAATGTAACATATACTGACAATTACTTTGTATATTTTAGCATTTTGTATGCAAATTTGCATTGTTAAGCTTTTATGTAGCATATAATTCGTTCTCTAGTCACAACTATTTGCTATAAATTTATATAAGATTATGTTGTCATTGGAAGGTACGTACCACTCGTTATTATTCAATCGTGAGTTAATATTTGTATTTCTTAAATGTGGAATTTGGTGAAACTTTGCAATTTTCAAGTATCTGTTGTTAATACTGTCTTTAGACAAATCTCGCACTATTTTAATATTCTTTGTCAAATTTGATTGAGAATTATGATCTATTGACAATTGTGAATTATAATATAAGAATGATTGATTTTCAGAATGTATTGTACCAGGACGAAAAAGTGCGATTTTATATGTATTGTCAATATTTACACTATATCATCAAATGTTTTAAAATCCATCTTGGAATTGAAAAAGTTTGATAAATAACATAATAAATTAGGTTCGACATCTGCCAATTTACACAATACTTATACTATACTATTACACAATACGTTAATTAATACAATATTCTGTTTTAACATAGCATCATTTATTGTCAATTTAACTACGAATTCGTCGTTAATAATGATACTAAAAAAAACATACAGATGATTACAGATTACAGATGATTACAGATGACATAAAGAAAAAGGACAAACTTTTTAATCAGATAGGATTAGAATTGGATGAAAATGTTGAAATTAAGTTTGTTGATTTTATGAACCCATATTATTTTCTTTTGTTTCTTAAGGATGTTCGGGAGGGACATTCGGAGGCAAAATCTCAAATATGAAATCAGAATATGAAATTTACCAATATTAGCATGTTTTAGCATAAAAATGCAAAAAAAAAACAAGTGAGCGATGTAAACAAATAATTTGTTTAGGTGGTACATGTATATTTTTTCTCAAAACTTGGTTCTATAGACCTTATCATAGCTGAAAATATTTTGTGCGCATGTGTCAATTTCCTCTATGTTTTACGTCAAAAAGTGCCCGAGCACTTATACACTTAGAGCACTACCCGAGCAGTTTTGACGTATAACTAAATATGTGCCCGAAACTTTCATTTTCCCGCCTGTTAGACTTGGCAGATAATAGACCGTATAAAGGTCTATTAAATATATTTTCCAATTTTAATAATTTCACAGCGCGACTTTTGTTATCGAATGTAACTTAAATCCAACTTAACAAACATAAATTTCATGAGTGTAAATACTGGTTTTTCTTTGCATTGCTTGAAAGATAGAAAAATGTCATTCCAATATGAACAAAATATATGAGGATGAAACAATAAATAAATAGTGATGTGGGATTTTTTTTGTTAAAAAATACAACACGCTTTTCATAGTCTGAGACATGACAACATTGTACATTTCCCCTGTGTTATCACGCCTGTGCCTGTGTCCGAGAATGAAGCCTTTTCTCCTTCTGCGTTTATTAGTAAAGTTATCCGGATAATATATTTTGTTTTTTTAACAATTTACTACCAAACTCATCAAATGAATCATTGACGAAATCGGGATTTAAAAAAAATAATTTCCAGCTCTGGGTTTTGACGCTCTCTGAATCGAATTTCAAATGTTTTAAGTAGAAAACTCACAATAGGAGTGTTTACATTTGCTTAGCTTATTCAGAGCAAGGTCGCCATTTATTTTACACAAATATTGCACTGCGACTTCAAAGGGAGTAAGGAGTTATATTATAAGAAGTTATATTCCTGATTATTGAGATCAAAAAACTACTTTCCACATTAGATAAATAACTGATTTCGATAAATAACTAATTCCCCGGATTTACATTAAAAAATCCTCGGTTTTCCAGTAAATATATGATAATAAAAAGACCATTTTGAAATTTGAAAAGATTAGTTTGGAGTTACAAACCTATATAATTGTCGGAAAAAATAATAACTTCCAAATAATGAATGTTCAGTTTAATAATGTTAGAAAAAGTATGAAACAATTAAATTATAGTATATTAAAGAACGAGTTCAATACGCGCGATTTTTCAGTACGCGCCCAGGTTTAGTTTCCCAATCTAATGGACGTGCGAAGTGCGAAAAACACTTTATGAACGAGTTTTTTATACATATTTTTCTATTTTGCGCCCTTTTATGCCATTTCTAAATAAAAAATTCGCCGATACATATTTGAAAAATCGCATTCGGCGAGCCATTAACGAACCCATATGAGTGCTTTAATGACTTCATTATAGACGGAAAGTAGAAATAATATTATATTCCACTTTCGGCTCCCCACTCTGAGTGCTTTGCCACACTTTTAGCATAGTTGCCACACTTTTACGGTTGTACTTTAAACATGTTGTTTTAGGCAGAAATTCAACGAACTTTAATTAATATCTCATAAACGGTGTAGCTAATCACGATGAAACTTTTCAATAGTTATTGCGAATTTTTTAAGCCACTCATCCGATTTTTTTAGAAATTTTTGAATCTTTTTTTATGACATTTTTGAACTCTTTTTATGCCGAGAGTAATGATTGGTCATATTTTGAAAACTATATAACTATAAGACAATCTTTTGGTGACATAATTGTTTATTAACACAAGAAAATTCTATATTCTTTTCTGTATTGGATACAACCCATATCTTTGTTATAACTTAAAGTTTCATGTGTGTATTTAATTAATAAAATGACTAGTACGAGATTTACGTCATTTTAGACACAAATGTACAAAAAGTAACCTTACTATTTTTATATATTTTCATGATTAAATATATAATTATATATTTTCATTTTAAAAATGATTTTTGTGATGTTTTTTACATTTATAGATCAATACAATTTTAAATTATAGAAAAAAAGTTTTTTTTATAAAAAATAAAGTACAGATTGTTAAAAATACGACAATAAGAAAGACAATAAATATCACGATAAACAGTTTTTATAGTGATCGATCTTCCGTCCAATTACTATTTTGACGTTAGAGTAACTATGTGACAGTTATTCCCAGTGTGGTTAACCTACAAACAAGAGGAGAAGAAAAAAAATATTCAATACACAATTTTAAAGCAATTGAAAAATATATTTTACTTCAATACTTTAAACTTTTTTTCAATTTATGTATTTGTTATTGTAGTTGGTGAAAATACTAATTTATTTATTTCTATGTTAAATACGCGAGTACAAACTTAAAACAAACGGAATATATACAAATATATTCAACACAGCCTGAATATATAAATATATTCAATCTCTCCGGAGCTCTGTAACAATTACTGAGTCTTTTTCGGACACACAAAACAAAATGCAATTAATTAGTGATTGTTTAAGAAAAAAAGTTTTTTTTAATCCAAACGATAATATATTGAAAAATGAATCTAATTCTGATATCATAAATAATGTAGGTGGTATTAATAATAATATTTTAGCTTAAGATTTATTTTATGAAGTTCTCAATTTATCCATTCCTGACTGTAGAAATAACTCAAAAACTCTCAAAGATTTTCTACCAAAACCACAAACACCGAGACGCCAAAGGAAAAAATTTACAAAAAGAAAATGATATGTAGTTTCTTCTTTACAATTCAAATTAGACGAAGAAAAAAACTGATCGATAATCATACAAACTTAAAACAATCAGAACACAGCCTGAATATATTAATATATTCAACCATTCCGCAGCTCTATAAATGCTGATGTGCTGATGAGAGATAAATCTGGAAACGCGTCCACCGATGGCTATCCACTTAAGGTATCGGAAAGACATGATCTTAAAAACAATTTTATTTTTCTGGTTTTTGTTGAGTGGCACGAAAGTGGACTGAAAGCTATAAAATAACTGACAAATTTCACATGAGATTTATTTTGGTAGTCCTAAAAAGACTCAGTAATTGGTATAGAACTATTGAAAGGTTGAATATATTTATATATTCAGGCTGTGTTCAGATTGTTTTGAGTTTGTATGATTATCTATAACATAGGATGGTTTTACCAATTTGATAAAAAAAGATAAACAAGGGAGGTGATTGAGGATCAAGAAAATATTTCTGGCAATTAAAAAAAAATTAATAATCATAACATTAATTATAAATTTATGTTTGAATTGTTTTTGTAACAATAATTAAATATATTTCTTTTATTAGATCACTGGAGTGTGCATCACTGGAGTGATCACTAGTTCATAATAGTTTTTCATATTTTCTAATTAATATTATTTATTATAAAGCGTTGTCTACTTACTGTAAAGCCACTAGACAATCACTACATTTTTATGATCGATAACTATGTTTTTTTGATGAATCAAATATTTATCTTCTTATTATCTATAAATTTTTTAATTTTTGATTCGAATTATTATTTAAAAAGAAAAATTATGTTTTTTACAATTACTAACACTATAATAATTCGTAAATTGAATTTATAGAAGCATGCAATGTATTGTTTTCATTGTTCGATTTCTAAAATGACCTGATGATCACTGTACTGCTTACCCCTATAATATCCTCATAAGAGGCCGTGTAAAAACTGTTCAACATTGAATTGCAATAACTATTAAACGGTTTAGTGAATTGAGCAGATTTTTTTTCAGTTATTTCCTAACATTCTCAACTATTTGTAGAAGTTTTATTTTCAGTATATTGGTCAACCTCCCGAACATCCGTAATGAGTTTTAGAAATTAAAAACAAATAAAAAATAACAAACTGACCAATTTTCTGCTTCTGTGGTCAATACTAGTAATATCAGAGCTTCTTCCTCTGAGGCGCTCATGACTATACACCCATGAATTCCGTTTTGATGTAGTTATGGCCATTTAGCTGCCGCACCGCTAGCGAATTTAAAAGTGATAAAATTTTGAAAATAATCACAGGATCCAAATGACTCCAAATGCGCCATTATTTGTTTGTGACGTCGTAAGTGAGAAAATTCATTCTAACATTCAAGCATAAACATTCTTTATAAAATCGTTGTTTTAGAATTTTTCGGCGCACTCTTTAAATCCATTGGTTTCGACGTTTAACAATGTGGGACATTTAAAAACATTTGAGTTCTTTTTGTAGTACTCCCATACAATGGTACGAAACAAGCACGATAACTTTTAATATTTGACATATTTAACATGTCTACTACAACTACTGTATCAACAAAGTCATGCGGGGGGTAGAAATTAACCTTCTTACGTCACAACGCAACCGGTCGGTTTTCGGTACCGAGTTTAAAAATATATTTTCATTTTCTTTTTTTCAACTATTTCAACTTTTTAATTACAACGAAAAAAACACAAAAATAGTTTTGATATAAAACTTAAAGCTATGAGCTTTCGATTTATGACAAGAGAAAATATTCAAATACCTCTTTTTACAGCACTAAACATTTAGCATTGAATATAAAACAGCATTTAGCATTACTATATATCATACTCAATAATGATATTGAAAAAATACATAAAACATAGTAATTATACAGGGTGTTTGAGAGCTCCACCGACAAACTTTCAGGGCTGATACAAATAAGCAAAAAAATCTTACATATAGGGTAAAAGACGCTTTACCAACGCTTTACAAGAAAGTTTTACCAGCAACACAAGCAATGGGGTAGAATTATTTGATAAAATTTACAAACATAAATACGAACTATAGTATACCATTTACAAAAATTGTTCAAAATTTCGCTCCCCGTGTTCAATGCATAGCCAACACCGCTGCAATAGAGGACGACGAAGTGGTCCAAAAACGGCGGGCATTTTTATAACTCTTCGACACACTACAGTTACACGTGGCAGTAGCTCCTCAAGTGTTTTGACACCATGGAGGAGTTTCGTACACCATGGTTTTCAGATGACACCATAAAAAATCTAAAGGATTTAGATATGGGGAGTGGTCCGGCCATGGTATCGGACCGTTTCTGCCTATCCATTTATCAGGATACTCGCTTCGAGACATGCAGTGGCCTAGCGACTAAAATGTGCTGGTGCACCGTCATGCATAACTCACATTTCATGTCTTAGTTGTAAATCGACCGGGTCTAATCCATTGAGGGAGTCACTTTCCGCAAAATTTGTAAATCGCCCCCGTTAAGCGATCCGATAACACAAATGGTTCTATCAAATAGTAGCCAACAATCCCGCACCAATCATTAATTGAAAATTTGTGTTGATAACCTCTACCATGTGTTGCGTGAGAATTTTCTTCAGCCCACAAGTGCATGTTATGCATGTCGAACAGTCGGTAAAGAGTATCAACTCTGGAAAGCGTTGATTCTGTTGTATACTGTTCAAGAACCACCTAAAAAACTGTACTCGTGGAGCAAAGTCAATACAATTCAGTGTCGGAACTTTGTGAATTCTGAAAGGGTGTCAAGAACTCGCCACACAGTTGAAGCACTGGTTCCAAGTTCGTGTGCTACAGTTCGAACACTAGTTCTCGGATTATTAGCAACAGAATCCAAGAGAGTTTCCTCTAATGCCACAGTACAAACCGTTCTATCGCGTCCTGTATCTGTAATAGAACTCTCAAATTTTCAACGTTCTCGAAGACGTTGATGAATTGCCGTAAAAGTTGTACCATGAGGCTGCTGCTTATTCGGAAAACGTTCTTCATAAACCCTTGTCGCTGCTCGGCCGTTGCCGTTAGTAGCACCATAAGCTAAATGCATATCTGCTAGTTCTTCGAAAGATTGCATTTTTGAAACAGTATTGGATATATTTATAAGCATAACACACAATTTTCAATAAACTAAAAGTGGACATATGATTTCCGTAGAGTAGTGGTAAAGTGAAATTTTTTGTTTTATATCGAAACGAGGAAGAAACATCGATTATTTTTTGGTACAAATTAATCGTTTCACATTATGTTTTCTGTATTATTGCCCGTTTCTCTTCAACGGAATTGTTTTTCCGTTTTCTTTTTAACCCCATATGTATTAAGAGTTTTACACTTATTTTGAATCAAAGAATCAGCCCTGAAATTTATCGGTGGAGTTCTGACACACCCGGCATATTACAGATTTCTCAATATTTACATTTAATTTTATTGTGTCAATATTTTTATATAGATGTTGACTATGGACATGCTTATATAAAAAGTGATAGCTGCCAAACTGAATTTAATATTGTCATTTTAAAAATGATTTTTCAATGTTGACAATATTTTTAAAAAATACGGTAGTAGTAAACCTTTGGATAGTCATTTTTAATACTTATAACTAGAGGTCGGACTTTAAGGTCGCAAAAACTATCAGAAAAGGTAGACAAAAAGGCAAATAAATTAATGATAAAAGGCTTTAAATTTACAGTTTTAGGTCGCTAAAAAGGCCATTACTTACTCAAAATTTTATTTATAAATTTTAATTTTTGTTGGAATCTAGGTCAGTTCTTCGGTATTTGTAACAATGATTAATACTCTTAGTCTTTTTTACAAGGTTTCTTCCATTATTTTTGGACTTCTCCAAAGAAGCTACAACATTAAGAAGCTACAACATTACATTATCTTCCACTTACCGAATTATTTCTATAAAATAAAATTCACCGTCATAAAATTGAACCGTTATTAAATTTTGAATTTTATGACGGTGACATTTGAATATGTTATTTATTGTGAATATGTTATATTGTAGCTTCCTTGAAGTCCGAAAATAAAGGACGAAACGTCGGAAAAAAGACAGAGTATTAATCATTGTTTCAAATACCCAAGAACTGACCTAGATTTAAAAAAAAATGGAACGAGAACCTGAAAACATTATAAATTTTAATTTTCATTAATTGTTATCTATGTAGCACACCATCAGTTTTTCTAAATTATCTTCCGTCGGCCGTTGACGACGGTCAGATAATATGATCTTATAGATGGAAAATGACCTCTCCACATCGCACGATGTTAGTTTCAGTGGCATTCATTTCATTTCAGCATTTTCGCCAGCCAATAATTTTGAAGTATTATTCAGAAAAGCAAATCCAGTGTTTTTATTTATTACTTTTGTCAATTTTTCGTATGCTTTTCGACCCACTTGTCCTGGGGTTGATATCAGGGACTCCGTTACATTATTGATAATGCCAATTGTTTCCACCAAAGGTAAGGTATTTGTTTAAAGTAGCTTTATACCATCAACAAGAATTTTGAAATTACTCATGATATAAATTAAATCGTTTTTGATGTTCGGTTTCACAAATTACATTTTTGCATCTTTTATAGTCCTAGCCGCATCAGAATCAAAATCTTGTATTACCTTAAACATTTGAAATTTACTAGTAGGAATATTTTCAACAAATAGAGAATCAAGTCTTTACCTGTTTAATTGATTCAAAATTGTCGCAATAAAAGAAGGCAGCTTCCAGCCAAGTGCCCCATCGTGTTATTATTGGCTCAGGAGGCAGCGGTAGGCCATGTAAATGGACTCTATATACTTGAATTCTTAACGGAGATTCGAGCAATACTTTTTTGTGCTGGCAATTAGTCCTTATATGTTTTCATATTCTTTACGTATTACTTCACATACCAAATGCAATGCGTGAGCTAAACAAGTGACATGTATAAGATTTGGGTAAAAAATCTTCAAACTTACAGCAGATTTCACCATATATGCAGCTGCATCTGAATAATATAATTTAACTTTATCATGCTGGATACCATTTGGCCATAATAATGCTAAAAAAATGTAGGTAACTACATGTAGACAAAATTTAGACTCGTACCTACTTAAATTATCGTTAATAAAACGTAATAATGTAGCATGATTTGCTTTTTCTAAAATTTTGCAGGCCAATAAATGAGCTTTTGAAGGGCCTTCATCGGTTAGTTTTTCTACTATTAATGGCATCAGTTGTTTCGTCTACGCATATGTATATATCATGGAGACCAATAGCAGTTCGTATGTTTTCAATAGACTAAAAATTTAAAATATTTATAATTTTTTTATATTAGGAGCAATTTTGTCATTTTTAAACATTAAAGGTACCTACAGTTAAAAACACAGAATTATCCCGAACAGCAGATAATTTAATTTCATTAAAGTAGAAATCAAGATTTATGTAAGTATCCTGTGATTTTGTTGAATTAATTTGCATACCTTGTCGTAACATTTAGACAAATAGTTTTTTCGTAGTGTAGATTCACTGGGTACATTCTTTTTGCAATATTTCTCCAAGAATCCCAAATTCAGTGATTTCCAATTTAAAAAAAGGTATATTTGCGGCCACTAAAGCTGTACATAAATCTAAATAAAACTCATTTTCCGGAGTTTGCTCATTTAAAGTACTTTGAGTTAATAGTGATTGCCTCAAATTTTTGGTTTTATTTTCTTTATGGAGAGATGTTTTTAAATGCTACTCATGGCTACTCTTTTTAAATACCATCTACAATTATACATTTAACATCAGTAATGTTTCAGTTTGTGTTTAATGGTGAAAAATTGTAGAACTTACTATTTTACTGTAGGCGCTGCAAAATACACCGTCCCCATCCAATTTCAGTTCGGATATACCTGATATCCATTCTTTTACTTTTCTATTAAGGGGTGTCTTTTGTTTTGGCATTTTGATAAAAACAACGTTCAAATTCACTTTTGCTACTTTCAACTACAACACAAGACTACAAGGGCCAAACAAACAGCAGAAACGACTGATATAAAGGCAATGACTACAGTGAGAAGGGAACTTTCAAATATTACGTTAGTTATTCACGATCTGTAGAAGGGCTAGGTTTTCAAGGATTGGCTGAGAAAATTAAAGAGTGGAGGGAATAGTTGGTTGCGTAAGTTTCGCGGTATTTTAACAAAAGTCTGGTGAAGGTAGGATGGCTTCTCAAAGACTGGTCACTAATCTAATTTATGATAAATAGACCTAAATTGCTTAAGAAAATGCCAATAATACAAAATAGACACAGAAATAGGCAAATATAGGTACAAATAAACGAAAATAGGCAAAATACCTGGTAAAATAGGTGAAATAGTACAAAAAAGGCAAAATCAAATAGGGCTCTAATGATTCAGAATTTACTAAAACAAATTTGTGTATTATTAGAAAGTCGATTCCTAAAAAACTGACGATAGGTGTTTTGCTTAAAATCCGATCTCTACTTATAACCTTATTGAAGTTTGTTTAACCTCAAAGGAAGTATTGTAATTATAGCATATGTCAATATTTACAGAGTTGTCAATAATTACATTGTTGTGACAATATTGAGAAGCAAAACTTTTATACAAGTTTGTGTTACTATTGGCACTTGCCAAACTTGATTCAACATTGCAATTTAGAATTTATCAAAGATATGCTAAAAATGACAGTTCGCAGTGTTATATCAAAACACTGTTGGCATTATTTGCAGTTTCCATTCTTGTATTTATTTTATGTTATAAAGAGAGTTTTAACCTGAAAGCGCACATCGCATTAGAAATCACATGAGCCAGACCACCATCATAGCAACTCCTTTCCGGACACCCATATACAGTCGAACTTCCCTAAGTGGAATTACCATAGTTCATGAAAAAAAAAATGGCGTTATGGAAAATTGTAGTTGTAGAAATAAATAACTACAAAATAAGTCAAATAGACTGTACACAATTAATTCATAAACAAAATACAAAAAGACATATGTTACATTGTATACATTATTAATATGATGTTATCTAATTATAATTAATTAAAAATAATTTTAATTAATATATTATTTTTTGAAAAAGTCAGTAATTTTGAATTGTTTTCCATTAAAAAATTCTCTATCTACAAAGTTCTCCAAAGTAGATAATGCGCGGTACACATCGTCTGGAAGATTGTCTTTAGAACACAGATATTCGCTACACTTATTTAAATAATTACGCATTTCATTGTTCGTGGGTAGAATTGGCACTGTTTCGTTTATAGATAAGACATCTTCATCTTTATCTCCATCTTCATCTTCGCGTTTTCTAATCTTGTTAAAAAATCATCAGTCATCAAAAGCATCTGTTGGATATAGTCCGTACAACTTCATCCACAGATTAATAATCATTAAAAGACACTGTATTATTTACGTTATGCTGATTATATGTGTCATACTCGGACTTCAATTCTTTCAGAAGGCTACGCATCGTAGCGTATCCTTCGTTTACTCATCATCTTCACTCCAGTTTGTTTCGCCTTATATTTCAAAGCCAGCCTTTCTGAAATATTTTTTTATGGTTGCTTGCTGAACAACGATGCCCCACGCTTTTGTCAGGTTTGTAATGGCATCCCATAAAGAAATATGTTCGAGTGGATTGTCTTCTAGGGCAACTATAGTTTTTCTCTGAATTCTTCTTCTGTAGTGCTATTTTATATTTTTAATATTTCGTTGGTCAATAGGTTGTAACTTTGACGTCATGTTTGGCGGGAGAAAACAACACGAATCGAATTTAGCTGCTTGGTAATGTTTGGGTGTTACGGACAGTTATACGCTATACGGTGTACGCTCTTTGGCATTGCATTTCTTGTCTAAACTAGAAAGCCATTCTTCATAAATTGAGCTTCTCATCCAAACTATTTTGTTGCTCCTGTATGTCACTGGTAAAAAACGTTTACCCTTAAAGAATCGCGGATTTTTTGATTTTCCAATCTCCAACGGTTTCAGTTTTTCAGTACTAGTATATAGGCTGCCGACATGGCGGTGATTCTTTCTTTGGTATGTTTTCCACCGAACAACCTTTCGTCTTTAAATGTTAACGTTTTATTAGGCAAACATTAAAAAATAAGCCTGTCTCGCCCGGGTTAAAAATGTCTTTTTCATGATAAGATACTAAAAGTTCAGGCAAGATATTGTTGCACCACTCTTCTCAGTCATGTTCATTAACGTCTGCACTTTTACCACACATAACCTTTTATATCGTGTGTCCCAAAAGTCTTGGAATCCCCTCTTTCCATGAATTTGAAGACGTAGGTCATTTCTTATTTCCAGACATAAAATTAAACAAATTATCAAATGCCATTTTTAAGTAGCTGTCAGTGGGCTTGAGGTTATGTCGCATTGTTTTTATTGTTAAGTTCAACAATTTCATTAGCTATAAATAAAACGCCTTCTCATAAATTTAACACTGATTTATTTTATATTGTTGTGAATTATAAAATTAACAAAGAAGAACAAACATTACAACAGATGTTGAATGTATTATCAATTTTCACGAATACACAAATAAATTCCCCATTTTATATTATTTCTACCGGTCTTACTTAATTTATTTGAAAAAAAAACTTAATTTATTTTAAAAATGTTTACAAAAGACCAGAAAACTTTTATTGTGGAAAGTTATTTTCGTAATTGTAGATGCCTGGAAAATGGTGAATGCGAATACAGTATCGACCCTTGCATTGAAGAATTTAGGCAACGTTTTCCTATAGCTGTATTTAATAGGAATAAGTTTAGAAGGCAGGTATTACGATCAGTTGTTTGCTTTCGAAGTACTGGTAACATTAACAGGAAACAAAGAAGTGGATGCAAAGATGCAAAGAAGTGGACGTGGGTTGAAGGCCTCATATTAATAATGAGAATATCATAAACAACATCAGAAATGCATTCCAAGACGAACCACCACTTCAATTAGGAGACTAGTACAACAGTTGAATTTAAGTCGTACTACCACTCTTAGGATTATTCGTCAAGATCTTCACATGAAACCATATAAGTTGCAAATGTACCAAGAACTTTTACCACTCAATTATAATAAAATACTGGCCTACTGTCGGTGGTTCAATGAAAATATGAACAATGAAGTGTTAAATTGAACATTTTTCAATGATGAAGTCTGGTTTCATCTAAACGGATGACCCCACTGCATCCAATCAAAGTTGGTGTGTGGTTAGCAATGTCAACATGCAGAATTATCCGTCCAATATTTTTTCTATGGTAATTTAAACACAGCCACTTATAGAGCAACGAAATTCATATTTTGCAACGAAATTCATGATGATGAACTCCACAATGGCTTCTTCCAATAAGATTCTGCTAGGCCGGACATTGCCTTTAAAACATTAAATTATCTTAAGGAATTCTTCGACTCTAACTCCTCTGAACTTTTTCCTTTTTCCATATTTAAAAAATTCAGTTTTCAGTAGTCCAGTGCATACACTAGAAGATCTGCGAAACAATGTAATAAGAAAATCTGAAGAAATAGTATTACAAAGTGTGTTTGATAACATAAAACGGCGAATCAATTTGTGTATTTGTGAAAATGGACAACACATTCAAATCTGTTGTAATAATTGTTCTTCTTTGTTAATTTTATAATTCACAACGCTATAAAATAAATCAGTGTTAAATTTATGAGAGGGCGTTTTATTTAGAGCTAATGAAATTGTTGAACTTAACACTAAAAACATTGCGACATAACCTCAAGGCCACTGACAGCTACTTAAAGATGACATTTGATAATTTGTTTAATTTTATGTCTGGAATTATGAAATACGTCTTCAAATTCATGGCAAGAGTGGATTTCAAGACTTCTGGGACTCATGTTATCTTCTTCCTCTTCTTTCGAATAGGCCTACTTTGGACCACGCTTGTTCAACTGTTGGGCTTTCACCATTGCCCAGTATCGTCGCATATTTTGCCGGTGTAACTCCTTTCTCTCTTCTGTCCAGGGGGTACCTTGCCTTCGAGATTTTTCCTGAAATCGACGGACTTCCTTTAGGTTTTTTAATATCCTGCTCGGTTTCTGTCAACCAAGTGGTACGAAGCTTCTTGTTTTGCCAGAAAGTGAACAGACGGATTGTTAGTCGGTTTGGAGGCAATCTTGCAACGTGGCCATAGAAAGCTACCCTTCTTTTCCTTGCACAGTCAGAGAGCATCTCAATATGTTCGTAGAGCTCAGAGTTATGCCGCCTTCGGAATTCCCCATCTTCCTTTACCGGGACTAGGATCTTCCTGAGGATTCTCCTCTCTCTGATTTCCAATTTCTCTACTAGACCTTTTCTGTTTAAGGAAAGACATTCCATGGCATACAGGGCTTCTGGTCGTAAGACCGATGTGTAGTGCTTAAGTTTCAGGTTGCGTGACAGGCATTTCTTATTGTAAGTGTTCTTAGTCGGTCAATAGGCTAGTTCTAACTTGTTGACTCTCTTGGATAATGAGGCTCTTTCTGGACTCATGTTATAATATTATGCCTTTTCTTCAACTTATCTGGATGGCTAGACTAGCGATGAAATCAATGTGTCTCTGGCTCTCAGCAAAATAAAGAGCATTTTCTCTAATAAGTGGTCCAGCCATTGGCACATATTTATCCCGCGCGATAAATCCCGCGCAGTCAATGTCTTCGAAGGTACACTTTTTCAAACGTCTACGATCACTAGTTGCACCATTTTGGGCTTTGTTCAGAATGTCTTCGCGGTTTATTATAATTGAAGAAAGTGTACTTGGAGGAATCTTAAATTCTTCAGCAATCACTTTTTTCTTTTTAATACGTTAGTCAACTTTACTTATCAACTTCACGTTGTCACATAACAACATCGTATTCAGTTTTCTTTGTGGCCACTCATATTTGCAATTGTAACGGCAGAGGTAAGAAGCAACAATGAGTTTAAACTTTAAAATTTCATTAATACATAGCACCTTGTGTGATCTTCGGTTATGTCTCTTTTTGGGTTACAATGTAATCTTCCTATAGCACACCCGCTGGTCAATTTTTAGTTTTGCTTTAGTTTTTGGTGATCATAAAATATGAAAAATAAAATGTTAGGTAATCTGTCCGAGGATTACACTATCGAGGGTTTATGGTAGGCAATATCCGGCTTCATAAATTTTAGAAAATTAAAAATTTGGAGTTACAGAGATTATTTTGTATGTAAAATTTTACCATTGTACACATTTTTAATACGACTTATGAAAAAATTCGAGATATGGAAAATTGTAAACAAATCTAAATAAGAATAGAAGGTTTAAATGTCAGGAGATAAAAAGAAGAGAAAATCATGTACACGATCACGAAAAGAGATAGGAAGGAACAAAAAACGGATGGAAGACTGGAAAAAATTGGAAAACAGATCGATAACCTCAAAAACATCATTTGTAAACTGGCAGAATTAAATAAAAACCAATGATTAAAATCAGAATGGAAATGCAGGTATCACATAAAAAGTATTTAGCCTCCTTACGAGACAATTCAAAAATGATTAAGTGTGGATTCATTCACACTTAAATATGTTTTTTTATTTTTTCTTTGTACAAAAGCAACATGTACAAAAAAACTGTCTATATAACAAACTGTCTATACGACAAACGGTCTATATGACAAACTATTTACATGGCAGACTGTCCAAACGACAAACTGTCTATTACAAAAAAGATATATGAGTTTCCGTACGAAACATTATAACAAAAAAGTATTTAGCCTCTATACGAGACATTTACTTAAAAAATGCTTAAGTGTGTTAATTCAAACACATTTAAGTGTGTTTTTGCATAAAAACAACTTATACAAAAACTGTCTATATGACTAATTGTCGAGACGACAAACTGTCAATACAACAGACTGTTTATACGACAAACTGTCTGCATAACAAAGATATTTGAGTTTCCATACAAAACCTATATCACATAAATAAAAGTATTTAGTCTCCATACGAGACACTTACTTAACAAATGTTTAAGTGTGTTCATTCATTCACACTTAACTATGTTTTTACACAAAAACAACATGTACAAAAACTGTCTATACGACAAATTGTCCAGGAGACAAACTGTTTATACGACAAACTGTCTGTATAACAATGATATATGAGTTTCCACACGAAACCAGTATCACACACATAAAAAGTATTTAGTCTCCATGCGAGACATTTACTTAAAAAATGCTTAAGTGTTCACACTTAAGTATGTTTTTGTACAAAAACTGTCTATATGACAAATTGTCTATACGACAAACTGTCCATACGACAAACTGTCTATAGAACAAAAAAGATATATGAGTTTCCATATGAAGCCAATATCACATAAAGAGTATTTAGTCTCCATTCGAGACATTTACTTAAAAAATGCTTAATTGTGGTGATTCATTCACAGTTAAGTAAGTTTTTTGTACAAAAACTGTTTATATGACAAACTGTCTATACGACAAACTGTCCATACGACAAACTGTCTGTAGAACAAAAAGATATATGAGTTTCCATATGAAACCAGTATCAGCTTAAAGAGTATTTAGCCTCTATACGGGAAACTTACTTCAAAAATGCTTAAGTGTGGTGATTCATTCACACTTAAGTATGTTTATTCTTGTACAAAAACAACATGTACAAGAACTGTCTATATGACAGACTGTCCATTCGATAAACTGTCTATGACAAACAGTTTATACGACAAACTGTCTCTACGACAAACTGTCTGTACAACAAAAAAGCTGTATGAGTTTCCATATGAAACCAGTATCACATAAAAGTATTTAACCTCCATATGAGATACTTAGATAAAGAATATTTAAGTGTGGTGATTCATTCACACTTAAGTATGTCTTTGTACAGAAATAAGATGTACAAAGAGCTGTCTATACGACAAACTGTTTATTCAAAAAATTGCCCATATGACAAACTGTCAATACGAAAAACTGTCCAAACGACAAACTGTCCAAACGACATACTGTCTGTAAGACAAACTGTCCATACAACAAACTGTTCATATGACTAACAGTCCATACGACAAACTGTTCATTAGACGAAGTTACAAAAATATTTACAATAAAAGTCTATATTATAAAACAATTTCATTTTTGAAAAGAAAATCTGGATAAAATTCCGAGAAATTTCTTCCCAAAAGCAAGAAATAGCTCTTACTGAAGACGTAGAAGCAACTAATGCTAGGAGAGCATTCTGACTCTAAAAAGGAAATTCCAATAAAAACAAAACCTCAATGAAAGAGGTACAATACGACAGAAGCATCGAGTCGGTCATCAAATCACCAGCAGCCCCTAAGGAAGTAGATGAGTCAGCAGGCTGTCTAAAATACTTTACGCAAAACTAGGAATAAAGTACCTAGGACAAATTTGTCCTAGATTGTCTGAAGCGTTATAAAATACCGTCCAGAGAAATCCATATCAAACAAAACGACTAACAGACCAAAATTGGGCTAAAAATGGTATTATAAAAAGTAGGCATGAAATAAATAAGCTCTTAGCTATAAATGTAATAGAGCCTTGTCAAAATGAAGATAATGAATTTATTTCCTCTTTGTTCTTAGTTGACAAGCCAGATGGCTCCAGTAGATTTATTATTAATAAAAAAAATCTAAACACATTTATCGATACTATCCATTTAAAAAATGAAAGATATTAAGTCCACCAAGTACTTGATATCTATTGGATCATATATGTGTTCGATAGATCTAAAGGATATTTACTACATTATTCCTATTTTAAAAATTTTAATTTAAGAGGCAGCTATTCAGTTTTGTATGCCTTCCCCTTGGTTTATGCACAAGTCCTTTTGTTTATACAGACAACTAGGTACTTTATCAATTATTTACCTTGATGATCTATTAATTGTGGGAGATTCGTATGAATCCTGTAAAAATTCACAAAATTTGGTGAAACACATGTTGGAACAATTGGGCCTTGTCATATACCACCAAAAAAGTTCACAAACACCAAGTCAGATATGCAATGCTTTGCTTTTATTATAAAATCAGTAGATTTTAGACTTGTGTTGACAGACGGCAGCTTGCCCAGGGTTGGCATATGGATCCATCTACTGTAAAAGACTAGAAAGGCAAAAATAACTAGCCTTAATTTTAAGTGACAACGACTACGACAGTAGAAATTATGTCAATAAACTAATAATGGAAGAACTGTATTGGTGGAAAATAAATACACCAACAGGTTCTAACCTAAATAGAACACTTCAGTTTAAACTTGAGATATCTTCAGATGCATCTCTGACCGGGTGGAGTGCACACTTTAATAACGTAAACGCTTATGGTTTCTGGACGAAAGAGGAAAGAATATTTATCATAAACTATCTACAAGTATTAGCAGCGTTCTTTGGTCTAAGATGTTTCGCGAACAAAGTATCAGACGGCAAAATTTTCTTAAGAATTGACAATACGTCTGCAATTTCCTATATCAATAGGACAGGCGGCATTCAATATCCCCACTTAAATGCATTAGCAATAGAGATCTGGCAAGGGTGCGAGAGGAGAAAAATCTGGATTTACGCGTCATACATCCCGTCAGTTATGAATAAAGAGGCTGGTTTAGCATCGAGAATCACTAATATAGATACTTTTTCAAATGACTCTTTACATAGCTCCCATTGTAGCCCCCTATGTAGCCCCCTATGTAAAGAGTCATTTGAAAAAATCAATAAAGTCTGTAATTTTCTCAATTGACCTTTTTTACATCAAGGTTGAATCGAAAATGCCCTAGATTTTGTTCTCGCTTCCCAGATCCAAACGTGATGACAGTAGATGTATTTACTATTATGTGAACCAATGAAAAATCTATGATTTTTCCTCCTTTCGCACTTACCCTTAGAAGTCGCGAAAAATAATAACCGATAAAGCTGAGGGATCAGTCGTGATACCATTGTGGTCAACCCAGCCCTGGAACCCGCTCTTTAAATCACTACTTACCGAACAGCGATTAGTTAAAACCTCACAAAAGATCCACTGGCACACAAACTTTCATTGGTTGCAGGTAACTTGTCCGCAAAGCGCACCTAAGTAAAGGAATAAATGAAGCATCTACAGAAATCATGATCAAGGCCATAACACCATCAACACTCAAACAATACCAAGGTACCTTAAAGCTATGGCGGAAATTTTCTACATCAAAAAATATTCCAATATTTTACGCAATAACAGTAATTATACTATAATATGTTTTCTAACGGAAAGTTAGACGTTTAGTTAGCTCCGTTTGAAAACGGAGCAAGCTATGGGTCTTTGAACTGCAACAGATTAGCTATATCACTCATCTCTTCTCAAGATCTCGGTAAGGATAAACTGCTGTCCCGATTCTTCAGGGTAATCTTTGAGGAACGACTACAAGGTTTAAATATACAAGTACAGGGGACACCAGTTTTGAATGACTTGCCCTGATTAAATCAGCTAAAAGTAGCTAAAAGCAGCTAAAGGGTGCAGCAGAAAAACTACTTAATATAAAAAACATATCCATGGTCAAATAGAAAATAACAATAAAAATACCAAACCTGATAAAAAATGTCCAAGCCAGGAAGAAATAAGTCAGAGCTTAAACTACCTTTTGTATAAAGAACAACCTGGCGTATGTGCCGCTACAGCTGTAATTCACTACTTGAATAAGACAAAAGACCTAAGAAATGAGCAAAACAACAAATTACTCATATCAAACATCAAGCCATACAAAAACGTAACTTCTCAAACGATTGGTCACTGGGAAAAATCCTTGCTGTCTAAAGCAGGCATTGATACAAATCACTTCACAGCACATAGTACAAAATATGCTGTAGTATCAGTGGCTGGTTTTGGAAGTGGATATATACACAAACAGACGTACTGCTGGTTGGCCTCTACGGTCACAGACCTTCGCAAAACTTTACAATCGCCCGATGCAAGATAATAACGATACGTTCGCAAAATCTGTATTATCTAACGCACGGTAACTCTTTTCTTTATGGTTTCCAGTCATGTAACATGATAAATGAATGAGTTTTCCTATACGCTAAAAGTCTACAAATCATCGAGAACGAGACGTAGTATAATTGAACGATCAAACGAGCCCGCCGAATGCGGGCGATGTTCGATCGTGATTATACGAAACGTCTCGTTCGAAGATGATCAATCTCCCTCCTTACATGTACCCGTTAATAAACGTACCCTAGATGCCTAGATCATCTTGCAGGGAAAACTCAACTACAAAAATCTCTAAAAATATGACTGTACAGGTCCGGGCCGGCTATTTCACACTAGCCTAGGCACCAAATTTCAAACTCTAAAAAGTGGAAAATTTAAGCAATGACGAGCATGCTACTACAAATCATCTACTAACGAGATTTTTCGTATAATCACGATCGAACTTCGCCCGCCTCCGGCGGGCTCGTTTGATCGTTCAAATATATATCAAATATATATATATATATATATATATATATATATATATATATATATTATTTGCTATAGCTAATATATATATATATATATATATATATATATATATAACAGAGAGTCAAATAAAATTAAAGAGGATGAATATAAATCTTCATTGTCGAATTTATTCGACATTGAGCATGCGAATGCTGCACGAATGGTCAGTGTAAATACAAACATTTTTTTGACTAATCAAAGGAAAGACGGTAGAGTAGGTTACATAGCTAACATTGAGTCTGACGATAATGAAGAAGCACAGAGAATTAAGGATGAATTACTACAGCTACGTCATGAAAAATCGGAGAGAGAAAAAGCTCGAATTGGTAAAATAGGTTTTATAATACTTTATTGAGTTTAATTTATTAATTAAATAAATAAATGCATGTTCAGTGCGACTTCAATTTTGATTTTTATATCTTTCGTGTTTATTAAATAGATGAATTCATGGAATTTACATCAAGCAGTGAATCCGAAGGAGTAATTAAGTTGTCAAAAAACAATATCATCGGTTTCGAATTTTTCCGATGAACTGGGAAGTACTCAAATGCAGGAACCAAAACAATCACGTGGGACGATAAATATCATAGATGATAAATTAGTAGCTGTGCTCGATCATTGTAAATTAAGTGACCGCAACGCTGTACGTTTGATTGTAACTTTATGTTCAATATTAAATATCGACGTAAATCCATTAATCGTAAATAGGTCATCAATTCGCCAAATCAGAGAGAAAATACGCGAAGAAAAAGTAAAACAAGTCAAAGAACTTTTCATAAATGAAGATTTAAATGCTAGTGTCTTACACTGGGATGGTAAAGTTTTAAGAACTTCAACTGGAGAAACTAAAGAACGACTACCAGTTGTATTAAGTTGTGGGAAAACTGAAAAAATATTAGCCATTCCAGTACTAGATGATGGCACAGGACAGTCTCAAGCTGATGCACTGTTTGACGTTATTGTTGATTGAGGAATTTCTAACTGTATCAAAGCACTTTGCTGTGATACTACTCATACAAATCTGGGGTCAAATAAAGGAGCTGCAGTGATACTTGAACAGTTGCTTGAGGAAAATCTACTGTATTTGCCTTGCAGGCATCATATCTTTGAACTTATTCTACGAGATGTTTTTGAATTGAAAATACCTACAACTTCCGGTCCTGATGTACCATTGTTCAAAAAATTTCGAGATAATTGGACAGAAATCGATACAAGTCAATATTCTACTGGTATTGAAGACTCTTATGTGCAAAACAAATTATATAATCACATTAAAGATATTAATCAATTTGTTCAAGAGCAGCTTAGTTCTGAACAAGCAAGAGAAGACTACAAAGAACTTTTGGAGCTGGTTCAGATATTTATTGGTAAAGTTCCTCGTAGTGAAATCAAATTTAGAAAACCGGGTGCCTTCCATCACGCTAGGTGGATGTCAAAAGCCTTATATACTATAAAAATATTTTTATTTAATGAGCAATTTGAAATGACGGCAAAATTAAAAAAATCAATTTCTGAAATTTGTATTTTCGTTGCTACAGTATATATTAAAGCATGGTTTACTTGTCCTCTGGCATCTGAAGCTCCAAACAACGATTTATTATTTATAAAAAAACTTATTGATTATGAATCAACGAATGCTAAAACGTCTCAAGTAGAATTAAAAAAATTTAGCAAGCACTAGTGGTATTTAAACCCAGAAACTGCAGCTATGGCATTCTTTGATGAAAAAGTGTCACTAAATATTAAAAAGCAGATGGTAATTATGTTGAAAAATATTGACAAAGGCTCAGAAAAATTGAAACGCTTAGAAATTAAAAATATAAGCGACTTATATAACTTGAACATAGCCTCATTTATCTCGTCAAGGTCACTCCAGTTTTTCAAATGGTTTGGAATAAGTACAGATTTTTTAATCCTAGATCCGTCTGAATGGTGCAGAAATGAAGATTTCAAAAAGGGTTTACTATTGGTGAGAAGTTTGAAAGTGGTTAATGACAGCCGAACGTGCAGTAAAACTAATTGAAGATTACAATGGTATACTAAGTAAGAATCCAGAGCAGCAACAATTTATAGTTCAATTTTTATCAGCATACAAGCAATATTATGCAGATACTCGAAATAGCTCAACGTTAAAAATATGAAAATTGAGTGAAGGTTAAGTATTCAAATGGTATCATTTCATCTATACTTTAATTTTGTATTCTTAAATGTAGAGAAACTTTCAGTCTTTTTTTACATAAATTGATAATAAATAAAATAATTTACAAAAAAATGTGTTTATTTTATTAATATACTTGATGATATTGATAATTATATAAAAATTAAACTTTGAGCTCGAATAACTTTTGAACCAATAGACTTAGCAAAAAATGATATGAAACCTTTTTTTATAGATCGTTAAATTGTCTATCAAAATATGCATGTCCCACTTTTTAGATCTATTTATCCCCAAGTTATAAAATTCTAAGGAACGAAAGAATTTTTTCACATGTGATTTCCATAAGATACTTTGGTTGGAATGCGGACTATCTTATAGTTAATATTAAGAGCTAAAATTTTCAGGGAATTTTTTTGTATTAATTTGGAAGCATATGAGCCCCTGGGAGCAAAGAAATTCGAAAACACCCCTGCTAAGGACCACCCTAATATATATATATATATATATATATATATATATATATATATATATATATATATATATATATATATATATATATATGTATATATATGTTATATTTGAGGTTTTCGCGGATAGATACCTGTGTTGTATTGTTTTCTCGGGGATTCCGCGTTGATGTTGAGGGTTGGTTCTGAAAAGAACCTGATTCTCGACGTTTCGGCGAACTAACATTCGCCATTCTCAAGAGATATATGTGTCCGTGCGGGTCAACGGTTAGACGCATACTTACGCAAGTAAAAATTAATTACTCTAAATATTGATTCTCACTTGGAATCTTTTTCTAAATATTTTGCAAATAATGGTTCCCCTTTTATTTGTTCATCATGTGCAAACCGAACATATCCTAGCTATAATGATTCATATCCATTTAACTGTTATAGTTTAAACCTACCTTTACGCATATTTATGGCTATCGTGTAAACGTACCTTTACGAATATTTATGTATAGTGAAAACATGCGACGTGGGTTTACCTGGATAGTATAGTATAGATATGTGTATGTGATAGTTTAGTGTTAGGATATAAAAGCATTAAAAACATTAAATTTATTTTAATCAATCCATCATCAAGCTAACACCACTCCCAAGCAGACATCAAGGTTACAACAATAACGTGCTTTCATACTTAACGTAATCTATTTGCAAATAAAAATCTGTAATTCGCAAAATTTCATATAACGATTCAGCTGTATTTTCAGTCACTTTATCAATTCTTCTTTCAATAGTGTCATTACTGAGAGGAATTGATTTTATTACATTCAAAGGAGATTTGAGGCACAGTAGTTATTACCTCCTACCTGCAATTGTATGCAAATTTAATTCTTCCCTAATTATTTATTTGTTTAAAATATACAGAAATATATTTTCTTGTACAGATATAGATATATGGTGGCGTTTTTTTGGTGAGGTGGGAGTTAGCTCACGAGCGCCAGCGAGTTAGCAATCACACCGAACCAAAAAAAAAAACACTTTCATCTCGAGTAGAAAATGCAATTTTTTCTACTGATTTCGGTTGTAGAATCAATAATTCGACTTTAATATATCCAATTCGAAGCGAACTGTCAGAACTGTCAAAACAAATTTAATTGTTGGTTTGGTCGTTTCCATGGTAACATATTGCATTCAAATAGAAGGTGATCCTTTTCAAGTTAAATGTCCTACTTTTATTTCGGATTTTTAAATATATTTTCAGGCTCTTTTCACCTTTGTACATAAAATATTTCATTGAAATTGATGTAATTAATAAGAAAGTTCATGCAAAGGTTAGTTTTGTGTTTTAATCGAGAAAATCATAAATTTAAAATGCTTACTTTCGTCTCGAGAATGAAAAAAATATTAGATTCATGTAGGGTAAGCGGTGGAAAAAATTCCATTTTCACATATATCAGTAGAAAAAATAGTAAAAATTGGTAAAATTGATGAGTCCATTAAATATAAATTAGTGAAAAACGTGGGACGGAATAGTGTTGTTAGTGTGACGAATCTGAACCAGTAATAGAGTCTTTATACCAGAACATTGGGATTAAATTTGAGCAAATTTTTCATTTAAGAACCGCCAAAATTTCATAGATACTGTGATGTGTGAGGAAGTTTCAAAATTTCTGGTTCGGAGAAAAATTCCGCGATTAGTTAAACGTTTAAAGTTTTTTTAACATTTTTGGGATAAACATTCTTTTTTTTTATTTTTTTGGATTGAATAATTTTTAAAGGAGGGTAACACCTCATTAAAAAACCTGGGTCCATCTGGCTACGGACAGTAGCACCCTGTGAGGGCCCCTGCCTAGGGTTATAGGTGAAAATGCAGACACGTCTGTGTGGGAACCACCGGTACTCTGGTCAGCGTCTGTTGGCTCTGTGAGCTTGGCTGCGATTGAACCTTCTGGAACTCAAAACTCCAGTCGAAATTATGTGAGATCCGTTTGGATTTCACCTCCAAAACTTCAACACAAACCAGTAATCATGTCAGAACAACGGGAAATAATCCACTACCGTGAGCCCCAGTCCAAAAGGCTGGGTAATAGACCTGATCATTGGCTTCCGGGGATCAGGCATGTCAGGAAGAGGTGAATCGGAGCCCTTCAAAAACACTGCAGACTAAGAGAATATTTTACATGCGAACACTCAACACGAACATACTACTGAAAGTACTTAAATTGAAACAACTGAAGAACGCCACGGATAAATTCAATATTAAAATACTGGCAATACAGGAAACACGATTCTCAGATGAGAACCACTTTGACTCGGAAAACTACAGAATATATAAAGGGAAGACAGCCATAATCATTTCAAAAAGAAACCTCAAACTCTTCGGAACAGGATTTGTAGTACACAAATCGAGTCTGGACTCTGTAATGGATTTCACCTCAAAATCAGAAAAAATAGCAACACTTACGATTCGATCTGGGAACAAAGCTTATGCACTGATAAACGCACATGCCCCCACAAATAACTACAACAAGAAAAATCCGCAGATGATAGACGAATTCTGGGAAGATCTGGAAGAAACCACGAACAAAATCCCCTCGAAGCAGGTGAAAGTGTTACTAAGAAATTTTAATGGCCAATTAGACAGGGAAGGAAAATTCAGAGACACAACAGGAAAACACACTGCCCACAAGAGGACAAATAAGAATGGAGAAAACCACGCAACAAACTATGGACTTGGAAATCTCCCAACAATGCCCTAGGAGAATTTCAGATTGACCACATCGCGACATCCAAGAAAAACACCAGAGAAATTATGAATGTTAGGACAAGGAAAGGATTTTTCGAATCCGATCAACATCTCCTACAAACCAAAGTGAAATTTATACACTACAGACAAATTAAGATAACCAGCAGAACTTTCAGAACAGACCCAGAGTACCTACAATTAAACAAGAAAGAAATTACAGAAAAAATTAAGAAAATTGAGAGTAACAATTGGACAGAACTGTCAGGAAAATTGAAAGAATTGTTACAATTGGGACAACCACCGAGAAAAAGGAAACACAGATGGTGGAACATTGCATGCGACAGACCTATAGAAGATAGAAGACAAGCCTGGAAAAAATTTAACAGCCACATATCACCCGGAAAATGGGAAGATGTTAACAAGATACAGAAGGCCTCCTTCAAAATAATCCGCAGAGAAAAAAGAAGTTATGAAAACAACATGTTGAAGGAGATAGAAGAGGAGTTCAACAAAAACAGCACACGAAATTTTTACAGAATATTCGAGGAAAATATGACAGGATGTCAACCACCGAGCTTATGCTTCATGAGACAAGACGGATCATTGAAGACAAACCCTAAAAAGAACTGAAATATTAGCAAAATACTTTGACACACTACTCAACTGTGAAAAACCAACACAGAAACTACAGTTCGAAAAGCCAGAACCTAACCTGGATTCCAAACCTCCTACACTCGAAGAAATTAATAAATAACATGAAGTGAACATAATAAAATCATTGAAAACTAACAGAGCACCTGGAGAAGATGGACTGATTTCGGAAATCTGGAAGCTAGACCATGAATACATTAGATACACCTAAAATACACAGAATCGTCGAAAACCTCTGGAAAACAGGAAAAATACCAAAAGAATGGAAGTTAGCCCTCATACACCCCTTCCACAAGAAAGGAGATAATGCGGACCCTAATAACTACCAAGGAATATCATTACTACCTGTGACGTACAAAATTCTGTCCAAATCCCTGTTAAATCGACTAGACCCTCAGATAGACCCACAGATAGGCGAATACAAAGAAGGGTTCAGGAAAGGAAGATCATGTAGTGAACATATCTGGTATTTGAGAACAATACTAACAACTAGAAAGACC
This sequence comes from Phosphuga atrata, assembly GCA_944588485.1. Taxonomy (NCBI): domain Eukaryota; kingdom Metazoa; phylum Arthropoda; class Insecta; order Coleoptera; family Silphidae; genus Phosphuga; species Phosphuga atrata. The sequence continues at coordinate 56,506,199 of OX155892.1, forward strand.
AGGAACGCCACAGTAATATTCGTCGACTTCAAGAAGGCCTACGACTCCATAGATAGGAAAACACTCTTCAACACATTGAAAGAAATGAAGGTGGACAAAAAGACCAGAAATCTAATCCAAGAAACACTAACAAATACCGCATCAAAGTTCATGGGAGAGGTCTCGGAACCATTTGCAATCAAGACAGGAATAAGAAAGGGAGATGGCCTCTCACCCATTCTATTTAATTTCGTTTTAGAGCAAATAATCAGGACATGGGAAAAGGAAGTCAGTGGGGTAAAGATGGGGAGACACAAGAATAGAATCGTCAACTTAAAATGTCTGGCATCCGCTGATGATATAGCCATCATAACAAATAGCAGAAAGGAAGCCAAAGTAGCTCTAGAGACACTCCACGAAGTCTTATCTAAAGCTGGGCTACACATTTCCTACAAAAAAACCACAGTACATGGACACAAAATCCACAGACATACACCCACTTATAACTAAGTATGGAAAGACAACACAAGTAGACAGTTTCAAATACCTGGGAGAGATTATACAGAAAATATGACTGAACACAAAATCAAATGAAGAAAGGATCAAAAAACTACAACAAACATACAGACTTACATGGAACCACTAAAACAAAAGGAGTATTTCTATCAATGCTAAATTAAGGCACTACAATACAGTAGTTCTACCAGAGGCATTGTATGCCTCAGAAACAACGGTAATCAAGGGACGAACGAAAATCAAGGACATAAAAAAATAAGAGAAGAAAATACTAAGAAAGATCTATGGGCCGGTTCAGAAAAAGGGGATCTGGATAAAGAGACCAACAAAAGAACTGTACGAACATTCAGAGACGATTACAAACAACATCAGGAAAAGACGGGACAAAATTATATGGACACATATATAGGATGAATGAAAACAGACTGACCAAGAAAATTTTTAACATAGTGATAACTAATACAGTGAAAACCAACTGGGTTGAAGAAAACTTGGAAGACCTAAAGAAACTCAACATTTCTACAGAAGACATGACCGACAGGAAAAAGTACAGAGAAAAAATCAGAAAACAGAAGTTTGAACAAACTCCCAAAGAAAAAAAAAACAGGAAAGAAGTGGATAGAAGAGATGAAAAAGAAACACAGTGAATATATGAGAGGTTTCTGGGCATAGAGAAGAAAGCAGAAAAAATTACATGTTATTTGATTGTGTTTTAGCACTCTCCTTAAAGGGGAATTATCGATATATATATATATATATATATATATATATATATATATATATATATATATATATATTTATATATATATATATATATATATATATATATATATGTATATATATATATATATATATGTATACATACATATTTTGAGAATCGTTGGTCTAGACCAGGGGTCTCCAAACTTTCCAGCTTTAGGGCCATACTGATTACTCCAGTAAGTTCCGAGGGCCAAAACCATATTCTCATTGTTGCCGGTGGTAAAAAGTGAAATAGTCCACTGATGAAAAAAAAAAGTTCGAAAAAGTACGCAACGTTTAAAAAAGGCTGCAAATCGGACTAATGTCCGCAAAACGGCAAAGCTGCATATTATTAATTTTCCTGTCATTATCTGTAATTTCTATATTAGTCGTAGAGCCAGGAGGAGTAACGTGACTCGACATCTGGTGGACACAAGCGGAAATAGGTAGTACCTTCTATCGCTAACAGATGGCGCTAATAGCACGTACAGAATAATCTCGTTGGTTCGAGAAAGTTCTGGTGTCTTCCACTCACTTCTAGATGGCAGTAATTGGAATATATAAGAAGGCTAGTGGCGCAACCACAAGTCAGTTCCTATGACACTGTTGTGTAATAAAATAGTGCGTACCTCCTAAATACGTGTATGTGCGTGTTTAAGTTTAAGACATCTTTGTAACAGTATTTTGATTTGAATTGTTGCTTTTGTGTGTGATTTAGTAGTATGGAAAAGAAGCGAAAAATTGATAGTGAATGCAGAAAATTCAAAGATCAGTGGAACATTCAGTATTTCGTAATTGAGTCCAGTAACAAGGCGCTATGTGTGATTTGCAATGAAAGCATAGCCGTTCTCAAGGAATATAACATTAAACGTCATTATGAAACAAAACATTTTCAAATTTAATTAAAATATACAGGAAGTTTGCGGACAGAAAAATTCGAAGCAATGAAGCGCGGATTGAAATCGCAGCAATCTTCATTTACAAAACTCAAAACTGAAAAAGAGGCTGCAACTCGTGTCAGCTTTCGTGTGGCTCTTGAAATTGCTAAACGTGGAAAACCATTCACCGATGGAGAAATGATCAAAGAATGCATAATTACAGTAGCCGAAGAAATGTGCCCTGAAAAGGTAAATTTATTAAAAACTGTCAGTATGTCAGCAAACACTGTGGATCGAAAGGTAGAAAACATCGCTGAAAATATAACCTCTCAACTGTTCGACAAAAATGGACATGTTGAGTGGTTTTATTTGGCCTTGGATGAGTCAACGGATGTGTCAGATACTGCTCAGGTGTTGATTTATATTCGAGAAGTAGATAAAAGCTATGAAGTGCATGGAGAACTTCTTGATATGTATAGTATTCATGGCACAACTACTGGTACAGATATTTTTAAAGGAGTTGAAATGGCCATTAATCAAGAGAACCTTCGATGGAGAAACTTGAAATGTATTACAACTGATGGAGGCAAAACATGAGTGGGAAAGATAAAGGAGTGGTCGCTCTTGTGTCAGGGCTGTAGAAAATGACGGTGGTTCAAAACCATTAGTCTTACATTGTATCATTCATCAACAGTCTTTGTGCGGAAAATGTTTGGATATGTCTGAAGTTCTGAAACCAGTCATATCAACTGTTAATTTTATCAGATCTTTTGGGCTGAATCACCGACAATTCCGACAATTTATTGAAGAGTTTGGAGAAAATGACTCTTATCATACTGCCGTACGTTGGCTTAGTTGTAGTCCTTCAGCGCTTTTTTTAACTTCTAGGAGTGATTGAAATTTTTTTGAATGAAAAGCATCGCCCTTTTACTGAATTACAAAACAACGCATGGCTGTGGAAGTTAGCATTCTATGTTGATTTGACAAAACATGTGAACGAACTGAATTTGAGATTGCAAGGAGAAAACCAGCATCTTCCTGATTTATACACTAATATCAAATCATTCCGGAAGAAATTGATACTGTTTCAATCACAACTACGAAGTAAATCTTTTTCACATTTTAAAACATGTGAAATATTCAGCCACACCACTGAGACTGAGTTTCCTATCGATTTTGCAATCGAAACTTTGAGTGCTTTGAAAATAAATTTTGATACTCGTATCTCGGACTTTGATGCCATTGCGAATCAAATTAAGATTTTTCAGAATCCTTTTGATACTGACATTGAAACCCTAGCCCCGGAACTTCAAATGGAAATGATTGATCTACAGTGCAGTGATATAATTAAGAACAAATATCAAAACTCATCTTTGTTGGAATTTTATAAGAATCTTCCACTGACACAATTTGATAATTTGCATAAATTTGCTCGTGGGCTGTTTTCTGTTTTTGGTACTACTTATTTGTGTGAGAAGACCTTCTCCAAAATGAAGTACACAAAAAATGTTTACAGATCTAAATTAACTGATGAGCATCTTAAATCTCTTTTAATAATTGGTACAAGTAAAATTAGTCCACAACTACAAACTATTGTCAGTGGAAAATCTCAATTACATAAATCTCATTAGTATTTCATATGTCATTATGCTTGTTATAAGTTATTTTTTTATTTAAAATGTATAAAATGTTAGTTGGATTCATTTCAATAATTTGTTAGTTATTATATACTGAAGTTAAATTTTCTGTATATTATACATGTCTTTACTCATTACAATTCTGTGTTTCTTTATCCAACTTATCACAAAAACAATAACAATAAGCCTACAACAATGTTATGAGTAGTTAGCCCATGACCATATCAATGTAGATGTAATATTAATAATTATTCAACATAAAATTAGAATACTTCAGTAAACTAAATTTAATTTGCTATAAAAAATATGTTCTCTAAAAGGAGTTTTCAAGTATGCTAGCTCTCCGCGGCCCGGACAAAATCTGTCCGCGGGCCGGATGTGGCCCTCGGGCCGTAGTTTGGAGACCCCTGGTCTAGACCCTACTATACCGACAAAATTAATCTTTTTCGTTCAATAAGAGATTCCATATTTTATAAACATTATTTTCAGTTTGCTGGCATTGAAATTTATTTTGAAATAAATGTTTCTCGACATTCCGCTAATAAATTTTTGCTGAGAAAAATTTTCCGACAAAAAATAAATAAATTGATTGAAATAAAATGTATTTTCGCTTTATTTAATTGTTGCAAATAAATGTAAATTTGCGGATATAGTTTCGGTGCATATATTTTTAGCAAAAATGCAAAAAGCATGCAAATACAATTTATTAATATGAATGAACATAAAATATATTTCATAAAATAGTCTGAAAACAAATTTCATTTATATATTGTGGTAAATGAATTATACAAAAAGCTAGATGTCTAATGCAAACTGGTCTACATGTTAACAATTTCAGTAATTCAATTCTTGTTTGTATCTTCTTGACTGTCTGGTCTTGTCTCTCTGCTGTTGTCTGTCTGTCTTGTCTGTCTAGTATTCTCTGTCTGGTCTTGTATGCCTGTGTTTGTGTACCTGGTTTTTCCGTCGTCTTGTTTGACTAGTTTTGTCTGTCTAGTTTCTTCTGTCCAATCTTGTCAGTCTAGTTTTGGTTGTCAAGTATGGTCTTTTCTCTTCAGTCTTGTCTGTCGAGTCTATTCTGTCCAGTCTTGTCTGCCCAGTATTGTCTCGCTAGCCTTGTCTGTATAATCTTGTTTGTATAGTTTTTTTTTTAATCTTGTCTGTCTAGTCTTGTCGGTCTAGTCTTCTCTCTCCTGTCTTCTCTGTCCAGTCTTGTCCGTCCAGTCTTGTATGTCCAGCCTTGCCTCTTTAGCCTTGCCTGTTTAGTGTGTCTAGTGCATCTAGTCCGTCTAGTCTATCTAGTTTTGCGAGGCTAGCGCTAATCCCCAAGATAATTCCCTAAGCCATTCGTCTGATTTTTCTGAAATAATTATAACTATAAATTGAGTTTGTGTTTAATTTTGAGTTTCTGAATACGGCAGTCGCAGTAATTAATACTCTTTGAATGTGGTACTCAAGTGTAAATATTAAACATTTCTCTTCGTTTATACATGTAAGCCCGACTACATGTATGCTGTTAAGGCTCCTGTTGATCGTTCTGAGTGTTGTGTTACACACAAAATACAGATTGGATTCTTGGAAATGTTATCATCTTCCACTTAATATTTAACTAAATAAAGTATTTAAACTATGTATATTACTTTGCGTAATGCATAAGTTATGCACATATTTAAAATCCGACATTCTGTTCCCTTTGGTTCATTTAATGCCATATTTGAGCATTTCACGGTTTCACCTTTCCAAACTTAATTACGTTAAAATGAAGACAATAAAATAGTCAATATTTGCCCTGATATTTTGGGTCTAGAGCGAAATAATTAACACCAATATATATATATATATATATATATATATATATATATATATATATATATATATATATATATGCGAAAATAGTTTTATTAATGACTAGATAATTAAACAAATACCATAGTATATTTTCAACCAAGAAAATATATATACGTTTAATGAGGCTGTAGTCAAAGCTTAGGTCGGTATAACAAAGAGTTTCTTTTTACCGACCTAAGCTTTGACTACACCCTCATTAAACGTATATATATTTTCTTGGTTGAAAATATACTATGGTATTTATATATATATATATATATATATATATATATATATATATATATATATATATATATATATATATATATACTATATATATATATATATATATATATATATATATATATAGCAAGTGCACACATACCCTCTTTAGTTTAGTAAAAATAGATTTAAAAGATTTGAAAAAAGATTTTTGCGTCTTGTTAATCAAGACTGTCTCAGCGAATCGCACTGGGTGTTGTCTCTATTGTTAATGGGGTTCATTGTTTCTGATCTTGGACCTGTAGTTCAAATATAAGCTTGTCTGTTTAGTATAATACTTTAAATCATAAGCGGGAAATGTTTTAATTAAATTCCTTTGGTAGTATTAATTGAAAGAGTTCTGTTTTCTATGCATTATTATTAGTAATCGAGTTTAAATTATTTAATTAGTATATTGAATAATATTTAGATAAACCTAGAGATAAATTAGTAGTTGATCCACTTCATTATTTAATATGATTAATAATTGAAAGTTATATAACTTTACACACTTTACACGAATGACTAGCAGATTAAGCTTCGGGCCCTTGTTGCAATTATGCTAGATTATTTAATTCCGGAAATTTATGATTACATTCTAGATTTCTAGAATTTCTATTTTTTTATTTATTACATTTTGGATGAGTGTCGTAACACATGTTACAAACATGGGCAATTCGCACAATAGTTTTTAAATCCTTTGTGCTTTTGAAAAGACCCGATGTATTATTGAATGATAAGTAGTTAAATTATGCGATATTTTGTTATTTGATGTGAAGGCGATTGTGGAGTAAACACTATTAGGTTTGACAGTAAGTCCTCGAATACGCGATTAATTGGTTCCAAAGGTTCTCGCGTATGTCGAAAAATCGGGTAAGTCGAGGAAAGCACAAAATTTTACATTTTTGGCAAAAAATATGTTTTAGTTCGCATATGTAGCAGAACATTCAGGATCAGGGCCTCGAGCATCAAGACCAGCTAATCCATTCTGGTCCTTTTCAAATTGTTTGGTTGTTTAATCAATTCCTCTTCTTGAAAATAAATCTCAAGTCCTCAAGTTCCATCAATACATCTTTGCTCATTTCCTCTGAAGGACGTTAATCAAATTAACGTCCGTTTAATTCGTTCGTTAAGTTCGTTTAATGTTAGACATCTTGTTTGATCCTCCTATTTGTATATATTCCCCTAAGTATTTAAATTTTTTCACTCTTTGTATAGATCCATAAGTCGTATGTATGGTATGTACATTGTTAGTATGTCGTTCCACGTATTCGGTCTTCTCATAAGATATCTGTAAGCCTGTTTAAGCGTCTATTTCATGTAATCGCTCCAGTGCTTCCTTTGCCTCCTGTGTGTTATTGCTGGTTATGGCAACGTCATCTGCAAATGCCAAACATTTAATGATCGTTTTTGTTTCGCGTGTTCTTCCTAGCTGTATGCGTTTCACTTGTTCCTCCCACTGCTTAACAATTTTGTTTAAGACCATGTTGAACAAAATTGGTGAAAGGCCGTCTCCTTGTCTGACACCTGTGCGTATCTGAAAGGGTTCTGAAATTTCACCCATGAGCTTAGAGGTGGTGTCCGTCAGCGTTAGTTGTATTAGTGGTTAGGTTTTTTCGTTAATGCCATGTTCTTCCAGTACTGCAAAGAGCGTCTATCAATGCTGTCGTACGCTTTTTTAAAGTCCACAAAGGTAACTACAGTGTTATTTGTGTGTCTGACTTTCAATATTGTTCTTAGGTTCCAAATTTATTCGATGCATGATCTCCCTTTCCTAAAGCCAGCCTGGTATTCACCTATTTGATGATCTGCTTGTGGTTCGAGTCTGTCCAATAACATTTTATAGAATATTTTGTTAAGTGACTGGCACTAGTGAAATACCTCTATAATTATTTGGATCTGACTTATCACCCTTTTTATGTAATGGGTGGATCAAGGCACATTTCCATACTTCTGGCATTTTGTCTGTGATCCAAATGTCTGTAATGATCTTATGAATTGTTTTTATGATGTCTTTATCTTGAAAATATACACACACATATATATATATATATATATATATATATATATATATATATATATATATATATATATATATATATATATATATATATATATATATATGTGTGTGTCGTATTGTTTTCTCGGGGATTCCGCGTTGATGCTGAGGGTTGGCTCTGAAAAGAACCGGAATCTCGACGTTTCGGCGAACTAACATTCGCCATTCTCAAGAGATATACGCGACCGTGCGGGTCAACCGTTAGACGCATACTAGTAGTATGCGTTTAAAGGTTGACCCGCACGGAAGCTCTCTCCGCGAAAACCTCAAATACAACATATATATATATATATAAATATATATATATATATATATATATATATATATATATATATATATATAAGATTATTATCTAGATTTATCTAAATATTATTCAATGTACTAATTAATTAATTTAAACTCGATTACTAATAATGATGCATAATTAAAACAGAACTCTTTCAATTAATACTACCAAACGCATTTAATTAAAACATTCTCCGCTTATGATTTAAAGTTTTATACTAAACAGACAGGCTTAAAATTGAACCAAAGGTCCAAGATCAGAAACAATGAACCCAGTTAACAATAGAGACAACACCCAGTGCGATCCGCTGAGACTGCCTTGATTAACAAGACGCACGTTAGAGAGGGATTGGAATCTAAACAGACAGACAGACAGATTAATATTACACCGAAATAAATATAGTATATTATATAATAATAGATTGCTGAACTAGGTGTTATTTAGTTTTACACCAATTTCAAATCTTTTAAATCTATTTTTACTAAACTAAAGAGGATATGTGTGTGTGTACGTGCTCTATGAATTGGTGTTAATTATTTCGCTCTAGACCCAAAACAGCTGGGAAAATTTTAACTATTTTATTATATTCATTTTAACTTAATTAAATTTGGAAAGGTGAAATTGTGATATGATCAAATATGGCGTTAGATGGACCAGAGGGACCAGAATTTCGGTCTTTAAATACTTAAAGAGCAATACTTGTCCATTAACCAAAGCAATATACATAGTTTAAGTACTTTGTAAAGTTCAATATTAGGTACAAGAAGGTAGAAGAAGATGATAACATTTCCAAGAATCCAATGTGTATTTTATGTGTAACACAAAGCTCTGAACGATCAGCAGGAGCCTTTACATCATACATGTAGTTGCGCTTAGATGTATAAACGAAGAGAAATGTTTAATATTTACACTTGAGTGCCACATTGAAACAGTATTAATTAACTGCAACTGCCGTATCAAGAAACTCAAAATTAAACACAAACTCGATTTATAGTTATAATTATTTCAGAATAATCAGACGAATAGCATAGGGAATTATCCTCAGATAGACACACAGATAGGAGAATACCAAGGAGGGTTCAGGAAAGAAAGATCATGCAGTGAACAGATCTGGTGTTTGAGAACAATACTAACTACTAGAAAAGCCACGAACACCACATGGCCTCTCATCCATTCTATTTAATTTAGTTTTAGATAAAATAATCAGGACATTTTTCCCATGTCCTGATTCCGGTGTCAGTGGGGTAAAGATGTGGAGACACAAGGATAGAATCGTCAACATAAAATGTTTGGCGCTCGCTGATGATATAGCCATCATAACAAAGAGTAGAAAAGAAGCCAAAGTAGCTTTAGAGACACTCCACGAAATCTCATCGAAAGCAGGGTTACAAATCTCCTACGAAAAATCACAGTACATGGACACAAAATAGTAGACAATTTCAAATATCATATATATATATATATATATATATATATATATATATATACATATATATATATATATATATATATATATATATATATATATATATATATATATATTGATATCGCCCACTTTGAGAATCGCTGCTCTAGACCATAAATTAATATTTTTCGTTCAAAAAGAGCTTCTATATTTTATAAACATTATTTTAAGTTTGCTGGAACTGAAATTTAGTTTGAAATAGATGTTTTTCGACATTCCGCTAATTAATTTTGGCTGAGCAAAATTTTCCGACAAAAAATAAATAAATCTAAAGTGATTGGAATAAAATGTATTTTTCTACTGATATATGTGAAAATGGCATTTTTTCCACGGCTTACTCTACATGAAAGTGACATTTTTTCATTCTAGGGATGAAAATATTTTCACGTCTAGAGACGAAAATGAGCATTTTGAATTTATAATTTTCTCGATTAAAACACTAAACTAACAAAATTTGCATGGACTTTCTTATTAATTACATCAATTTCAATGAAATATTTTATGTACATACGTAAAACGAGCTTGAAATTATTTAAAAAACTGAAATAAAATTAGGACATTTGACTTGAAAAGTATCACCTTCTATGAGAATGCAATATGTTACCGTGGAAACGGCCAAACTAACAATTAAATTTGTTTTGACAGTTCGCTTCCAATTGGATTTATTAAAGTCGAATTATGGATTCTACAACCGAAATCAGTAGAAAAAATTGCATTTACTACTCGAGAAGAATGAGTTTTTTTCTGTTTCGGTGTGATTGCTAACTCGCTGGCGCCGTGAGCAAACTTCCACCTCACCAAAAAAACGCCATTTCTCTTGCTGTAAAATATACTAATTCGTTTTATTTAATTGTTGCAAATAAATGTAAATGTGCGAATATAGTTTCGCTGCTTATATTTTTAGCAAAAATGCAAAAAGCATGCAAATACAATTTATTAAAATGAATGAACATAAAATATATTTCATAAAATAGTTTTAAAACAAATTTCATTTATATATTGCGGTAAATGAATTATACAAAAAGCTAGATGTCTAATGCAAACTGGTCTACATGTCAATAATTTCAGTAATTCAATTCTTGTATGTATCTTCTTGCCTGTCTGGTCTTGTCTGTCTGCTGTTGTCTGTCTGTCTTGTCTGTCTAGTGTTCTCTGTCTGGTCTTGTATGCTTGTTTTTGTCTACCTGGTCTTTTCTGTCTAGTCTTGTTTGACTAGTCTTGTCTGTCCAGTTTTTTCTTTTTAATCTTGTCTGTGTGGTCTTGTCGGTCTAGTCTATTCTCTCCAGTCTTGTCTCTCTAGCCTTGCTGTTCAGTCTTTTCTGTCCAGACTTGTCTGTACAGTCTTGTCTGTCCAGTCTTATCTGTCCAGAATGGTCTGTCCAGTCTTGTCCGTCCAGTCTTGTATGTCCAGCCTTGCCTCTTTAGCCTTGTCTGTTTAGTGTGTCTAGTGCATCCAGTCCGTCTAGTCTATCTAGTTTTTCGAGGCTAGCGCTAGTCCCCAAGATAATTCCCTAAACCATTCGTCTGATTTTTCTGAAATAATTCTAACTTTAAATTGAGTTTGTGTTTAATTTTGAGTTTCTGAATACGGCAGTCGCAGTTAATTAGTACTCTTTGAATGTGGTACTCAAGTGTAAATATTAAAAATATCTTTTAGTTTATACATGTAAGCCCGACTACATGTATGATGTTAAGGCTCCTGTTAATCGTTCAGAGTGTTGTGTTACACACAAAATACACATTGGGTTCTTAGAAATTTGATCATCTTCCACTTAATATTTAACTACAGAAAGAATTTAAACTATGTATCTGTCTCCGACATTCTGTTTCCTTTGGTTCATTTAATGCCATATTTGAGCATTTCACGGTTTCACCTTTCCAAACTTAACTACGTTAAAATGAAGACAATAAAATAGTCAATATTTGCCCTGATATTTTGGCTCTAGAGCGAAATAATTAACACCAATATATATAGCAAATACACACCTACCCTCTTTAGTTTAGAAAAAATAGATTTAAAAGATTTGAAAAAAAGATTTTTTCGTCTTGTTAATCAAGGCAGTCTCAGCGAATCGCACTGGGTGTTGTCTCTATTGTTAACGGGCTTCATTGTTTCTGATCTTGGACCTGTAGTTCAATTTTTTGTTCGGTTTGGTTTTTGTTCAATTTTTTGTTTTGTTGTTTTTGGTTTAATTACTTTAAATCAAAAGCAGGAAATGTTTTAATTAAATTCCTTTGGTAGTATTAATTGAAAGAGTTCTGTTTTCTATGCATCATTATAAGTAATTGAGTTTAAATTATTTAATTATTATATTGAATAATGTTTAGATAAACCTAGAGATAAATTAGTACTTGATCCACTTCATTATTTAATATGATTAATAATTGAAAATTCTAATGAATTATTTACACTACTTTTCTATGATTTCTAATTTGCTAATCAATTAATTTTGTGGAAATGAGGATTGTGACCGTTACTACGTGGTAATACATACTTACTCTAAATTGAAAAATTCATCTAATTTTTTACAACTAATTTTTCTGAAGTTGTGAATATAACTTTACAAACTTTACACGAATGACTAGCAGATTAAGCTTCGGGCCTTTGTTGTAATTATGCAAGATTATTTATTTCAGGAAATTTATGATTACATTCTAGATTTCTAGAATTTATATTTTTTTATTTATTAAATTTTGGGTGAGTGTCTTAACACCACTCATTGTGGCAATTCACACAATAGTGTTTAATTCCTTTGTACTTTTAAAAAGACCTGATGTATTATGGAATGATAAGTAGTTAAATTATGCGATATATTGTGATTTGATGTGAAGGCGATTGTGGAGTAAACACTATTCGGTTTGACAGTAAGTCCTCGAATAACGCGATTAGTTGGTTCCAAAGGTTCTCTCTCGCGTATGTCGAAAAATCGCGTAAGTCGAGGAAAGCACAAAATTTTACATTTTTTGCAAAAAATATCTTTTAGTTCGCATATGTAGCAGAACATTCAGGATCAGGGCATCGAACATCAAGACCAGCTAATCCATTCTGGTCCTTTTCAAATTGCTTGGTTGTTTAATCAATTCCTCTACTTGAAAACAAATCTTCTTTTCTTCCGTCCTCAAGTTCCATCAATACATCTTTGCTCATTTCCTCTGAAGGACGTTAATCAAATTAACAAAATCCTCTTCCTCTATATTTTCATTTTCTTTCAACATGATCTTAAATAACTACGTCAATTTCTTCAGTTAAAATAACATTTTTGAAATATCTCCATTGTAATCTATCGATATATATATATATATATATATATATATATATATATATATATATATATATATATATATATACATATATATATATATATATGTGTGTTGTATTGTTTTCTCGGGGATTCCGCGTTTATGTTAAGGGTTGGTTCTGAGAAGAACCGGATTCTCGACGTTTCGGCGAACTAACATTCGCCATTTTCAAGAGATATATGCGTCCGTGCGTGTCAACCGTTAGACGCATACTGAGAGCTTAAATGCATATGCATATTATATGCATACTGAGAGTATATATATATATATATATATATATATATATATATATATATATATATATATTATAATTTTTTATTTAATAATGAATTGAATTAAATAATTTATCTCTAGATTTATCTAAATATTATTCAATATACTAATTAAGTAATTTAAACTCGATTACTAATAATGATGCATGGTGAAAACAGAACTCTTTCAATTAATACTACCAAACGCATTTAATTAAAACATTTCCCGCTTAAGATTTAAAGTATTATGCTAAACAGACAAGCTTAAAATTGTACTAAAGGTTCAAGATCATAAACAAAGAACCAGTTAACAATAGAGGCAACTTCCAGTGCGATCCGTTGAGACTGCCTTGATTAACAAGACGCACGTTAGAGAGAGATTGAAATCTAAACAGACAGACAGACAGATTAATATTACACCGAAATGTATTACATTATATAATAATAGATTGCTGAACAAGGTGATGTTATTTAGTTTTACACCAATTTCAAACCTTTTAAATCTATTTTTACTAAACTAAAGAGGATATGTGCGTGTGTACGTGCGCTATATATTGGTGTAAATTATTTCGCTCTTGACCCAAAATAGCTGGGCAGATTTTAACTATTTTATTTTATTCATTTTAACGTAATTAAATTTTAAAAGGTGAAATCGTGAAATGCTCAAATATGGCGTTAGATGGACCAGAGGGACCAGAATGTCGGTCTTTAAATAATAATAGAGCAATACTTTTCCATTAACCAAAGCAATATACAAAGTTTAAATACTTTGTTTAGTTCAATATTAGCACATTAAAGGCGTGTGCGGGTATTAGTACCCGCCTCGCCGACAGCTGTCCATCAGCGGGCCGGGTATTACTACCCGTTTAAAAGTACGTGCGTTAAAAGCGGGACAAAATATTATTACCTGCTTAAAAAGGGCATATGGCCATAAAGGAGTAATGAATTTAGTATTTATTTTTGAGATTATTGATTATTTAGCATATTTAATCCGGATATCCGGATATCCCTGCAATAAAATATTACCACTCATTCTTTGTGTTCAATAAACATTTTTTAAATTATTTCATTTTACAACTTACACAGTATTTAAGGTTTATTGTTTGTCATATTTTGTGTCTTAAACCAATTTGTTATTCTCACCCTCCCCTACATTTATCTGTAATATAAACGGCCTATCCCGTCAAAATAAATCAGTTTGTAGTACCACTATTTCAATGCAACAATATTTCATTAAAAGTTTTAAAAAAGCACATATATACATATATATATATATATATATATATATATATATATATATATATATATATATATATATATCGAATTGAATAATTTTATTTGCAATGGATTACGATTGTGATGTCTATGCAGATGATTTGTCGCAAATTTCAAGTGATGCAGAGATTCCCGAATTTGGTAGCGAAAGTGAGGAAGGAACGAGGGAGGAATTGATTCGACCAAGAAGAAACAAAGCCTTGCCAATACCTTCTAGCGACGAAGGAAGTGATGGTGAAGTATTGGACTGGTCGGAAAGTGATAATGTGCCAATTATCGAAGATTTCTTAGGACAAAGTGGGGTTTTCGTGATATAATTTCGCCAAATAATTCAGAAAATGTAATTGATGTGATTCAGTTATTTATTGGAGACGATTTATTTGAATAAATGACGACAGAAACAAACCGCTACCATGCACAGACTGAACATTTATTTAGAGATCGTGCTAAATCCGTAAAGTGGAAAGATGTATCTGTGATAGAACTAAAAAAAATGCTCGGATTGCTTCTACTAATGGGAAGAGTTCGTAAGGATACGAGGGATGAATACTGATCGACAGATGAAACAATTGAAACTCCAATTTTTCCTCAAATAATGAGCAGGGATCGATTTAGGCAAATATGGTATTCATGGAATTTTTCCAATAACGATGACAAAGATGATAGATATCGCCCTAAAAAAATCCGCAACATTATTTCATACATATTATCCAAATTTCAAGAAGTTTATAAACCACAGAGAGAATTGTCCTTAGATGAAAGTCGTCTAGCATTCAAAGTCTACAATGCTTCAAAAATAACGAAATATGGTATTCTGATAAGAATGGTTTGTGAAGCGAAAGCCGGCTACATATGTAATTTCCGAATATACTGTGGTGAAGGAAATCGACTGCAAAACACAATTTTGAATCTTCTTCAGCCATTTCTAAACTTATAGCATCACATATATATGGACAATTATTACAATAGTTTGGACACTTGTGAAATACTTCTACAATATAGATTTCTGAGTTGTGGCACTATTCGCATTAACAGAGGCCTTCCTCTCTATTTGAAAAACGCGAAATTGAATAGGGGGGAATCTATGTTTCGTCGGCGACAAAACATTTTGTTACAATGTTGGCAATCAAAAAGGCCTGTGCGTATGATTTCGACTATACATTCAGCCGATATTGTAGAAAGCCATAATATTGATTGGGCGACAAACGAAAAAATCTGTAAACCAATATGCGTAGTGGATTACAATAAATTTATGAATGATCAATATTTATCATATTATTCGATAGTACGTCGTACGAAGAAATGGACAAAGAGAGCTATGATATTTATTGTCAACTGTGCACTATTTAATGCTTTTAGAGTGTATACAACATTAAATCCTCATTGTAATAAAAAATACAAAATATTTTTACATAATGTGGCAAAAGAGTGGATTGGCGAACCGACTACGGAAAATGTGAATGAAGAGCATCCTGTTCCTGGTACATCAGCTACACCCAGAAGGGATGACCCTCCAGGAAGGTTGTCAAAGGATACCAGAAAGCATAAACTAGTTAAGCTAATTACAGGCGGCATAAAACTTAAACCCCAGAGACAGTGCGGCGTTTGTGCCGCGCATAAGAAGAAAAGTTTGACATGTCATATGTGCAAATTTTGCGAAGTGCCTCTTCACAAGGGAGATTGTTTTTTTAAATTCCACACTTTAGGAAAATATTAGTGACTGGTTTTATTACATAAGTTCAAAAACGACAAAACATTTTATTTGTTTATAATTTTTTTGCCCTTCCGTCAACAGTCAACAACTTTACGTACACCTGCGCATCCACCATTACGAATCCAACCGGAGCATCCACCATCAGGATCAGCGATCCTGACTCAACCTCCTAAAATTTGTCTTCAAAATTTTGAAAATATAGCCAGTTTTACCTTCACAAACTTTGCTTTTCAAAGATTTGTATTGTAGCTTACAAAGAACCCAAATCATCCCCTATTTTACCCCCTTCAGGGATGATATTGCAAAAAAAACGATGAAATACGTATTTTTTTTAATTTCTTACCAAAAGCCTAAATATTAGTTTTCATCTCCCTAACTTGAAAAATGATCGATTCCTCATACATCCCCTATTTAATCCCTTTCAGGTTTTTTTTTAGAAAAAAGTATCTCAGGGTGCAATCGTTCAAATACCCAACTTTTGATAAAAAAAGGCCTCGAAAATTACACCCGCTACGCGGCACAGTTTCATATCTTAGGATACCCTCTCAAAATGTGTTAGGTGGAAGGTTATAACATTTCCAAGAATCCAATGTGTATTTTATTTGTAACACAAAGCTCTGAACGATCAGCAGAAGCCTTAACATCATACATGTAGTTGCGCTTGTATGTATAATCGAAGAGAAATGTTTAATATTTACACTTGAGTGCCACATTCAAACAGTATTAATTAACTGCGACTGCCGTATCCAGAAACTCAAAATTAAACACAAACTCGATTTATAGTTATAATTATTTCAGAATAATCAGACAAATAGCTTAGGGAATTATCCTGAGGATTAGCGCTAGACTAGAAAAACAAGATAGACTAGATGGACTAGATGGAGGGCTGGACAAACAAGAGTGCACGACTGGACAGACAAAACTGGTCAAACAAGGCTTGACAGAGAAGACTGGACAAACAAGGCTTGACAGACAAGACTGGACAGAGAAGACTAGGCAGGCAAGACTAGACAGACAAGATAGGAGAGAAAAAACTAGTAAGACCAGACTAGACAGACAAGGCTAGCGAGACAATACTGGACATACAAGACTGGACAGACAAGACTGGACAGGCAAGCCTGAAGAAACAAGACTAGACCGACGATACATGACAAACAAATCGAGACAAACAAGATTAGACAGAAATAACTAGATATACAAGACTAGTCAAACAAGACTAGATATAGCAGATCAGGCAGACAAGAAACGGCAGACAAGACTAGACAGACAAGACCAGATAGACAATACCAGACAGACAAGACAGACAGACAACAGCAGACAGACAAGAACAGACAGGCAAGAAGATGCAAACAAGACTAGTGATAATATTAAATTACTGAAATTGTTAACATTTAGACTAGTTTGAATTAGATATCTATATTTTTGTTTTTACCCAATTATATTCATATATTCATTTACCTCAATATATAAATCAAATTTGTTTTCAAACTATTTTGAAATATATTTGATACTCATACATATTAATAAATCGTATTTGCATGCTTTTTACTAAAAATATTTGCACCGAAACGATATTCGCAAATTTACATTTATTTGTTACAATTAAATAAAACCAAAATACTTCATTTTATTCCAATCAGTTTAAATTTATTTAGTTTTTGTCGGAAATTTTTACTCGGCAAAAATTTATTAGCGGAATGTCGAGAAAACTTCTATTTCAAAATAAATTTCAATTCCAACAAACTGAAAATAATATTTATAAAACATGGAAACTCTTATTGAACGAAAAAGATTAATTTTGTCGGTATAGTATGGTCTAAACCAGACCTGGCTAAATCGCGGCTCGCGTCGACATTATTTATTACATTCGCCACCTTCGGCCCGCAAAGCATTTTATAAACTACTTTAATTGCATGCATACGATATGCTTATTATGTTTACCAGGCCTGATGTTTACCTTATTATCTACTTGCCACTGTATTATAGACACTCCACATTTACTTACACATTTAGGTTGTCCACCTAACCTAACGGGAAAATCTAACTATATTGTTCTGTCTAGGCGAATATATATATATATATATATATATGCATCGGTGGTGGTATACTAATAAGTAAATAACTATTAAAAAAAAATAATACAAAAAAAATTATGCGGCCCGCGGTCTATATGACCCGACATCCAAAAGATTTGCCCACCCATGGTTTAGACTCTCTGCCTAGTCAAATCAAATCAAAACAAAATATTTATTACCCATGAGATATAAAATATATAGGGATTGTCAAGACAAAAAATATAGTGAGAAATAAGACAATACAAGAGTAAATACTTTATTAAATAATTAAAAATTAAATTCTGCTTAGACTAAAATTTGTTAGTGTATTATTTTTTAGTAAATTGTTTTAGTGAGTAGCAGTTTTTTCACTCTCTTTCTAAATTTTTTATGAGACTTTTCTTCGGTTAAATTGGTTGGAAATTGGTTATAAATAAACACTCCTTGATTATTTGATCTTTTTCCACAAATCGTAAGATTGGTCTTGGGCTTGTATAGAAGATGTTTCCCCCTTGTGTGGTGGTGGTGTATATTCGAGTTCTTTTGGAAACAGTATTTATTCTTATTGAAATTACAGGTAATTTCCAGTATGTAAAGGCTCGTGATTGTTAGAATGTATAATTCCATGAAATGTGGCCTACGTGAAGTAGTTATACTGATACCTCTGATGGTTCTGATTATTCTTTTTTGTGCCAGTAAGATTATCTCTACCTGCGGTGAGGATCCCCATAGCAGAATACCATATGTAAGTAATGTACTTCAGCAAAATAGTATGTGAGAGAATCTTCATTCCGTAAAAACTGTCGGAGGTACATGATTTGAAATATCTTCTTGTGAAGTTTGCTGCAAATTTCTTGAATAGTGATATTCCAGTGCAGGTTTTCTTCTAAATGAATACCAAGAAATTTGGTTACATTAACTCTCTTAATGGCATCGTTATTTAATTTAAGTGGAAAGTCTTTGGCACGAGAGCTGCGTGCAGTCTGTAATATCATATATTCGGTTTAATCTCTGTTGAGGTAAAGAAGGTTTGCTGAGAACCATTTGTTAAGTTTTCCCAACAGTATATTGGCTTGAGATGGGTTGTCAGTCCCAGTATTTTCAGAGACGACAAAGCTAGCGTCGTCTGCATACAGTGTGCAATGATGTTCATTTATGAAGCTAGCCAAATCTGAAATGTATAGTAGGAAACGTGTTGGAGCGAGGACACTTCCTTGAGGGACACCTATATTTTTAAACTTAACAAGGGATTAGCCGACTATCGTCCCCGATCTGACTTGAACAAGTTGCTGACGATTTTCGAGGCAGGACTTAAGCCATCTGGCGGATTTGCCTTTTATTCCATAATTGAAGATCTTGTCCAGAAAAAGACTGTGTGATACACAGTCGAATGCCTTCGATAAATCGCAGAATATCCCAATCGGACATTTACCCTTATCTACCTCAGCTATGATTGTGTTATAAAATTGAGCTAGTGCGGTCATGATAGATTTTCCTTTGCAAAAACCATGTTATTGGTATGGAATAAGTTGATTTTTTTCTACAAATGGGATAAACCTAATTCGCATAGAGTATTCCAGGATCTTAGCCTAAACAGATATTAGGGCTATTGGTCGATAATTGTTAGCATGTTTTTTGTCTCCTTTTTTGTGAACAGGAATAATAGTGGATATCTTCAGCATTTCTGGGAATAGTTCATCAGCGAAGGAGGCGTTCACAATATTAGTTATTGGATCAACTAGCAAATGTTTGAATTCTTTAAAGATGTTGGTAGGAAGCGAGTCAGGTCCACAAGTTTTAGTGTTTTTTAAGGACACCATAATTTGTAGAATCTCGTTCGCAGAAAATTTGTCAATGAACATAGTATTTGGGTTGAAATTAAAGTGGCTGTTGGAGATTTCTGTTGGTGTGATGTTCTGGCTGATTTTGCCGCCTGATCAAAATAGTCGCTAAAGATTATCGCTATTTGCTTCGTTGCAGTGACAAGTTTGGAATTTTCCCAAAATTCGATCTTATCAGAAATTTTAACTTTATTGGTTTGCTCCTTTACCAACCTCCAAAAACCATGCTGTTCGAATGAACAGCATGGTTTTTGGATGTGCTTGAATTACTCGTTGGTGCAGAAATTCTTCATTTACATATTGGATTAAATTGTTGTGTTCCATTTTTTGATACAGATACATTTTATTTAACACTGGATACACTGTTTGGTAAAAATAAGCATGTCCCTTAACTTAGCGGCAGACGTTTTTACCTCCTTGGTAATCGAAGACTTATGATTGATTAATGACTTATGATATGATATGATTGCGTTGATTTTCGATATGAAGAAGCAGGGAAAGAAATGATGTTGGAGGGTCTTAACGAATGACACAGTTTTGCCTTTACAGTCTGGATTATTGTAGATCCCCGACCATGATTCGCTTAAAAATTGACTAGACAGACAAGACTAGACAGACAAGACTAGACAGACAAGACTAGACAGACAAGACTAGAGAGACAAGACTAGACAGACAAGACTAGACAGACAAGACTAGACAGACAAGACTAGACAGACAAGACTAGACAGACAAGACTAGACAGACAAGACTAGACAGACAAGACTAGACAGACAAGACTAGACAGACAAGACTAGACAGACAAGACTAGACAGACAAGACTAGACAGACAAGACTAGACAGACAAGACTAGACAGACAAGACTAGACAGACAAGACTAGACAGACAAGACTAGACAGACAAGACTAGACAGACAAGACTAGACAGACAAGACTAGACAGACAAGACTAGACAGACAAGACTAGACAGACAAGACTAGACAGACAAGACTAGACAGACAAGACTAGACAGACAAGACTAGACAGACAAGACTAGACAGACAAGACTAGACAGACAAGACTAGACAGACAAGACTAGACAGACAAGACTAGACAGACAAGACTAGACAGACAAGACTAGACAGACAAGACTAGACAGACAAGACTAGACAGACAAGACAAGACAGACAAGACTAGACAGACAAGACTAGACAGACAAGACTAGACAGACAAGACTAGACAGACAAGACTAGACAGACAAGACTAGACAGACAAGACTAGACAGACAAGACTAGACAGACAAGACAAGACAGACAAGACTAGACAGACAAGACTAGACAGACAAGACTAGACAGACAAGACTAGACGACAAGACTAGACAGACAAGACAAGACTAGACAGACAAGACTAGACAGACAAGACTAGACAGACAAGACTAGACAGACAAGACTAGACAGACAAGACTAGACAGACAAGACTAGACAGACAAGACTAGACAGACAAGACTAGACAGACAAGACTAGACAGACAAGACTAGACAGACAAGACTAGACAGACAAGACTAGACAGACAAGACTAGACAGACAAGACTAGACAGACAAGACTAGACAGACAAGACTAGACAGACAAGACTAGACAGACAAGACTAGACAGACAAGACTAGACAGACAAGACTAGACAGACAAGACTAGACAGACAAGACTAGACAGACAAGACTAGACAGACAAGACTAGACAGGCAAGACTAGACAGACAAGACTAGACAGACAAGACTAGACAGACAAGACTAGACAGAGAAGACTAGACAGACAAGACTAGACAGACAAGACTAGACAGACAGGACTAGACAGACAAGAGTAGACAGACAAGACTAGACAGACAAGACTAGACAGACAAGACTAGACAGACAAGACTAGACAGACAAGACTAGACAGACAAGACTAGACAGACAAGACTAGACAGACAAGACTAGACAGACAAGACTAGACAGACAAGACTAGACAGACAAGACTAGACAGACAAGACTAGACAGACAAGACTAGACAGACAAGACTAGACAGACAAGACTAGACAGACAAGACTAGACAGACAAGACTAGACAGACAAGACTAGACAGACAAGACTAGACAGACAAGACTAGACAGACAAGACTAGACAGACAAGACTAGACAGACAAGACTAGACAGACAAGACTAGACAGACAAGACTAGACAGACAAGACTAGACAGACAAGACTAGACAGACAAGACTAGACAGACAAGACTAGACAGACAAGACTAGACAGACAAGACTAGACAGACAAGACTAGACAGACAAGACTAGACAGACAAGACTAGACAGACAAGACTAGACAGACAAGACTAGACAGACAAGACTAGACAGACAAGACTAGACAGACAAGACTAGACAGACAAGACTAGACAGACAAGACTAGACAGACAAGACTAGACAGACAAGACTAGACAGACAAGACTAGACAGACAAGACTAGACAGACAAGACTAGACAGACAAGACTAGACAGACAAGACTAGACAGACAAGACTAGACAGACAAGACTAGACAGACAAGACTAGACAGACAAGACTAGACAGACAAGACTAGACAGACAAGACTAGACAGACAAGACTAGACAGACAAGACTAGACAGACAAGACTAGACAGACAAGACTAGACAGACAAGACTAGACAGACAAGACTAGACAGACAAGACTAGACAGACAAGACTAGACAGACAAGACTAGACAGACAAGACTAGACAGACAAGACTAGACAGACAAGACTAGACAGACAAGACTAGACAGACAAGACTAGACAGACAAGACTAGACAGACAAGACTAGACAGACAAGACTAGACAGACAAGACTAGACAGACAAGACTAGACAGACAAGACTAGACAGACAAGACTAGACAGACAAGACTAGACAGACAAGATTAGACAGACAAGACTAGACAGACAAGACTAGACAGACAAGACTAGACAGACAAGACTAGACAGACAAGACTAGAGCACTTGCTGCAAACTTTTAATACAAGGCTAACCATGAACACTGAAAGCAATCCATCATCAGGAACGTGTATAGACAACATCGCAACAAATATTCCATGGAAATACGCAGTAAATACAGCAAACTACCACATATCTGATCACTGCGCTCAGCAAATCACAATGCAAATAAAAAAACCTAAAACACACTGTAATTTTCAAAGGTTTTTCTCAGAAGAAAATAGAAAACATTTTAGAGAATACCTCCAGACACAAACGTGGGACGTCCTATACAGAAACAAGGAGATGGAAGTAAATAACCAATGGAACAGTTTTATGGAAATATTTATGACTGGATATAATGAGCATTTCCGTCGGACATCAAAACAAAATAAAGAAAAGAAAACACTCATTTTTTCGAGTCCACGTATTGGGAAATCAAAAACGGAACTTGAGATAATGCAGATATTAGTAAAGTTCCACCCAAACTTAAAACAACAATTTAACAGAGCACATAGAAAATATAAGGCATCATTAAAAACCGAAAAAAGAAAATATTTTGAAAAAAGAATAAGGAATAGCAAGAACATAATGAAAACTACATGGGATGTTATAAAAGAAATAACAAAAATAAACGAAAAAAATCATGATCAACCCAGGTCACTCGAGAAACTCGATCATGATAAATCAGTGGAAAATATCAACAAATTCTATGCCGAAAGAGCTTCTTTATTACTAAAACAAATCCCTAACAGGGAAAACAAGGATAATATAACAAACGAACCAAACACGATGTTTCTACGACCAACATCAAGAGAAGAAGTTTTAGACACTATAAAACAACTTAAAAATAGTAAAAGTTCGGGGTATGATGAAATTACCATGGATATCATAAAAGAAGTGGGAGAGGAAATAGCCAACCCATTAAAATATATAATAAACAATGTCTTTCTATACGGAATCTTTCCAGAAAGCCTGAAGATATCTATAATAACACCGATTTATAAGAATGGAGACAAGCAAGACATAGAAAATTACAGACCGTTAAGTTTACAACCATCTTTCTCAAAACTATTGGAAAAACTAATTACAGTTAGAATATCATCATTCCTTGGGAAAAACAAAATCGTTAATGATCATCAACACGGCTTTGTCAAAGGACGTTCTGTGGAAACAGCTTGCTTCCATTTTTTGAAACATATACTGGAGAACATCGAGAAAAATAAGCCAAGCGGAATTTTCCTTGACCTGTCCAAGGCCTACGACACGGTAAATCACGAGATTCTTCTAAATAAACTAAATAAATACGGAATGAGGGGACAAGTAGCCGAACTTATAACATCGTATCTAAACAAGAGAAGACAAATAGCGCAAATAAACACGGAACAAGGCAAAATCAAATCAAGCACTAGAACAGTCACCATCGGAATACCACAAGGAAGTATCCTCGGACCGATACTATTTACATTATACGTAAACGACCTACCGAACCAAATACATTTGACACCGCATAAAATGGTAAACTACGCAGACGATACCAGTTTATTAACAATAATCAGAAAGATAGAGGACATACCAAATAACTTAAACGACACAATGAACATTTTAATAGACTGGTTCACGGAAAACAAACTAATTCTGAATAAAGAGAAAACCAAAATAATTATTTTTAAAACGAAAAGGTCCAACGAGATATACCCAATGGAGGCAACTATTAACAACGAGACTATACAGTACCAGAAACAAGTGAGACTGTTAGGGCTGAATTTAGATGAACACCTAGACTGGACATATCACATGAATAAACTGGCTACAAAACTTAACAAAACAATATACGCCCTAAGAATATTAAAACGCTACATAACAACGGATAGTCTCAAGAACGTATATTTCGCGACCTTCCATAACAACTTAAAATTTGGAATAATGTTTTGGGGCGGAGGAAAGAATATTTCTACAATATTCAAAATACAAAAGATTGCAATTAGAATAATACAAGACCTAAAATACAAAGAAACTTGTAGAGGCAGTTTTACTGAAGCAGAAATTTTAACAGCGACGGGAACGTATATATATGAAACGCTAATATTCACATTTAAAAACAAACACTTATTTGAGGCCTACGAAAATAAGACAAACAGAGAGACAAGAAACAAAAACGTAAGCTACAACTTACCAATACATAGGTTAACCATGACAGAAAGAGGACCTCCATATTCCAATATGAAATTGTACAACACTCTTCCAAAAGCAATAAGGCTTTCAACAAGTGTCAAAACTTTTAAAAAACAAGTTCGCAGATTAATTTTAGACATTGAACCCTACAATATGGAGGAATACCATGAGAGGGTAAAGAGGATAACATAGGCAAGAGACACCTTGGACACATTTCACTTAGTTATATATATATATATATTGGTACTGTACCTATTATCATATGCTTTGTATAACTTAGATAGTGAAATATATTAATTTTGATTTTGATTTTTTTTGATTTTGACTAGACAGACAAGACTAGACAGACAAGACTAGACAGACAAGACTAGACAGACAAGACTAGACAGACAAGACTAGACAGACAAGACTAGACAGACAAGACTAGACAGACAAGACTATACAGACAAGACTAGACAGACAAGACTAGACAGACAAGACTAGACAGACAAGACTAGACAGACAAGACTAGACAGACAAGACTAGAGAGACAAGACTAGACAGACAAGACTAGACAGACAAGACTAGACAGACAAGACTAGAACAGACAAGACTAGACAGACAAGACTAGACAGACAAGACTAGACAGACAAGACTAAACAGACAATACTAGACAGACAAGACTAAGACAGACAAGACTAGACAGACAAGACTAGAAAGACAAGACTAGACAGACAAGACTAGACAGACCAAGACTAGACAGACAAGACTAGACAGACAAGACTAGACAGACAAGACTAGACAGACAAGACTAGACAGACAAGACTAGACAGACAAGACTAGACAGACAAGACTAGACAGACAAGACTAGGACAGACAAGACTAGACAGACAAGACTAGACAGACAAGACTAGACAGACAAGACTAGACAGACAAGACTAGACAGACAAGACTAGACAGACAAGACTAGACAGACAAGACTAGACAGACAAGACTAGACAGACAAGACTAGACAGACAAGACTAGACAGACAAGACTAGACAGACAAGACTAGACAGACAAGACTAGACAGACAAGACTAGACAGACAAGACTAGACAGACAAGACTAGACAGACAAGACTAGACAGACAAGACTAGACAGACAAGACTAGACAGACAAGACTAGACAGACAAGACTAGACAGACAAGACTAGACAGACAAGACTAGA
Organism: Phosphuga atrata; assembly: GCA_944588485.1. Classification (NCBI taxonomy): domain Eukaryota; kingdom Metazoa; phylum Arthropoda; class Insecta; order Coleoptera; family Silphidae; genus Phosphuga; species Phosphuga atrata. The sequence goes on from OX155892.1 coordinate 56,532,606, forward strand.
CAGACAAGACTAGACAGACAAGACTAGACAGACAAGACTAGACAGACAAGACTAGACAGACAAGACTAGACAGACAAGACTAGACAGACAAGACTAGACAGACAAGACTAGACAGACAAAAGACTAGACAACAGACTAGACAGACAAGACTAGACAGACAAGACTAGACAGACAAGACTAGACAGACAAGACTAGACAGACAAGACTAGACAGACAAGACTAGACAGACAAGACTAGACAGACAAGACTAGACAGACAAGACTAGACAGACAAGACTAGACAGACAAGACTAGACAGACAAGACTAGACAGACAAGACTAGACAGACAAGACTAGACAGACAAGACTAGACAGACAAGACTAGACAGACAAGACTAGACAGACAAGACTAGACGAGACAAGACTAGAGAGACAAGACTAGACAGACAAGACTAGACAGACAAGACTAGACAGACAAGACTAGACAGACAAGACTAGACAGACAAGACTAGACAGACAAGACTAGACAGACAAGACTAGACAGACAAGACTAGACAGACAAGACTAGACAGACAAGACTAGACAGACAAGACTAGACAGACAAGACTAGACAGACAAGACTAGACAGACAAGACTAGACAGACAAGACTAGACAGACAAGACTAGACAGACAAGACTAGACAGACAAGACTAGACAGACAAGACTAGACAGACAAGACTAGACAGACAAGACTAGACAGACAAGACTAGACAGACAAGACTAGACAGACAAGACTAGACAGACAAGACTAGACAGACAAGACTAGACAGACAAGACTAGACAGACAAGACTAGACAGACAAGACTAACAGACAAGACTAGACAGACAAGACTAGGACAGACAAGACTAGACAGACAAGACTAGACAGACAAGACTAGACAGACAAGACTAGACAGACAAGACTAGACAGACAAGACTAGACAGACAAGACTAGACAGACAAGACTAGACAGACAAGACTAGACAGACAAGACTAGACAGACAAGACTAGACAGACAAGACTAGACAGACAAGACTAGACAGACAAGACTAGACAGACAAGACTAGACAGACAAGACTAGACAGACAAGACTAGACAGACAAGACTAGACAGACAAGACTAGACAGACAAGACTAGACAGACAAGACTAGACAGACAAGACTAGACAGACAAGACTAGACAGACAAGACTAGACAGACAAGACTAGACAGACAAGACTAGACAGACAAGACTAGACAGACAAGACTAGACAGACAAGACTAGACAGACAAGACTAGACAGACAAGACTAGACAGACAAGACTAGACAGACAAGACTAGACAGACAAGACTAGACAGACAAGACTAGACAGACAAGACTAGACAGACAAGACTAGACAGACAAGACTAGACAGACAAGACTAGACAGACAAGACTAGACAGACAAGACTAGACAGACAAAGACTAGACAGACAAGACTAGACAACAAGACTAGACAGACAACTAGACAGACAAGACTAGACAGACAAGACTAGACAGACAAGACTAGACAGACAAGACTAGACAGACAAGACTAGACAGACAAGACTAGACAGACAAGACTAGACAGACAAGACTAGACAGACAAGACTAGACAGACAAGACTAGACAGACAAGACTAGACAGACAAGACTAGACAGACAAGACTAGACAGACAAGACTAGGACAGACAAGACTAGACAGACAAGACTAGACAGACAAGACTAGACAGACAAGACTAGACAGACAAGACTAGACAGACAAGACTAGACAGACAAGGACTAGACAGACAAGACTAGACAGACAAGACTAGACAGACAAGACTAGACCAGACAAGACTAGACAGACAAGACTAGACAGACAAGACTAGACAGACAAGACTAGACAGACAAGACTAGACAGACAAGACTAGACAGACAAGACTAGACAGACAAGACTAGACAGACAAGACTAGACAGACAAGACTAGACAGACAAGACTAGACAGACAAGACTAGACAGACAAGACTAGACAGACAAGACTAACAGACAAGACTAGACAGACAAGACTAGACAGACAAGACTAGACAGACAAGACTAGACAGACAAGACTAGACAGACAAGACTAGACAGACAAGACTAGACAGACAAAGACTAGACTACAGACAAGACTAGACAGACAAGACTAGACAGACAAGACTAGACAGACAAGACTAGACAGACAAGACTAGACAGACAAGACTAGACAGACAAGACTAGACAGACAAGACTAGACAGACAAGACTAGACAGACAAGACTAGACAGACAAGACTAGACAGACAAGACTAGACAGACAAGACTAGACAGACAAGACTAGACAGACAAGACTAGACAGACAAGACTAGACAGACAAGACTAGACAGACAAGACTAGACAGACAAGACTAGACAGACAAGACTAGACAGACAAGACTAGACAGACAAGACTAGACAGACAAGACTAGGACAGACAAGACTAGACAGACAAGACTAGACAGACAAGACTAGACAGACAAGGACTAGACAGACAAGACTAGACAGACAAGACAAGACAGACAAGACAAGACAGACAAGACTAGACAGACAAGCCAAGACAGACAGACTAGACAGACAAGACTAGACAGACAAGACTAGACAGACAAGACTAGACAGACAAGACTAGACAGACAAGACTAGACAGACAAGACTAGACAGACAAGACTAGACAGACAAGACTAGACAGACAAGGACTAGACAGACAAGACTAGACAGACAAGACTAGACAGACAAGGACTAGACAGACAAGACTAGACAGACAAGACTAGACAGACAAGACTAGACAGACAAGACTAGACAGACAAGACTAGACAGACAAGACTAGACAGACAAGACTAGACAGACAAGACTAGACAGACAAGACTAGACAGACAAGACTAGACAGACAAGACTAGACAGACAAGACTAGACAGACAAGACTAGACAGACAAGACTAGACAGACAAGACTAGACAGACAAGACTAGACAGACAAGACTAGACAGACAAGACTAGACAGACAAGACTAGACAGACAAGACTAGGACAGACAAGACTAGACAGACAAGACTAGACAGACAAGACTAGACAGACAAGACTAGACAGACAAGACTAGACAGACAAGACTAGACAGACAAGACTAGACAGACAAGACTAGACAGACAAGACTAGACAGACAAGACTAGACAGACAAGACTAGACAGACAAGACTAGACAGACAAGACTAGACAGACAAGACTAGACAGACAAGACTAGACAGACAAGACTAGACAAGACTAGACAGACAAGACTAGACAGACAAGACTAGACAGACAAGACTAGACAGACAAGACTAGACAAGACTAGACAGACAGGACAAGACTAGACAGACAAGACTAGACAGACAAGACTAGACAGACAAGACTAGACAGACAAGACTAGACAGACAAGACTAGACAGACAAGAACTAGACAGACAAGACTAGACAGACAAGACTAGACAGACAAGACTAGACAGACAAAGACTAGACAGACAAGACTAGACAGACAAGACTAGACAGACAAGACTAGACAGACAAGACTAGACAGACAAGACTAGACAGACAAGGACTAGACAGACAAGACTAGACAGACAAGACTAGACAGACAAGACTAGACAGACAAGACTAGGACAGACAAGACTAGACAGAACAAGACTAGACAGACAAGACTAGACAGACAAGACTAGACAGACAAGACTAGACAGACAAGACTAGACAGACAAGAGACTAGACAGACTAGACAGACAAGACTAGACAGACTAGACAGACTAGACAGACTAGACAGACTAGACAGACTAGACAGACTAGACAGACTAGACAGACTAGACAGACTAGACAGACTAGACAGACTAGACAGACTAGACAGACTAGACAGACTAGACAGACTAGACAGACTAGACAGACTAGACAGACTAGACAGACTAGACAGACTAGACAGACTACAGACTAGACAGACTAGACAGACTAGACAGACAAGACTAGACAGACAGACAAGACTAGACAGACAAGACTAGACAGACAAGACTAGACGGACAAGACTAGACAGACAAGACTAGACAGACAAGACTAGACAGACAAGACTAGACAGACAAGACTAGACAGACAAGACTAGACAGACAAGACTAGACAGACAAGACTAGACAGACAAGACTAGACAGACAAGACTAGACAGACAAGACTAGACAGACAAGACTAGACAGACAAGACTAGACAGACAAGACTAGACAGACAAGACTAGACAGACAAGACTAGACAGACAAGACAAGACAGACAAGACTAGACAGACAAGACTAGACAGACAAGACTAGACAGACAAGACTAGACAGACAAGACTAGACAGACAAGACTAGACAGACAAGACTAGACAGACAAGACTAGACAGACAAGACTAGACAGACAAGACTAGACAGACAAGACTAGACAGACAAGACTAGACAGACAAGACTAGACAGACAAGACTAGACAGACAAGACTAGACAGACAAGACTAGACAGACAAGACTAGACAGACAAGACTAGACAGACAAGACTAGACAGACAAGACTAGACAGACAAGACTAGACAGACCAAGACTAGACAGACAAGACTAGACAGACAAGACTAGACAGACAAGACTAGACAGAAAAGAACTAGACAGACAAGACTAGACAGACAAGACTAGACAGACAAGACTAGACAGACAAGACTAACAGACAAGACTAGACAGACAAGACTAGACAGACAAGACTAGACAGACAAGACTAGACAGACAAGACTAGACAGACAAGACTAGACAGACAAGACTAGACAGACAAGACTAGACAGACAAGACTAGACAGACAAGACTAGACAGACAAGACTAGACAGACAAGACTAGACAGACAAGACTAGACAGACAAGACTAGACAGACAAGACTAGACAGACAAGACTAGACAGACAAGACTAGACAGACAAGACTAGACAGACAAGACTAGACAGACAAGACTAGAACAGACAAGACTAACAGACAAGACTAGACAGACAAGACTAGACAGACAAGACTAGACAGACAAGACTAGACAGACAAGACTAGACAGACAAGACTAGACAGGACAAGACTAGAGAGACAAGACTAGACAGACAAGACTAGACAGACAAGACTAGACAGACAAGACTAGAAAGACAAGACTAGACAGACAAGACTAGACAGACAAGACTAGACAGACAAGACTAGACAGACAAGACTAGACAGACAAGACTAGACAGACAAGACTAGACAGACAGACTAGACAGACAAGACTAGACAGACAAGACTAGACAGACAAGACTAGACAGACAAGACTAGACAGACAAGACTAGACAGACAAGACTAGACAGACAAGACTAGACAGACAAGACTAGACAGACAAGACTAGACAGACAAGACTAGACAGACAAGACTAGACAGACAAGACTAGACAGACAAGACTAGACAGACAAGACTAGACAGACAAGACTAGACAGACAAGACTAGACAGACAAGACTAGACAGATAAGACTAGACAGACAAGACTAGACAGACAAGACTAGACAGACAAGAGTAGACAGACAAGACTAGACAGACAAGACTAGACAGACAAGACAAGACAGACAAGACTAGACAGACAAGACTAGACAGACAAGACTAGACAGACAAGACTAGACAGACAAGACTAGACAGACAAGACTAGACAGACAAGACTAGAGAGACAAGACAAGACAGACAAGACTAGACAGACAAGACTAGACAGACAAGACTAGACACACAAGACTAGACAGACAAGACTAGACAGACAAGACTAGACAGACAAGGACTAGACAGACAAGACTAGGCAGACAAGACTAGACAGACAAGACTAGACAGACAAGACTAAACAGACAAGACTAGACAGACAAGACTAGACAGACAAGACTAGACAGACAAGACTAGACAGACAAGACTAGACAGACAAGACTAGACAGACAAGACTAGACAGACAAGACTAGACAGACAAGGCTAGACAGACAAGACTAGACAGACAAGACTAGACAGACAAGACTAGACAGACAAGACTAGACAGACAAGACTAGACAGACAAGACTAGACAGACAAGACTAGACAGACAAGACTAGACAGACAAGGACTAGACAGACAAGACTAGACAGACAAGACTAGACAGACAAGACTAGACAGACAAGACTAGACAGACAAGACTAGACAGACAAGACTAGACAGACAAGACTAGACAGGGAAGACTAGACAGGGAAGACTAGACAGACAAGACTAGACAGACAAGACTAGACAGACAAGACTAGACAGACAAGACTAGACAGACAAGACTAGACAGACAAGACTAGACAGACAAGACTAGACAGACAAGACTAGACAGACAAGACTAGACAGACAAGACTAGACAGACAAGACTAGACAGACAAGACTAGACAGACAAGACTAGACAGACAAGACTAGACAGACAAGACTAGGACAGACAAGACTAGACAGACAAGACTAGACAGACAAGACTAGACAGACAAGACTAGACAGACAAGACTAGACAGACAAGACTAGACAGACAAGACTAGACAGACAAGACTAGACAGACAAGACTAGACAGACAAGACTAGACAGACAAGACTAACAGACAAGACTAGACAGACAAGACTAGACAGACAAGACTAGACAGACAAGACTAGACAGACAAGACTAGACAGACAAGACTAGACAGACAAGACTAGACAGACAAGACTAGACAGACAAGACTAGACAGACAAGACTAGACAGACAAGACTAGACAGACAAGACTAGACAGACAAGACTAGACAGACAAGACTAGACAGACAAGACTAGACAGACAAGACTAGACAGACAAGACTAGACAGACAAGACTAGAGAGACAAGACAAGACAGACAAGACTAGACAGACAAGACTGGACAGACAAGACTAGACACACAAGACTAGACAGACAAGACTAGACAGACAAGACTAGACAGACAAGACTAGACAGACAAGACTAGGCAGACAAGACTAGACAGACAAGACTAGACAGACAAGACTAAACAGACAAGACTAGACAGACAAGACTAGACAGACAAGACTAGACAGACAAGACTAGACAGACAAGACTAGACAGACAAGACTAGACAGACAAGACTAGACAGACAAGACTAGACAGACAAGGCTAGACAGACAAGACTAGACAGACAAGACTAGACAGACAAGACTAGACAGACAAGACTAGACAGACAAGACTAGACAGACAAGACTAGACAGACAAGACTAGACAGACAAGACTAGACAGACAAGACTAGACAGACAAGACTAGACAGACAAGACTAGACAGACAAGACTAGACAGACAAGACTAGACAGGGAAGACTAGACAGGGAAGACTAGACAGACAAGACCAGACAGACAAGACTAGACAGACAAGACTAGACAGACAAGACTAGACAGACAAGACTAGACAGACAAGACTAGACAGACAAGACTAGACAGACAAGACTAGACAGACAAGACTAGACAGACAAGACTAGACAGACAAGACTAGACAGACAAGACTAGACAGGACAAGACTAGACAGATAAGACTAGACAGACAAGACTAGACAGACAAGACTAGACAGACAAGAGTAGACAGACAAGACTAGACAGACAAGACTAGACAGACAAGACAAGACAGACAAGACTAGACAGACAAGACTAGACAGACAAGACTAGACAGACAAGACTAGACAGACAAGACTAGACAGACAAGACTAGACAGACAAGACTAGAGAGACAAGACAAGACAGACAAGACTAGACAGACAAGACTGGACAGACAAGACTAGACACACAAGACTAGACAGACAAGACTAGACAGACAAGACTAGACAGACAAGACTAGACAGACAAGACTAGGCAGACAAGACTAGACAGACAAGACTAGACAGACAAGACTAAACAGACAAGACTAGACAGACAAGACTAGACAGACAAGACTAGACAGACAAGACTAGACAGACAAGACTAGACAGACAAGACTAGGACAGACAAGACTAGACAGACAAGACTAGACAGACAAGGCTAGACAGACAAGACTAGACAGACAAGACTAGACAGACAAGACTAGACAGACAAGACTAGACAGACAAGACTAGACAGACAAGACTAGACAGACAAGACTAGACAGACAAGACTAGACAGACAAGACTAGACAGACAAGACTAGACAGACAAGACTAGACAGACAAGACTAGACAGACAAGACTAGACAGACAAGACTAGACAGACAAGACTAGACAGACAAGACTAGACAGGGAAGACTAGACAGACAAGACTAGACAGACAAGACTAGACAGACAAGACTAGACAGACAAGACTAGAGAGACAAGACTAGACAGACAAGACTAGACAGACAAGACTAGACAGACAAGACTAGACAGACAAGACTAGACAGACAAGACTAGACAGACAAGACTAGACAGACAAGACTAGACAGACAAGACTAGACAGACAAGACTAGACAGACAAGACTAGACAGACAAGACTAGACAGACAAGACTAGACAGACAAGACTAACTAGACAGACAAGACTAGACAGACAAGACTAGACAGACAAGACTAGACAGACAAGACTAGACAGACAAGACTAGACAGACAAGACTAGACAGACAAGACTAGACAGACAAGACTAGACAGACAAGACTAGACAGACAAGACTAGACAGACAAGACTAGACAGACAAGACTAAGACAGGACAAGACTAGACAGACAAGACTAGACAGACAAGACTAGACAGACAAGACTAGACAGACAAGACTAGACAGACAAGACTAGACAGACAAGACTAGACAGACAAGACTAGACAGACAAGACTAGACAGACAAGACTAGACAGACAAGACTAGACAGACAAGACTAGACAGACAAGACTAGGACAGACAAGACTAGACAGACAAGACTAGACAGACAAAGACTAGACAGACAAGACTAGACAGACAAGACTAGACAGACAAGACTAGACAGACAAGACTAGACAGACAAGGACTAGACAGACAAGACTAGACAGACAAGACTAGACAGACAAGACTAGACAGACAAGACTAGACAGACAAGACTAGACAGACAAGACTAGACAGACAAGACTAGACAGACAAGACTAGACAGACAAGACTAGACAGACAAGACTAGACAGACAAGACTAGACAGACAAGACTAGACAGACAAGACTAGACAGACAAGACTAGACAGACAAGACTAGACAGACAAGACTAGACAGACAAGACTAGACAGACAAGACTAGACAGACAAGGACTAGACAGACAAGGACTAGACAGACAAGACTAGACAGACAAGACTAGACAGACAAGACTAGACAGACAAGACTAGACAGACAAGACTAGACAGACAAGACTAGACAGACAAGACTAGACAGACAAGGACTAGACAGACAAGACTAGACAGACAAGACTAGACAGACAAGACTAGACAGACAAGACTAGAAGAAGACTAGACAGACAAGACTAGACAGACAAGGACTAGACAGACAAGACTAGACAGACAAGACTAGACAGACAAGACTAGACAGACAAGACTAGACAGACAAGGACTAGACAGACAAGACTAGACAGACAAGACTAGACAGACAAGACTAGACAGACAAGACTAGGACAGACAAGACTAGACAGACAAGACTAGACAGACAAGACTAGACAGACAAGACTAGACAGACAAGACTAGACAGACAAGACTAGACAGACAGACAAGACTAGACAGACAAGACTAGACAGACAAGACTAGACAGACAAGACTAGACAGACAAGACTAGACAGACAAGACTAGACAGACAAGACTAGACAGACAAGACTAGACAGACAAGACTAGACAGACAAGACTAGACAGACAAGACTAGACAGACAAGACTAGACAGACAAGACTAGACAGACAAGACTAGACAGACAAGACTAGACAGACAAGACTAGACAGACAAGACTAGACAGGACAAGACTAGACAGACAAGACTAGACAGACAAGACTAGACAGACAAGACTAGACAGACAAGACTAGACAGACAAGACTAGACAGACAAGACTAGACAGACAAGACTAGACAGACAAGACTAGACAGACAAGACTAGACAGACAAGACTAAGACAAGACTAGACAGACAAGACTAGACAGACAAGACTAGACAGACAAGACTAGACAGACAAGACTAGACAGACAAGACTAGACAGACAAGACTAGACAGACAAGACTAGACAGACAAGACTAGACAGACAAGACTAGACAGACAAGACTAGACAGACAAGACTAGACAGACAAGACTAGACAGACAAGACTAGACAGACAAGACTAGACAGACAAGACTAGACAGACAAGACTAGACAGACAAGACTAGACAGACAAGACTAGACAGACAAGACTAGACAGACAAGACTAGACAGACAAGACTAGACAGACAAGACTAGACAGACAAGACTAGACAGACAAGACTAGACAGACAAGACTAGACAGACAAGACTAGACAGACAAGACTAGACAGACAAGACTAGACAGACAAGACTAGACAGACAAGACTAGACAGACAAGACTAGACAGACAAGACTAGACAGACAAGACTAGACAGACAAGACTAGACAGACAAGACTAGACAGACAAGACTAGACAGACAAGACTAGACAGACAAGACTAGACAGACAAGACTAGACAGACAAGACTAGACAGACAAGACTAGACAGACAAGACTAGACAGACAAGACTAGACAAGCTAGACAGACAAGACTAGACAGACAAGACTAGACAGACAAGACTAGACAGACAAGACTAGACAGACAAGACTAGACAGACAAGACTAGACAGACAAGACTAGACAGACAAGACTAGACAGACAAGACTAGACAGACAAGACTAGACAGACAAGACTAGACAGACAAGACTAGACAGACAAGACTAACAGACTAGACAGACAGACTAGACAGACAAGACTAGACAGACAAGACTAGACAGACAAGACTAGACAGACAAGACTAGACAGACAAGACTAGACAGACAAGACTAGACAGACAAGACTAGACAGACAAGACTAGACAGACAAGACTAGACAGACAAGACTAGACAGACAAGACTAGACAGACAAGACTAGACAGACAAGACTAGACAGACAAGACTAGACAGACAAGACTAGACAGACAAGACTAGACAGACAAGACTAGACAGACAAGACTAGACAGACAAGACTAGACAAGACTAGACAGACAAGACTAGACAGACAAGACTAGACAGACAAGACTAGACAGACAAGACTAGACAGACAAGACTAGACAGACTAGACAGACAAGACTAGACAGACAAGACTAGACAGACAAGACTAGACAGACAAGACTAGACAGACAAGACTAGACAGACAAGACTAGACAGACAAGACTAGACAGACAAGACTAGACAGACAAGACTAGACAGACAAGACTAGACAGACAAGAACTAGACAGGGACAAGACTAGACAGACAAGACTAGACAGACAAGACTAGACAGACAAGACTAGACAGACAAGACTAGACAGACAAGACTAGACAGACAAGACTAGACAGACAAGACTAGACAGACAAGACTAGACAGACAAGACTAGACAGACAAGACTAGACAGACAAGACTAGACAGACAAGACTAGACAGAGACAAGACTAGACAGACAAGACTAGACAGACAAGACTAGACAGACAAGACTAGACAGACAAGACTAGACAGACAAGACTAGACAGACAAGACTAGACAGACAAGACTAGACAGACAAGACTAGACAGACAAGACTAGACAGACAAGACTAGACAGACAAGACTAGACAGACAAGACTAGACAGACAAGACTAGACAGACAAGACTAGACTAGACAAGACTAGACAGACAAGACTAGACAGACAAGCCTAGACAGACAAGACTAGACAGACAAGACTGGACAGACAAGACTAGACAGACAAGACTAGACAGACAAGACTAGACAGACAAGACTGGAACAGACAAGACTGGACAGACAAGAATGACAGACAAGACTAGACAGACAAGACTAGACAGACAAGACTAGACAGACAAGACTAGACAGACAAGACTAGACAGACAAGACTAGACAGACAAGACTAGACAGACAAGACTAGACAGACAAGATCGACAGACAAGAGCTAGACAGACAAGACTAGACAGACAAGACTAGACAGACAAGACTAGACAGACAAGACTAGACAGACAAGACTAGACAGACAAGACTAGACAGACAAGACTAGACAGACAAGACTAGACAGACAAGACTAGACAGACAAGACTAGACAGACAAGACTAGACAGACAAGACTAGACAGACAAGACTAGACAGACAAGACTAGACAGACAAGACTAGACAGACAAGACTAGACAGACAAGACTAGACAGACAAGACTAGACAGACAAGACTAGACAGACAAGACTAGACAGACAAGACTAGACAGACAAGACTAGACAGACAAGACTAGACAGACAAGACTAGACAGACAAGACTAGACAGACAAGACTAGACAGACAAGACTAGACAGACAAGACTAGACAGACAAGACTAGACAGACAAGACTAGACAGACAAGACTAACAAGACTAGACAGACAAGACTAGACAGACAAGACTAGACAGACAAGACTAGACAGACAAGACTAGACAGACAAGACTAGACAGACAAGACTTGACAGACAAGACTAGACAGACAAGACTAGACAGACAAGACTAGACAGACAAAACTAGACAGACAAGACTAGACAGACAAGACTAGACAGACAAGACTAGACAGACAAGACTAGACAGACAAGACTAGACAGACAAGACTAGACAGACAAGACTAGACAGACAAGACTAGACAGACTAGACAGACAAGACTAGACAGACAAGACTAGACAGACAAGACTAGACAGACAAGACTAGACAGACAAGACTAGACAGACAAGACTAGACAGACAAGACTAGACAGACAAGACTAGACAGACAAGACTAGACAGACAAGACTAGACAGACAAGACTAGACAGACAAGACTAGACAGACAAGACTAGACAGACAAGACTAGACAGACAAGACTAGGACAGACAAGACTAGACAGACAAGACTTGACAGACAAGACTAGACAGACAAGACTAGACAGACAAGACTAGACAGACAAAACTAGACAGACAAGACTAGACAGACAAGACTAGACAGACGAGACTAGACAGACAAGACTAGACAGACAAGACTAGACAGACAAGACTAGACAGACAAGACTAGACAGACAAGACTAGACAGACTAGACAGACAAGACTAGACAGACAAGACTAGACAGACAAGACTAGACAGACAAGACTAGACAGACAAGACTAGATAGACAAGACTAGACAGACAAGACTAGACAGACAAGACTAGACAGACAAGACTAGACAGACAAGACTAGACAGACAAGACTAGACAGACAAGACTAGACAGACAAGACTAGACAGACAAGACTAGACAGACAAGACTAGACAGACAAGACTAGACAGACAAGACTAGACAGACAAGACTAGACAGACAAGACTAGACAGACAAGACTAGACAGACAAGACTAGACAGACAAGACTAGACAGACAAGACTAGACAGACAAGACTAGACAGACAAGACTAGACAGACAAGACTAGACAGACAAGACTAGACAGACAAGACTAGACAGACAAGACTACAGACAGACTAGACAGACAAGACTAGACAGACAAGACTAGACAGACAAGACTAGACAGACAAGACTAGACAGACAAGACTAGACAGACAAGTCTAGACAGACAAGACTAGACAGACAAGACTAGACAGACAAGACTAGACAGACAAGACTAGACAGACAAGACTAGACAGACAAGACTAGACAGACAAGACTAGACAGACAAGACTAGACAGACAAGACTAGACAGACAAGACTAGACAGACAAGACTAGACAGACAAGACTAGACAGACAAGACTAGACAGACAAGACTAGACAGACAAGACTAGACAGACAAGACTAGACAGACAAGACTAGACAGGACAAGACAAGACAGACAAGACTAGACAGACAAGACTAGACAGACAAGACTAGACAGACAAGACTAGACAGACAAGACTAGACAGACAAGACTAGACAGACAAGACTAGACAGACAAGACTAGACAGACAAGACTAGACAGACAAGGACTAGACAGACAAGACTAGACAGACAAGACTAGACAGACAAGACTAGACAGACAAGACTAGACAGACAAGACTAGACAGACAAGACTAGACAGACAAGACTAGACAGATAAGACTAGACAGACAAGACTACTTTAAGACAATCTATAAGACAAACTAAAAACACGACTTAGAATATTACAAATTGTGTCTCACCATAACAAATCCTTCAAGACACAATACAACAGAACACGACGGAGGTACGAGTTTCTACTAAAATAAGAAAAAAAGAAGATACTAGGAAAGAAATTAATAAATTCAGATAATCCCATGAAAACAACATGGGATATAGTGAGGGATATTACATGTCTTAAAATGTCAAGCAACAAACAGTACACCATCGAAGATCCGCAGAACGAAGACCCGCAGAATAAAGCCAACGAATTCAACAATTTTTTCAGTTACTACACCCGACTTCTATCCAACAATATACCTTACACTCCTTACAAAGACAAAATAACAGATACCAAATCATCCATATTCCTAGAACTAGTATCAAATGAACAACTGCACAATATAATTACGTCTATAAAAAACAAGAAGAGCGCCGGTGACGACGAAGTACCAGCTATATTAATTCAAACCATTTTCTGGGAAATAGTAGAACCGCTAAAACACATAATAAACAACTCCATAGAACGTGGAATTTTTCCATACTCCCTCAAACATTCCATCATAATACCGCTACACAAAAAGGGGGATAAAAAATTATTAGAAAATTACAGGCCAATAAGTATTCTATCTGCCTTCTCCAAAATATTCGAAAAAGTTAGTGCATTCAAGACTATCAGCTTTCTTGAAAAGTATCACTTAATTAGCAGCGACCAACATGGTTATAAAAGCGGAAGGAGCATCGACACAGCATGTTTTAATTTTATAAAATATATACATAAAGAATTGGAAAATAAAAACATATCATGTGGAATTTTGATAGATCTTTCCAAAGCTTACGACACCGTGGATCACACGATTCTTCTGGATGAATTATTCAAATACGGAGTTAGAGGGATCGCTCATGAGTGGTTGCGTTCCTACTTATCTAACCGTAAACAGCAAACCAGAATACTAATACCTAATACTACTTAATACCTTAATACTAATACTAATACTACTTAATACTAATACTACTTAATACCTTACTATGCCAAGAAAAATCAACAATCAGGGACACACAAATAGGAATAACTCAGGGTAGTATCTTGGGACCCCTATTATTCACTTTATATATTAACGACCTACCTTCAACAATAAAATCTACACCTCATAAAATGGTCAATTATGCAGACGACACTTCCCTGTTATTATCTAACACCAGACTGGAAGACTTATATACGAATTTAAATATTTAATGGCAAGAATAACCGAATGGTTGAACATAAACAAACTAACAATCAACAGCCTGAAAACCAACGTAATTATTTTCAAAACAGGTAGATCATTACTTAACTATCCCAAACGAGTTACAATTGGAAAAGACGATATAGCTGTTAGGAAAGCTGTGAAACTTTTAGGAATGGAAATCGACTGCTGCGTAAATTGGAATGCTCACAAATATGCACTAGAAATAAAATTAAATAAAACAACATATGCCATAAGAATTTTACAGCGAAGCGTAAGTCAAGAAGTCCTAAAAATTGTATACTACGCTAACTTTTACTCCCATTTTGTTTTGGGATTTTATTTTGGGGTTGCAGCAAAGATGTTTTATCGAACGTTTAGGATCCAAATACAGGCAATAAGAAACATTTACAAAATGAAATACTATCAATATTGCCGTGCAAAGTTTAAGGCCGCAAATATTTTAACGGTCACAGTGATATTTATTTATGAAACGATAATTTTCTTAGTGAAGAACAAATATCTCTTCGCAGAATACATGAATTCTAACCACAGAAACACAAGAAATCAAATTCATTGCCAAGACATCTAAAACTGATACAAAATCAAAGACAATTTATAAAAGAAATCCTCAATATCCCCGTAAATATGGAACCCTACAATTTAAAGGAATATTATGAAAATATAAAAACCCATCCAACCTAAATTATTCTATCTGGACATATTTCATTAAATTTTACATGTGTTTTTTATCTGTTATCTGTACTTATACCTGTTATGTATAGCTTTATATAATGTAATAAAATAAATTGAAATTGATATATTTTTATATATATATATATATATATATATATATATATATATATTAGGGTGGGCCAAAAAAAAACTTTTAATTTATTTTTTTTTAGCTACTACGAAAATATCGTCCAAGATGACGAAAAAAAAATTCTACTAAAGTTTCAGCCCTTAATATTTATATTAAGAGGTGGCTCATTGTGATTTTTGATTTCCCATTTAAATAACATAAGAAGTTATTTTGTTTTTGTGTGGATTTTTAATGCACTCGAACGAATAAATGCCTCGTGGAAATAAATACATATTCTTGTAGGAAATTTAACGATCTACAAAAAAAGTCTGAAATAATTTTTTGCTAAGTTGACTCGTTTAAAAGTTATTC
>OX155892.1:56549496-56571148 GCA_944588485.1 Phosphuga atrata
CCGCGATGTCAAAGATAAAAATTGCCATATAGATCAGCAATCCCCAACGGAGAAGCTGCACCGAGAAGAAGAAGAAGGCGTTTGTTCAGCTATAGAAGTTGTCAAATTGGAATGCTATTAGTTAAGCTCTAGTACTTGTCAAATGACAGTTGTTATACTATGATGATATCTGTATAGTCATGATATAATAATTGTCATTGTATAACGAAATCAATAGATAACAAAAGTAATACATTAGAATGCAAAAGTCACAAAAGTAATAGATAACAAAGTCATAGGTAATAATAATTGTCAGAGAGGAATGATAATTTTCAAATCCTCTTTAAAGTTGTCATTCTATAATAACAATTAACAAGGTAGCATAACGTAGCATTGTCATGGTATAATAGTTGTCTAAACGATGAATGGCAGTTGAGAAGTCAATTGACAATTTATTATTCATTATTATGGAATTATTATGTTAAAATGGAATTCCGATTATTAGATTATAGTGATATTTGAGTATATGGTATAATAGTTTAATAGGAATGAGAATAATCAAATCCTGTACACAATAATTGTTGTGTAAACTTAAATGTACCAAATGATAACTTTAAAGGTGGTAGAATTATTGTGAAACTAAGATGACGATTCTCAAAAAATAAAAGATATGAAACGAGTTATCAAATTCTCAAATTTTCAAAATATGATAACTGTCAAGTACTAATTAAACTTATAATTAATCTGGTAATAGTTGTCAGGCTTGCTAATAATTGTTAAGCTCGAATAAAACTTCTATGACATTGGATAGGAAGTAAAAGTCGACAAACTAAATTGACAATTATTTAAAAACGATGATATTTGCGTAGTTATGCAATAATAGTTGTCAACGAATAAAGATAAATGGTAAATATATAAAGTAAATTCTGATGATAATCATATTCCAAACAACATTTTTAAACAATTTTTATATTGAAATTACCATACTAGTTCTTAAAGTTGACTAAAATTAACGTATAATGTAAAGTAATTGAAGGATAACATAGGATAACATATGATACTAGTTATTATATAAAAATCTACAATCACAGATGTTAAACAATAATAGCATCGTTTTTGTCAAAATGCTTTTAGAATTAAAACCTTCATGTGTTCGTCTGAGGCAGAATTTACGATGAACTAAGTTCAGGTAGTTATCCACTTATATACTACTGTTACAATGAACATGAAACTTACTAGATTGTCCGAAGACGTTGACAGCGAAGAAAACCAGCAGGACGAATACGATCAAACATTTGCGCGTCTTCGCCGTATGCAAATCCATCCTTTTCACGAGTGCTTTAAACATTGGCCATTTCACGCGAACCTCCATTACGGCGACTTCAAGCAACGGTTCAGTCCACTCCCATTACAAACTGCCAAAAGTTTTTTCTGTCTTAAACTTTACGCCATCGTAAACAATTCACAGCAAATTCACTTTAATTCCTATGACCTGTGGACAAGATAAGTTAATTTTATATAATATAAACGAATGTTACATATACTTTACAACCAATCTTACAAAATCATTAAACCGTAACAACTAAGAGACGTCCAATACATATATATATATATATATATATATATATATATATATATATATATATATATATATATATATATATATATATATATGTATAGTATATATATATATATATATATATTGTATTTGAGGTTTTCGCCGATAGAAGCGTGTGTTGGTTTGTTTTCTCGGGGATTCCGCGTTGATGTTGAGGGTTGGTTCTGAAAAGAACCGGATTCTTCGCCATTTTCAAGAGATATATGCGACCGTGCGGGTTAACCGTTAGACGCATACTTAGTACGCATACATATAGATAATAACGGTTAACCCGCACGGACGCATATATCTCTTAAAAATGGCGAATGTTAGTTCGCCGAAACGTCGAGAATCCGGTTCTTTTCAGAACCAACCCTCCACATCAACGCGGAATCCCCGAGAAAACAAACCAACATATATATATATATATATAAAAATATATATATATATATATATATATATATATATATATAAATATATATATATATGTATATATATATATATAAAATTTACTCTTTATATATATATATATATATATATATATATATATGTTGTATTGTTTTCTCGGGGATTCCGCGTTGATGCTGAGGGTTGGCTCTGAAAAGAACCGGATTCTCGACGTTTCGGCGAACAAACATTCGCCATTCTCAAGAGATATATACGTCCGTGCGGGTCAACCGTTAGACGCATACTGTAACGCAATTATGCATACTGTATGCATCTAACGGTTGACCCACACGGACGCATATATCTCTTGAGAATGGCGAATGTTAGTTCGCCGAAACGTCGAGAATCCGGTTCTTTTCAGAGCCAACCCTCAGCATCAACGCGGAATCCCCGAGAAAACAATGCAACACAGATATCCATCTGCGAAAACCTCAAATACAACATATATAAATATATATATATATATATATATATATATATATATATATATATATATATATATATATATATATATATATGGTACTTACGTATTAACGCCACCACCACTTCATTTTTAAATGCCGCCAATCTACACCTAAAATGTTTATGACGAATCACAAAACAAAGCATTTTTAAAACTCAAAATACTTAATAATTAATATTTTTTAACCCCAGTTAGATTAGGTTGCCGCCGCGAAGCGGACAGATAAATCAAGACAACATAGCGGTGGTCGCGTTAATACGTAAGTACCATATATATATATATGTATATATATATATATATATATATATATGTAAATATATGTATATCTATATATATGTATATATATATATATATATAATATATATATATATATATAATATATATATATATATATATATATATATATATATATATATATATTTATATATATGTATATATATATATACATGGAAAGTTTTCATTTTATAATAAAATGCAGCATTTCAAGTAAATCAATAATACGTAGTTTAACTAATTTATAGCTAGAATATTGAGCAGATCTAATCCAGTAATGATATTTGAAAGTTTAATAGTAAACTTGTGAGTGGTCTGGAAAAACTGACCAAAGCGCACAAAGTGATTTAATTCCTTTAAAAATGTTGATGGAAGAAAGCAGATAAAAAACGATAGAAGAAAAAGCAAGCTGTGCGTATGTATTATGTAGGTGACTCCGGGCGACTGTTCCCGTCGGAACAAAACATCGTATTTGAGCTACTTTTTTATTAACGGATACAGTTATGCGAGCTTTGGAGCTCTGGGAGTCTCTTCAAAAATTGAACGCTCTTACTCTAACCGCGTTGTTTTTTCTAGCATTACAATTTATTGTTTGCCTCACCTTGCACTTGTTCTCTATTGTGATTTTACTTGACGATATTTTTGCTCTGATGGAAATTTACCGAGATTAAAACTCAAAAAGAGACTCCATTAAAAACTTGTCTTTCTTGTCTAAAACCTTGTCTTGTCTTCTCTAATAATGTATATCTTGAAAATTTTACTGTCTGCTATATATGGTGTTAATATAGCAAATTTCAAACTGTGAACCGCAAAAACTTGATTGGACACATTACTAGACAGGACAAAACTAAAGTGACAAGACTAGACATGCAGGACTAAGTAGACATGACTCGACAATCAAGATTAGCCAGACTAGATAGAGAAGATAAGACAGACAAGATCTGGAGTAAACAAGACCAGACAAACAAGACTAGACAGATAAGACAAGACACACAAGACCAGGCAAAAAACTGGATAAACAAGACTGGACAAACAAGACTGGACACAAAAGACTGGACAGAAAAGACTGAACAGATAAGTCTGAACAGACAAAACTGGAGAGACAAGACTAGACAGACAACACTGCACAGACAAGATTGACCAGACAAGACTGCACAAACAAGACTAGACAAGACTAGACAGACAATTTATATTGGAAGACAATCGATATGTTGCAGTCATAGAACATTGGAAGGGCAAGGAGCAATGAGAATTATACAACTTAAAACATTTTATGCCAGCTCCACACTCTCGTGGAGTAACTTCGGCGAGGATCCTCGCCGAAGTTGTTCGAGGCGAGAAACTAGACGGTGGAGGCATCTACACTCTCGCCTTACATCGCGAGGACCTCAGTGCCATGACTGACACCGAACAGGTGGTAGCTGCTGCTGCAACTATTTGTGTGTATAATATATATAAGGACGAGTAAACACGAGATTGTAGACGTGATACTCTGCCTTCCTCGTACTCGCGCCTCGTGTCCCTTCGTGTCCTTCGTGTTCGCTTCATGAAGCGAAGTTAGCCAAGGCGAGGCGAGGAAGCACAAGGCGGACCGAGTAACCTGACCACACTCTCGATCCTCGCTCAACTCCGTGCTACTTCGCGAGAGTGTTGAGCGAGCATTGCACATACGTCGTGCCATTATAGCAGGACTATCGTCGTGCCATAAAGGCTGGACATGTCGTTATTTTCTGTAGACAATACAAAATCTTTTTAGGGGAATGGGCTGACATTGATAAGTTAGCTGAACATTACACTTTCGAATGTGCAGCAATCGAAACTAAACTGTCATTCCAATGTTCCCTAAACTTTAAAGAAACGAAACAAAATCCACCCTGCATCAAGATCCTGTTTAGATAACAACATCGTTAAGAGAGTTATGTATTTTAAGACCAAAATATTCCAGTACAATATATCTGACCACTATGCCCAACAGATAATTTTTGAGAAGAAAAAATAGAAATCAATTTATAAATTTCAACGCCAGTTCAAGCATGTATACTTGGATTTTTTCAAATATCGACTTCAAAATGAATCTTGGACTAATATCTCAAATTTTGTAGAAATTGGAGTAAACAAGCAATGGGACTTTTTAATGAATTATTTTCTAAAACAGTAAATAAAAATTTCTTCAAATGATTACGAAAATTAGAAACAATTTCCATTAAATATATTATATAATAGAGATTCATATGTTGAGGAAGCAGACAACGCTACATCGCTACAACAACTTGCTAAATGTAATTGTAAAATTAGAAAACAATAAAACAATTCTCGAGACAATAAAACTTATTAGAAAACAAAAGATCAATATCATAGAATACCAATTAAAATATTCAGACATATTGAGCAAATCAACTTGGAAAATAATTACTATAGTGTAAATGTACCTTTACGAATATTTATGGATATAGTATAAACGTACCTTTAGGAAAATTTATGGATATAGTGAAAACATGCGGGTCACCTAGATAGTATAGTATAGACTTGTGTATGTGAGAGCTGAGTGTTAGGAAATAAAAGCATTAGAAGCATAAAGTTTGTTATAATCAATCCTTCAACAAGCTAAAACCACTCCCAAGCAGACATAAAATTGTCAGCTATTAAAAAAAGGCGAAAAATTCTTGTAGACCACCCGATGCGAACAGGCATTCATGAAATTAAAAAGGACATAACCAACGATCAAGTCCTCATTCCTTACAATCAAACATTGCCGATCCAGCTCGCCTGCGCCGCTAGTGTCCCGTTGAAATCGGCGCAGTCCTCTCTCATGTCATTGGCGGTCAGGAGAATCCAGTCGCATTCGCATCAAGGGCATTAACAGCAGCAGATAGAAACTACTTACAGCTGGACAGAGAAGCCTTAGCCATTGTTTTTGCTGTGGACCATTTTTTATTTGGGCGTCCTTTCAACTTGTTACAGATAATCAGCCTCTAGCGAGAATATTTCATCAGAACGCAAACATGCCACAGATGACAGCTGCTCGACTTCAAAGATATGCAGCATTTCTCTCAGGTTTCAATTACAAGTTCGAATGTAATAAAGGCGTCTACAACGCAAACGCAGATTATATTTTACGAGCCCCATCGACACATACCCGCACATCTACATCTCTATTAACAACGCGGTACATCAAATTTTCAAAACTGCCATTAATATAATTTCGACACCAGACTTAACTGTCAAAACGCTCCGGGAAGAAACAATGTGTGACCTTTAACTGGCAAACTGTATGCAACGGCTTCGAGAAGAAAACGAATCCAGCTCGGAATTTTCTATTGACGATGACGTAATTTTTAGAGGAACACGCATAGTTGTACCAACAACTCTCCAGCGAGCCACCTTACAATTAGTTGAATTGCATCGAACGCATGTAGGAATCACGAAAATGAAACAGCTCGCACGTCGTTACGTCAATTGAAAATCAATAGATAAAGATATAGAAACACTCATACGAGCCTGCCCCAATTGTGCTAGTGTCCGCAACAGGCCAGTCAAGGCTCCTCTACACCCATGGGACGAACCAGATGAGAATTGACAAAGAATCGCAGAAGAAGTGGACGCAAAATCAAAGTGGGCAGAAATCGAAACTTGCCATCATGCACCCACATCATCATCCAGTATCGAACTTCTCCAGGACATTTGTTCTCGACGCAGTTTCCCAGACGTATTACTATCGGATAACTCGACGATTTTCAACCGTGAAGAATTTCAGGGATTTTGCAAGAAATCGGGAATTTTCCAAAAATTCACTGTTCCGGGACATCCGGCGACCAATTGGTTGGCAAACTCTCAAAAACAAACACTCAGGTATGATCGAAGAACCTTGCTCGATTCTGGATAAAGTACGCGATATTCTTTTTCGGTACAGGGCAACTCCTTTGGCCTGCGGTCATTCTCCGGCCGAATTATACCCGAACCGACGAATTCGCATAAATCTCGACGCTCTCAGACCTACTAAACTCCAGGCAACAACGGCACCAGTCAAGAAGGCTCAAAATTTAAGCGTGGAAGAGCGTATCCAGGCACGTTATTATGCTAATAACAAGAACCTGTGGAAGTCTGGGACGATAATTAAAAAGTTAGTATTACGCCATTACATGGCCAGACTTGACGAAGGATATACGCTGAAACGGCACATTAACCAATTACCTAGCTAGAACGTTATATCGAACCAGCCAGAACTGAGTACTCCAGATGTTGACAACGATGACTCGGACCAGGCCGAGAAGGGATTCAATATCGAGGATTTAGTGGAAATTCCAACGATACTCGATCTGGATCAAAACGAGCGACATCGAAGCTGAAGAACCGTCTCCAGAAACTCGACAACCGTCAAATCCTCAACAGGAACCACGTTGCACAGGCCGACAACGTAAGCTACCGACACGTTTACACGACTATGTTTTGTAAGTGAATTGTATCCCATCTAAGCGATTTGAAACTTTTAAATAGCGTGGGAGAACTGTGTAAACTTATAGTGTAAACGTACCTTTGCGAATATTTATGGATATAGTGAAAACATGCGATGTGGGTCACCTAGATATAGACAGGTGTATGTGAGAGCTAAGTGTTAGGAAATAAAAGCATTAAAAACATAAATTTTATTTTAATCAATCCTTCAACAAACTAAAATCACTCCCAAGCAGACATCAAGGTTACAACGATAATCAATCAAATAACCAGTATAAAGCCGTGGAGAAAAGAGTACGAAGTAAACACAGATTTAACACATTGGAAGAAGTCACAATTGAATAATCTTTTTACTGATAGAGCCGATGATTTGATTAAAAACTTACCACATACTCCTTACCAGGACAGCTTAATCCATATGAATAGATATATTTTTCTTGATGTATTGTGTATTGAAAATACAAAATTATAAATTGTTTAAAAATAAACTAAACCCACTAAGCGAAAACCAATTATATAACATAGTAAAGAGTTCTGGATACCACCATCGTATAGCTATTATTATTAGCTTTTTGGCTAATATCTGATCCACTGATTTTTATCATAAGCAACTCATTATCACCATCTTTAAAAGTAGAGACAGAAATAAGCTAGAGAACTATAAACCAATTAGCATACTTTGATCTTTTGTGAAAATGTTTGAAAAAGAATGGATTGTTTTTTACGAAAATATGGCATTCTGTGTGATTGTCAACATGGATTTGTTAAAGGCAGAAGTATTGATTACGTCTTAAGATAAAATTATTTATTGATAAAATCTATGAACTGATCGATACCAAACATATTCCGTATGGGTTCCTTGTTCACCTATCGAAAGCTTACGACACAGTTGATCACACTATCCTCATGAGTAAACTTCAGAAGTTTGGCATAAGAGGAATCCTCTTAGAATTAATTAAATGATATTTAAACAACCGCACACACTGTCTGATATGAGAATGTTAAAAATGGGTGTACCGCAAGAAAGTATTCTGGAACCTACACTTTTTCTTATTTACGTAAACGACCTGCTAACAATAAGTTTTAATTTTAATTGTGAAATGACAAACTATTCTGATGATACCAGTCTTCTGTTAGATAATGAGTGTGTCGCGGATATCCATCAACAATACGATTAAAAAACTAACCAATATTCTTATTTGGTAATATTAATATAGATGGTGAGAATCTAGACGTAAAGCAGTCTGTTGGACTTCTAGGAATAAAAGTTAATAGCATCTTAGATTGGTCTCCTCATATTACCTATGTGTTATAAAACTGAATAGAACAACATACGCGTTCAGAATTTCTACAAATATATGTGGGCATAGAAGTTTTAAGGTCGGTTTATTTCACAAACTTTCATCCTTACCTCCGTTTCAGAATTATTATATGGCGTAGCGGTAAAAACTGCGGCAATTTATTTAAAGTACAGAAACAACCAAATTAGATTTCAGGGAATCTTGAGGGGAAATATTCCAAAATGGAAAAATATTAACAGTAACTAGTTTATATATTTATGAGTTGCTTATTTATATGTTCAAAAATAAAATTAAATATATTAACGATGTTTTATTTTATATTTACGGCTATTTACGTATATGAAAGCGTCATATTTTTATTTAAATAGAAAGATCTGTTCGATACTTTCACTAAGCCTACTGAACGATAAACCAGACATAACAAAGTAACCTACGACCTTCCTAAACATAAATTCACAATGACGGAAAGAAATCCGCCGTGCAGCATATTGAAGATATTCAACCTCCTCCCAAAGGATATCAAGAAAATTGGAAATCTAAAGACTCTAAAAACTAAACTTTATAATTTATTAAATAATATAGAGCCATATAATATTGGTGAATTTGCAACAAAAGTGAAAAGTATATAATGATTAATTGTGTGTATTTGTCTGTATGTATGTATATATGTGAGAAGGTATACATGTATATATATATATATATATATATATATATATATATATATATATAAAATATATCAATTTCAATTTATTTTATTACATTATATAAAGCTATACATAACAGGTATAAGTACAGATAACAGATAAAAAACACATGTAAAATTTAATGAAATATGTCCAGATAGAATAATTTAGGTTGGATGGGTTTTTATATTATCATAATATTCCTTTAAATTGTAGGGTTCCATATTTACGGGGATATTGAGGATTTCTTTTATAAATTGTCTTTGATTTTGTATCAGTTTTAGATGTCTTGGCAATGAATTTGATTTCTTGTGTTTCTGTGGTTAGAATTCATGTATTCTGCGAAGAGATATTTGTTCTTCACTAAGAAAATTATCGTTTCATAAATAAATATCACTGTGACCGTTAAAATATTTGCGGCCTTAAACTTTGCACGGCAATATTGATAGTATTTCATTTTGTAAATGTTTCTTATTGCCTGTATTTGGATCCTAAACGTTCGATAAACATCTTTGCTGCAACCCCAAAATAAAATCCCAAAACAAAATGGGAGTAAAAGTTAGCGTAGTATACAATTTTTAGGACTTCTTGACTTACGCTTCGCTGTAAAATTCTTATGGCATATGTTGTTTTATTTAATTTTATTTCTAGTGCATTTATGTGAGCATTCCAATTTACGCAGCAGTCGATTTCCATTCCTAAAAGTTTCACAGCTTTCCTAACAGCTATATCGTCTTTTCCAATTGTAACTCGTTTGGGATAGTTAAGTAATGATCTATCTACCTGTTTTGAAAATAATTACGTTGGTTTTCAGGCTGTTGATTGTTAGTTTGTTTATGTTCAACCATTCGGTTATTCTTGCCATTAAATATTTAAATTCGTATATAAGTCTTCCAGTCTGGTGTTAGATAATAACAGGGAAGTGTCGTCTGCATAATTGACCATTTTATGAGGTGTAGATTTTATTGTTGAAGGTAGGTCGTTAATATATAAAGTGAATAATAGGGGTCCCAAGATACTACCCTGAGTTATTCCTATTTGTGTGTCCCTGATTGTTGATTTTTCTTGGCATAGTAAGGTATTAAGTAGTATTAGTATTAAGTAGTATTAGTATTAGTATTAAGGTATTAAGTAGTATTAGGTATTAGTATTCTGGTTTGCTGTATACGGTTAGATAAGTAGGAACGCAACCACTCATCAGCGATCCCTCTAACTCCGTATTTGAATAATTCATCCAGAAGAATCGTGTGATCCACGGTGTCGTAAGCTTTGGAAAGATCTATCAAAATTCCACATGATATGTTTTTATTTTCCAATTCTTTATGTATATATTTTATAAAATTAAAACATGCTGTGTCGATGCTCCTTCCGCTTTTATAACCATGTTGGTCGCTGCTAATTAAGTGATACTTTTCAAGAAAGCTGATAGTCTTGAATGCACTAACTTTTTCGAATATTTTGGAGAAGGCAGATAGAATACTTATTGGCCTGTAATTTTCTAATAATTTTTTATCCCCCTTTTTGTGTAGCGGTATTATGATGGAATGTTTGAGGGAGTCTGGAAAAATTCCACGTTCTATGGAGTTGTTTATTATGTATTTTAGCGGTTCTTCTATTTCCCAGAAAATGGTTTGAATTAATATAGCTGGTACTTCGTCGTCACCGGCGCTCTTCTTGTTTTTTATAGACGTAATTATATTGTGCAGTTGTTCATTTGATACTAGTTCTAGGAATATGGATGATTTGGTATCTGTTATTTTGTCTTTGTAAGGAGTGTAAGGTATATTGTTGGATAGAAGTCGGGGGTAGTAACTGAAAAAATTGTTGAATTCGTTGGCTTTATTCTGCGGGTCTTCGTTCTGCGGATCTTCGATGGTGTACTGTTTGTTGCTTGACATTTTAAGACATGTAATATCCCTCACTATATCCCATGTTGTTTTCATGGGATTATCTGAATTTATTAATTTCTTTCCTAGTATCTTCTTTTTTTCTTGTTTTAGTAGAAACTCGTACCTCCGTCGTGTTCTGTTGTATTGTGTCTTGAAGGATTTGTTATGGTGAGACACAATTTGTAATATTCTAAGTCGTGTTTTTAGTTTGTCTTATAGATTGTCTTATAGTAGTCTTGTCTGTCTAGTCTTATCTGTCTAGTCTTGTCTGTCTAGTCTTGTCTGTCTAGTCTTGCCTGTCTAGTCCTGTCTGTCTAGTCTTGTCTGTCTAGTCTTGTCTGTCTAGTCTTGTCTGTCTAGTCTTGTGTGTCTAGTCTTGTCTGTCTAGTCTTGTCTGTCTAGTCTTGTCTGTCAAGTCTTGTCTGTCTAGTCTTTTCTGTCTAGTCTTGTCTGTCTAGTCTTGTCTGTCTAGTCTTGTCTGTCTAGTCTTGCCTGTCTAGTCTTGTCTGTCTAGTCTTGTCTGTCTAGTCTTGTCTGTCTAGTCTTGTCTGTCTAGTCTTGTCTGTCTAGTCTTGTCTGTCAAGTCTTGTCTGTCTAGTCTTGGCTGTCTAGTCTTGTCTGTCTAGTCTTGTCTGTCTAGTCTTGTCTGTCTAGTCTTGTCTGTCTAGTCTTGTCTGTCTAGTCGTGTCTGTCTAGTCTTGTCTGTCTAGTCTTGTCTGTCTAGTCTTGTCTGTCTAGTCTTGTCTGTCTAGTCTTGTCTGTCTAGTCTTGTCTGTCTAGTCTTGTCTGTCTAGTCTTGTCTGTCTAGTCTTGTCTGTCTAGTCTTGTCTGTCTAGTCTTGTCTGTCTAGCCTTGTCTGTCTAGTCTTGTCTGTCTAGTCTTGTCTGTCTAGTCTTGTCTGTCTAGTCTTGTCTGTCTAGTCTTGTCTGTCTAGTCTTGTCTGTCTAGTCTTGTCTGTCTAGTCTTGTCTG
This sequence comes from Phosphuga atrata, assembly GCA_944588485.1. Classification (NCBI taxonomy): domain Eukaryota; kingdom Metazoa; phylum Arthropoda; class Insecta; order Coleoptera; family Silphidae; genus Phosphuga; species Phosphuga atrata. Next base: position 56,561,552 of record OX155892.1, read on the forward strand.
TCTAGTCTTGTCTGTCTAGTCTTGTCTGTCTAGTCTTATCTGTCTAGTCTTGTCTGTCTAGTCTTGTCTGTCTAGTCTTGTCTGTCTAGTCTTGTCTGTCTAGTCTTGTCTGTCTAGTCTTGTCTGTCTAGTCTTGTCTGTCTAGTCTTGTCTGTCTAGTCTTGTCTGTCTAGTCTTGTCTGTCTAGTCTTGTCTGTCTAGTCTTGTCTGTCTAGTCTTGTCTGTCTAGTCTTGTCTGTCTAGTCTTGTCTGTCTAGTCTTGTCTGTCTAGTCTTGTCTGTCTAGTCTTGTCTGTCTAGTCTTGTCTGCCTAGTCTTGTCTGTCTAGTCTTGTCTGTCTAGTCTTGTCTGTCTAGTCTTGTCTGTCTAGTCTTGTCTGTCTAGTCTTGTCTGTCTAGTCTTGCCTGTCTAGTCTTGTCTGTCTAGTCTTGTCTGTCTAGTCTTGTCTGTCTAGTCTTCTCTGTCTAGTCTTGTCTGTCTAGTCTTGTCTGTCTAGTCTTGTCTGTCTAGTCTTGTCTGTCTAGTCTTGTCTGTCTAATCTTGTCTGTCTAGTCTTGTCTGTCTAGTCTTGTCTGTCTAGTCTTGTCTGTCTAGTCTTGTTTGTCTAGTCTGTCTAGTCTTGTCTGTCTAGTCTTGTCTGTCTAGTCTTGTCTGTCTAGTCTTGTCTGTCTAGTCTTGTCTGTCTAGTCTTGTCTGTCTAGTCTTGTCTGTCTAGTCTTGTCTGTCTAGTCTTGTCTGTCTAGTCTTGTCTGTCTAGTCTTGTCTGTCTAGTCTTGTCTGTCTAGTCTTGTCTGTCTAGTCTTGTCTGTCTAGTCTTGTCTGTCTAGTCTTGTCTGTCTAGTCTTGTCTGTCTAGTCTTGTCTGTCTAGTCTTGTCTGTCTAGTCTTGTCTGTCTAGTCTTGTCTGTCTAGTCTTGTCTGTCTAGTCTTGTCTGTCTAGTCTTGTCTGTCTAGTCTTGTCTGTCTAGTCTTGTCTGTCTAGTCTTGTCTGTCTAGTCTTGTCTGTCTAGTCTTGTCTGTCTAGTCTTGTCTGTCTAGTCTTGTCTGTCTAGTCTTGTCTGTCTAGTCTCTGTCTGTCTCTAGTCTTGTCTGTCTAGTCTTGTCTGTCTAGTCTTGTCTGTCTAGTCTTGTCTGTCTAGTCTTGTCTGTCTAGTCTTGTCTGTCTAGTCTTGTCTGTCTAGTCTTGTCTGTCTAGTCTTGTCTGTCTAGTCTTGTCTGTCTAGTCTTGTCTGTCTAGTCTTGTCTGTCTAGTCTTGTCTGTCTAGTCTTGTCTGTCTAGTCTTGTCTGTCTAGTCTTGTCTGTCTAGTCTTGTCTGTCTAGTCTTGTCTGTCTAGTCTTGTCTGTCTAGTCTTGTCTGTCTAGTCTTGTCTGTCTAGTCTTGTCTGTCTAGTCTTGTCTGTCTAGTCTTGTCTGTCTAGTCTTGTCTGTCTAGTCTTGTCTGTCTAGTCTTGTCTGTCTAGTCTTGTCTGTCTAGTCTTGTCTGTCTAGTCTTGTCTGTCTAGTCTTGTCTGTCTAGTCTTGTCTGTCTAGTCTTGTCTGTCTAGTCTTGTCTGTCTAGTCTTGTCTGTCTAGTCTTGTCTGTCTAGTCTTGTCTGTCTAGTCTTGTCTGTCTAGTCTTGTCTGTCTAGTCTTGTCTGTCTAGTCTTGTCTGTCTAGTCTTGTCTGTCTAGTCTTGTCTGTCTAGTCTTGTCTGTCTAGTCTTGTCTGTCTAGTCTTGTCTGTCTAGTCTTGTCTGTCTAGTCTTGTCTGTCTAGTCTTGTCTGTCTAGTCTTGTCTGTCTAGTCTTGTCTGTCTAGTCTTGTCTGTCTAGTCTTGTCTGTCTAGTCTTGTCTGTCTAGTCTTGTCTGTCTAGTCTTGTCTGTCTAGTCTTGTCTGTCTAGTCTTGTCTGTCTAGTCTTGTCTGTCTAGTCTTGTCTGTCTAGTCTTGTCTGTCTAGTCTTGTCTGTCTAGTCTTGTCTGTCTAGTCTTGTCTGTCTAGTCTTGTCTGTCTAGTCTTGTCTGTCTAGTCTTGTCTGTCTAGTCTTGTCTGTCTAGTCTTGTCTGTCTAGTCTTGTCTGTCTAGTCTTGTCTGTCTAGTCTTGTCTGTCTAGTCTTGTCTGTCTAGTCTTGTCTGTCTAGTCTTGTCTGTCTAGTCTTGTCTGTCTAGTCTTGTCTGTCTAGTCTTGTCTGTCTAGTCTTGTCTGTCTAGTCTTGTCTGTCTAGTCTTGTCTGTCTAGTCTTGTCTGTCTAGTCTTGTCTGTCTAGTCTTGTCTGTCTAGTCTTGTCTGTCTAGTCTTGTCTGTCTAGTCTTGTCTGTCTAGTCTTGTCTGTCTAGTCTTGTCTGTCTAGTCTTGTCTGTCTAGTCTTGTCTGTCTAGTCTTGTCTGTCTAGTCTTGTCTGTCTAGTCTTGTCTGTCTAGTCTTGTCTGTCTAGTCTTGTCTGTCTAGTCTTGTCTGTCTAGTCTTGTCTGTCTAGTCTTGTCTGTCTAGTCTTGTCTGTCTAGTCTTGTCTGTCTAGTCTTGTCTGTCTAGTCTTGTCTGTCTAGTCTTGTCTGTCTAGTCTTGTCTGTCTAGTCTTGTCTGTCTAGTCTTGTCTGTCTAGTCTTGTCTGTCTAGTCTTGTCTGTCTAGTCTTGTCTGTCTAGTCTTGTCTGTCTAGTCTTGTCTGTCTAGTCTTGTCTGTCTAGTCTTGTCTGTCTAGTCTTGTCTGTCTAGTCTTGTCTGTCTAGTCTTGTCTGTCTAGTCTTGTCTGTCTAGTCTTGTCTGTCTAGTCTTGTCTGTCTAGTCTTGTCTGTCTAGTCTTGTCTGTCTAGTCTTGTCTGTCTAGTCTTGTCTGTCTAGTCTTGTCTGTCTAGTCTTGTCTGTCTAGTCTTGTCTGTCTAGTCTTGTCTGTCTAGTCTTGTCTGTCTAGTCTTGTCTGTCTAGTCTTGTCTGTCTAGTCTTGTCTGTCTAGTCTTGTCTGTCTAGTCTTGTCTGTCTAGTCTTGTCTGTCTAGTCTTGTCTGTCTAGTCTTGTCTGTCTAGTCTTGTCTGTCTAGTCTTGTCTGTCTAGTCTTGTCTGTCTAGTCTTGTCTGTCTAGTCTTGTCTGTCTAGTCTTGTCTGTCTAGTCTTGTCTGTCTAGTCTTGTCTGTCTAGTCTTGTCTGTCTAGTCTTGTCTGTCTAGTCTTGTCTGTCTAGTCTTGTCTGTCTAGTCTTGTCTGTCTAGTCTTGTCTGTCTAGTCTTGTCTGTCTAGTCTTGTCTGTCTAGTCTTGTCTGTCTAGTCTTGTCTGTCTAGTCTTGTCTGTCTAGTCTTGTCTGTCTAGTCTTGTCTGTCTAGTCTTGTCTGTCTAGTCTTGTCTGTCTAGTCTTGTCTGTCTAGTCTTGTCTGTCTAGTCTTGTCTGTCTAGTCTTGTCTGTCTAGTCTTGTCTGTCTAGTCTTGTCTGTCTAGTCTTGTCTGTCTAGTCTTGTCTGTCTAGTCTTGTCTGTCTAGTCTTGTCTGTCTAGTCTTGTCTGTCTAGTCTTGTCTGTCTAGTCTTGTCTGTCTAGTCTTGTCTGTCTAGTCTTGTCTGTCTAGTCTTGTCTGTCTAGTCTTGTCTGTCTAGTCTTGTCTGTCTAGTCTTGTCTGTCTAGTCTTGTCTGTCTAGTCTTGTCTGTCTAGTCTTGTCTGTCTAGTCTTGTCTGTCTAGTCTTGTCTGTCTAGTCTTGTCTGTCTAGTCTTGTCTGTCTAGTCTTGTCTGTCTAGTCTTGTCTGTCTAGTCTTGTCTGTCTAGTCTTGTCTGTCTAGTCTTGTCTGTCTAGTCTTGTCTGTCTAGTCTTGTCTGTCTAGTCTTGTCTGTCTAGTCTTGTCTGTCTAGTCTTGTCTGTCTAGTCTTGTCTGTCTAGTCTTGTCTGTCTAGTCTTGTCTGTCTAGTCTTGTCTGTCTAGTCTTGTCTGTCTAGTCTTGTCTGTCTAGTCTTGTCTGTCTAGTCTTGTCTGTCTAGTCTTGTCTGTCTAGTCTTGTCTGTCTAGTCTTGTCTGTCTAGTCTTGTCTGTCTAGTCTTGTCTGTCTAGTCTTGTCTGTCTAGTCTTGTCTGTCTAGTCTTGTCTGTCTAGTCTTGTCTGTCTAGTCTTGTCTGTCTAGTCTTGTCTGTCTAGTCTTGTCTGTCTAGTCTTGTCTGTCTAGTCTTGTCTGTCTAGTCTTGTCTGTCTAGTCTTGTCTGTCTAGTCTTGTCTGTCTAGTCTTGTCTGTCTAGTCTTGTCTGTCTAGTCTTGTCTGTCTAGTCTTGTCTGTCTAGTCTTGTCTGTCTAGTCTTGTCTGTCTAGTCTTGTCTGTCTAGTCTTGTCTGTCTAGTCTTGTCTGTCTAGTCTTGTCTGTCTAGTCTTGTCTGTCTAGTCTTGTCTGTCTAGTCTTGTCTGTCTAGTCTTGTCTGTCTAGTCTTGTCTGTCTAGTCTTGTCTGTCTAGTCTTGTCTGTCTAGTCTTGTCTGTCTAGTCTTGTCTGTCTAGTCTTGTCTGTCTAGTCTTGTCTGTCTAGTCTTGTCTGTCTAGTCTTGTCTGTCTAGTCTTGTCTGTCTAGTCTTGTCTGTCTAGTCTTGTCTGTCTAGTCTTGTCTGTCTAGTCTTGTCTGTCTAGTCTTGTCTGTCTAGTCTTGTCTGTCTAGTCTTGTCTGTCTAGTCTTGTCTGTCTAGTCTTGTCTGTCTAGTCTTGTCTGTCTAGTCTTGTCTGTCTAGTCTTGTCTGTCTAGTCTTGTCTGTCTAGTCTTGTCTGTCTAGTCTTGTCTGTCTAGTCTTGTCTGTCTAGTCTTGTCTGTCTAGTCTTGTCTGTCTAGTCTTGTCTGTCTAGTCTTGTCTGTCTAGTCTTGTCTGTCTAGTCTTGTCTGTCTAGTCTTGTCTGTCTAGTCTTGTCTGTCTAGTCTTGTCTGTCTAGTCTTGTCTGTCTAGTCTTGTCTGTCTAGTCTTGTCTGTCTAGTCTTGTCTGTCTAGTCTTGTCTGTCTAGTCTTGTCTGTCTAGTCTTGTCTGTCTAGTCTTGTCTGTCTAGTCTTGTCTGTCTAGTCTTGTCTGTCTAGTCTTGTCTGTCTAGTCTTGTCTGTCTAGTCTTGTCTGTCTAGTCTTGTCTGTCTAGTCTTGTCTGTCTAGTCTTGTCTGTCTAGTCTTGTCTGTCTAGTCTTGTCTGTCTAGTCTTGTCTGTCTAGTCTTGTCTGTCTAGTCTTGTCTGTCTAGTCTTGTCTGTCTAGTCTTGTCTGTCTAGTCTTGTCTGTCTAGTCTTGTCTGTCTAGTCTTGTCTGTCTAGTCTTGTCTGTCTAGTCTTGTCTGTCTAGTCTTGTCTGTCTAGTCTTGTCTGTCTAGTCTTGTCTGTCTAGTCTTGTCTGTCTAGTCTTGTCTGTCTAGTCTTGTCTGTCTAGTCTTGTCTGTCTAGTCTTGTCTGTCTAGTCTTGTCTGTCTAGTCTTGTCTGTCTAGTCTTGTCTGTCTAGTCTTGTCTGTCTAGTCTTGTCTGTCTAGTCTTGTCTGTCTAGTCTTGTCTGTCTAGTCTTGTCTGTCTAGTCTTGTCTGTCTAGTCTTGTCTGTCTAGTCTTGTCTGTCTAGTCTTGTCTGTCTAGTCTTGTCTGTCTAGTCTTGTCTGTCTAGTCTTGTCTGTCTAGTCTTGTCTGTCTAGTCTTGTCTGTCTAGTCTTGTCTGTCTAGTCTTGTCTGTCTAGTCTTGTCTGTCTAGTCTTGTCTGTCTAGTCTTGTCTGTCTAGTCTTGTCTGTCTAGTCTTGTCTGTCTAGTCTTGTCTGTCTAGTCTTGTCTGTCTAGTCTTGTCTGTCTAGTCTTGTCTGTCTAGTCTTGTCTGTCTAGTCTTGTCTGTCTAGTCTTGTCTGTCTAGTCTTGTCTGTCTAGTCTTGTCTGTCTAGTCTTGTCTGTCTAGTCTTGTCTGTCTAGTCTTGTCTGTCTAGTCTTGTCTGTCTAGTCTTGTCTGTCTAGTCTTGTCTGTCTAGTCTTGTCTGTCTAGTCTTGTCTGTCTAGTCTTGTCTGTCTAGTCTTGTCTGTCTAGTCTTGTCTGTCTAGTCTTGTCTGTCTAGTCTTGTCTGTCTAGTCTTGTCTGTCTAGTCTTGTCTGTCTAGTCTTGTCTGTCTAGTCTTGTCTGTCTAGTCTTGTCTGTCTAGTCTTGTCTGTCTAGTCTTGTCTGTCTAGTCTTGTCTGTCTAGTCTTGTCTGTCTAGTCTTGTCTGTCTAGTCTTGTCTGTCTAGTCTTGTCTGTCTAGTCTTGTCTGTCTAGTCTTGTCTGTCTAGTCTTGTCTGTCTAGTCTTGTCTGTCTAGTCTTGTCTGTCTAGTCTTGTCTGTCTAGTCTTGTCTGTCTAGTCTTGTCTGTCTAGTCTTGTCTGTCTAGTCTTGTCTGTCTAGTCTTGTCTGTCTAGTCTTGTCTGTCTAGTCTTGTCTGTCTAGTCTTGTCTGTCTAGTCTTGTCTGTCTAGTCTTGTCTGTCTAGTCTTGTCTGTCTAGTCTTGTCTGTCTAGTCTTGTCTGTCTAGTCTTGTCTGTCTAGTCTTGTCTGTCTAGTCTTGTCTGTCTAGTCTTGTCTGTCTAGTCTTGTCTGTCTAGTCTTGTCTGTCTAGTCTTGTCTGTCTAGTCTTGTCTGTCTAGTCTTGTCTGTCTAGTCTTGTCTGTCTAGTCTTGTCTGTCTAGTCTTGTCTGTCTAGTCTTGTCTGTCTAGTCTTGTCTGTCTAGTCTTGTCTGTCTAGTCTTGTCTGTCTAGTCTTGTCTGTCTAGTCTTGTCTGTCTAGTCTTGTCTGTCTAGTCTTGTCTGTCTAGTCTTGTCTGTCTAGTCTTGTCTGTCTAGTCTTGTCTGTCTAGTCTTGTCTGTCTAGTCTTGTCTGTCTAGTCTTGTCTGTCTAGTCTTGTCTGTCTAGTCTTGTCTGTCTAGTCTTGTCTGTCTAGTCTTGTCTGTCTAGTCTTGTCTGTCTAGTCTTGTCTGTCTAGTCTTGTCTGTCTAGTCTTGTCTGTCTAGTCTTGTCTGTCTAGTCTTGTCTGTCTAGTCTTGTCTGTCTAGTCTTGTCTGTCTAGTCTTGTCTGTCTAGTCTTGTCTGTCTAGTCTTGTCTGTCTAGTCTTGTCTGTCTAGTCTTGTCTGTCTAGTCTTGTCTGTCTAGTCTTGTCTGTCTAGTCTTGTCTGTCTAGTCTTGTCTGTCTAGTCTTGTCTGTCTAGTCTTGTCTGTCTAGTCTTGTCTGTCTAGTCTTGTCTGTCTAGTCTTGTCTGTCTAGTCTTGTCTGTCTAGTCTTGTCTGTCTAGTCTTGTCTGTCTAGTCTTGTCTGTCTAGTCTTGTCTGTCTAGTCTTGTCTGTCTAGTCTTGTCTGTCTAGTCTTGTCTGTCTAGTCTTGTCTGTCTAGTCTTGTCTGTCTAGTCTTGTCTGTCTAGTCTTGTCTGTCTAGTCTTGTCTGTCTAGTCTTGTCTGTCTAGTCTTGTCTGTCTAGTCTTGTCTGTCTAGTCTTGTCTGTCTAGTCTTGTCTGTCTAGTCTTGTCTGTCTAGTCTTGTCTGTCTAGTCTTGTCTGTCTAGTCTTGTCTGTCTAGTCTTGTCTGTCTAGTCTTGTCTGTCTAGTCTTGTCTGTCTAGTCTTGTCTGTCTAGTCTTGTCTGTCTAGTCTTGTCTGTCTAGTCTTGTCTGTCTAGTCTTGTCTGTCTAGTCTTGTCTGTCTAGTCTTGTCTGTCTAGTCTTGTCTGTCTAGTCTTGTCTGTCTAGTCTTGTCTGTCTAGTCTTGTCTGTCTAGTCTTGTCTGTCTAGTCTTGTCTGTCTAGTCTTGTCTGTCTAGTCTTGTCTGTCTAGTCTTGTCTGTCTAGTCTTGTCTGTCTAGTCTTGTCTGTCTAGTCTTGTCTGTCTAGTCTTGTCTGTCTAGTCTTGTCTGTCTAGTCTTGTCTGTCTAGTCTTGTCTGTCTAGTCTTGTCTGTCTAGTCTTGTCTGTCTAGTCTTGTCTGTCTAGTCTTGTCTGTCTAGTCTTGTCTGTCTAGTCTTGTCTGTCTAGTCTTGTCTGTCTAGTCTTGTCTGTCTAGTCTTGTCTGTCTAGTCTTGTCTGTCTAGTCTTGTCTGTCTAGTCTTGTCTGTCTAGTCTTGTCTGTCTAGTCTTGTCTGTCTAGTCTTGTCTGTCTAGTCTTGTCTGTCTAGTCTTGTCTGTCTAGTCTTGTCTGTCTAGTCTTGTCTGTCTAGTCTTGTCTGTCTAGTCTTGTCTGTCTAGTCTTGTCTGTCTAGTCTTGTCTGTCTAGTCTTGTCTGTCTAGTCTTGTCTGTCTAGTCTTGTCTGTCTAGTCTTGTCTGTCTAGTCTTGTCTGTCTAGTCTTGTCTGTCTAGTCTTGTCTGTCTAGTCTTGTCTGTCTAGTCTTGTCTGTCTAGTCTTGTCTGTCTAGTCTTGTCTGTCTAGTCTTGTCTGTCTAGTCTTGTCTGTCTAGTCTTGTCTGTCTAGTCTTGTCTGTCTAGTCTTGTCTGTCTAGTCTTGTCTGTCTAGTCTTGTCTGTCTAGTCTTGTCTGTCTAGTCTTGTCTGTCTAGTCTTGTCTGTCTAGTCTTGTCTGTCTAGTCTTGTCTGTCTAGTCTTGTCTGTCTAGTCTTGTCTGTCTAGTCTTGTCTGTCTAGTCTTGTCTGTCTAGTCTTGTCTGTCTAGTCTTGTCTGTCTAGTCTTGTCTGTCTAGTCTTGTCTGTCTAGTCTTGTCTGTCTAGTCTTGTCTGTCTAGTCTTGTCTGTCTAGTCTTGTCTGTCTAGTCTTGTCTGTCTAGTCTTGTCTGTCTAGTCTTGTCTGTCTAGTCTTGTCTGTCTAGTCTTGTCTGTCTAGTCTTGTCTGTCTAGTCTTGTCTGTCTAGTCTTGTCTGTCTAGTCTTGTCTGTCTAGTCTTGTCTGTCTAGTCTTGTCTGTCTAGTCTTGTCTGTCTAGTCTTGTCTGTCTAGTCTTGTCTGTCTAGTCTTGTCTGTCTAGTCTTGTCTGTCTAGTCTTGTCTGTCTAGTCTTGTCTGTCTAGTCTTGTCTGTCTAGTCTTGTCTGTCTAGTCTTGTCTGTCTAGTCTTGTCTGTCTAGTCTTGTCTGTCTAGTCTTGTCTGTCTAGTCTTGTCTGTCTAGTCTTGTCTGTCTAGTCTTGTCTGTCTAGTCTTGTCTGTCTAGTCTTGTCTGTCTAGTCTTGTCTGTCTAGTCTTGTCTGTCTAGTCTTGTCTGTCTAGTCTTGTCTGTCTAGTCTTGTCTGTCTAGTCTTGTCTGTCTAGTCTTGTCTGTCTAGTCTTGTCTGTCTAGTCTTGTCTGTCTAGTCTTGTCTGTCTAGTCTTGTCTGTCTAGTCTTGTCTGTCTAGTCTTGTCTGTCTAGTCTTGTCTGTCTAGTCTTGTCTGTCTAGTCTTGTCTGTCTAGTCTTGTCTGTCTAGTCTTGTCTGTCTAGTCTTGTCTGTCTAGTCTTGTCTGTCTAGTCTTGTCTGTCTAGTCTTGTCTGTCTAGTCTTGTCTGTCTAGTCTTGTCTGTCTAGTCTTGTCTGTCTAGTCTTGTCTGTCTAGTCTTGTCTGTCTAGTCTTGTCTGTCTAGTCTTGTCTGTCTAGTCTTGTCTGTCTAGTCTTGTCTGTCTAGTCTTGTCTGTCTAGTCTTGTCTGTCTAGTCTTGTCTGTCTAGTCTTGTCTGTCTAGTCTTGTCTGTCTAGTCTTGTCTGTCTAGTCTTGTCTGTCTAGTCTT
>OX155892.1:56571348-56691348 GCA_944588485.1 Phosphuga atrata
CTTGTCTGTCTAGTCTTGTCTGTCTAGTCTTGTCTGTCTAGTCTTGTCTGTCTAGTCTTGTCTGTCTAGTCTTGTCTGTCTAGTCTTGTCTGTCTAGTCTTGTCTGTCTAGTCTTGTCTGTCTAGTCTTGTGTAGTCTGTCTAGTCTTGTCTGTCTAGTCTTGTCTGTCTAGTCTTGTCTGTCTGTCTGTCTAGTCTTGTCTGTCTAGTCTTGTCTGTCTAGTCTTGTCTGTCTAGTCTTGTCTGTCTAGTCTTGTCTGTCTAGTCTTGTCTGTCTAGTCTTGTCTGTCTAGTCTTGTCTGTCTAGTCTTGTCTGTCTAGTCTTGTCTGTCTAGTCTTGTCTGTCTAGTCTTGTCTGTCTAGTCTTGTCTGTCTAGTCTTGTCTGTCTAGTCTTGTCTTCTAGTCTCTAGTCTTGTCTGTCTAGTCTTGTCTGTCTAGTCTTGTCTGTCTAGTCTTGTCTGTCTAGTCTTGTCTGTCTAGTCTTGTCTGTCTAGTCTTGTCTGTCTAGTCTTGTCTGTCTAGTCTTGTCTGTCTAGTCTTGTCTGTCTAGTCTTGTCTGTCTAGTCTTGTCTGTCTAGTCTTGTCTGTCTAGTCTTGTCTGTCTAGTCTTGTCTGTCTAGTCTTGTCTGTCTAGTCTTGTCTGTCTAGTCTTGTCTGTCTAGTCTTGTCTGTCTAGTCTTGTCTGTCTAGTCTTGTCTGTCTAGTCTTGTCTGTCTAGTCTTGTCTGTCTAGTCTTGTCTGTCTAGTCTTGTCTGTCTAGTCTTGTCTGTCTAGTCTTGTCTGTCTAGTCTTGTCTGTCTAGTCTTGTCTGTCTAGTCTTGTCTGTCTAGTCTTGTCTGTCTAGTCTTGTCTGTCTAGTCTTGTCTGTCTAGTCTTGTCTGTCTAGTCTTGTCTGTCTAGTCTTGTCTGTCTAGTCTTGTCTGTCTAGTCTTGTCTGTCTAGTCTTGTCTGTCTAGTCTTGTCTGTCTAGTCTTGTCTGTCTAGTCTTGTCTGTCTAGTCTTGTCTGTCTAGTCTTGTCTGTCTAGTCTTGTCTGTCTAGTCTTGTCTGTCTAGTCTTGTCTGTCTAGTCTTGTCTGTCTAGTCTTGTCTGTCTAGTCTTGTCTGTCTAGTCTTGTCTGTCTAGTCTTGTCTGTCTAGTCTTGTCTGTCTAGTCTTGTCTGTCTAGTCTTGTCTGTCTAGTCTTGTCTGTCTAGTCTTGTCTGTCTAGTCTTGTCTGTCTAGTCTTGTCTGTCTAGTCTTGTCTGTCTAGTCTTGTCTGTCTAGTCTTGTCTGTCTAGTCTTGTCTGTCTAGTCTTGTCTGTCTAGTCTTGTCTGTCTAGTCTTGTCTGTCTAGTCTTGTCTGTCTAGTCTTGTCTGTCTAGTCTTGTCTGTCTAGTCTTGTCTGTCTAGTCTTGTCTGTCTAGTCTTGTCTGTCTAGTCTTGTCTGTCTAGTCTTGTCTGTCTAGTCTTGTCTGTCTAGTCTTGTCTGTCTAGTCTTGTCTGTCTAGTCTTGTCTGTCTAGTCTTGTCTGTCTAGTCTTGTCTGTCTAGTCTTGTCTGTCTAGTCTTGTCTGTCTAGTCTTGTCTGTCTAGTCTTGTCTGTCTAGTCTTGTCTGTCTAGTCTTGTCTGTCTAGTCTTGTCTGTCTAGTCTTGTCTGTCTAGTCTTGTCTGTCTAGTCTTGTCTGTCTAGTCTTGTCTGTCTAGTCTTGTCTGTCTAGTCTTGTCTGTCTAGTCTTGTCTGTCTAGTCTTGTCTGTCTAGTCTTGTCTGTCTAGTCTTGTCTGTCTAGTCTTGTCTGTCTAGTCTTGTCTGTCTAGTCTTGTCTGTCTAGTCTTGTCTGTCTAGTCTTGTCTGTCTAGTCTTGTCTGTCTAGTCTTGTCTGTCTAGTCTTGTCTGTCTAGTCTTGTCTGTCTAGTCTTGTCTGTCTAGTCTTGTCTGTCTAGTCTTGTCTGTCTAGTCTTGTCTGTCTAGTCTTGTCTGTCTAGTCTTGTCTGTCTAGTCTTGTCTGTCTAGTCTTGTCTGTCTAGTCTTGTCTGTCTAGTCTTGTCTGTCTAGTCTTGTCTGTCTAGTCTTGTCTGTCTAGTCTTGTCTGTCTAGTCTTGTCTGTCTAGTCTTGTCTGTCTAGTCTTGTCTGTCTAGTCTTGTCTGTCTAGTCTTGTCTGTCTAGTCTTGTCTGTCTAGTCTTGTCTGTCTAGTCTTGTCTGTCTAGTCTTGTCTGTCTAGTCTTGTCTGTCTAGTCTTGTCTGTCTAGTCTTGTCTGTCTAGTCTTGTCTGTCTAGTCTTGTCTGTCTAGTCTTGTCTGTCTAGTCTTGTCTGTCTAGTCTTGTCTGTCTAGTCTTGTCTGTCTAGTCTTGTCTGTCTAGTCTTGTCTGTCTAGTCTTGTCTGTCTAGTCTTGTCTGTCTAGTCTTGTCTGTCTAGTCTTGTCTGTCTAGTCTTGTCTGTCTAGTCTTGTCTGTCTAGTCTTGTCTGTCTAGTCTTGTCTGTCTAGTCTTGTCTGTCTAGTCTTGTCTGTCTAGTCTTGTCTGTCTAGTCTTGTCTGTCTAGTCTTGTCTGTCTAGTCTTGTCTGTCTAGTCTTGTCTGTCTAGTCTTGTCTGTCTAGTCTTGTCTGTCTAGTCTTGTCTGTCTAGTCTTGTCTGTCTAGTCTTGTCTGTCTAGTCTTGTCTGTCTAGTCTTGTCTGTCTAGTCTTGTCTGTCTAGTCTTGTCTGTCTAGTCTTGTCTGTCTAGTCTTGTCTGTCTAGTCTTGTCTGTCTAGTCTTGTCTGTCTAGTCTTGTCTGTCTAGTCTTGTCTGTCTAGTCTTGTCTGTCTAGTCTTGTCTGTCTAGTCTTGTCTGTCTAGTCTTGTCTGTCTAGTCTTGTCTGTCTAGTCTTGTCTGTCTAGTCTTGTCTGTCTAGTCTTGTCTGTCTAGTCTTGTCTGTCTAGTCTTGTCTGTCTAGTCTTGTCTGTCTAGTCTTGTCTGTCTAGTCTTGTCTGTCTAGTCTTGTCTGTCTAGTCTTGTCTGTCTAGTCTTGTCTGTCTAGTCTTGTCTGTCTAGTCTTGTCTGTCTAGTCTTGTCTGTCTAGTCTTGTCTGTCTAGTCTTGTCTGTCTAGTCTTGTCTGTCTAGTCTTGTCTGTCTAGTCTTGTCTGTCTAGTCTTGTCTGTCTAGTCTTGTCTGTCTAGTCTTGTCTGTCTAGTCTTGTCTGTCTAGTCTTGTCTGTCTAGTCTTGTCTGTCTAGTCTTGTCTGTCTAGTCTTGTCTGTCTAGTCTTGTCTGTCTAGTCTTGTCTGTCTAGTCTTGTCTGTCTAGTCTTGTCTGTCTAGTCTTGTCTGTCTAGTCTTGTCTGTCTAGTCTTGTCTGTCTAGTCTTGTCTGTCTAGTCTTGTCTGTCTAGTCTTGTCTGTCTAGTCTAGTCTTGTCTGTCTAGTCTTGTCTGTCTAGTCTTGTCTGTCTAGTCTTGTCTGTCTAGTCTTGTCTGTCTAGTCTTGTCTGTCTAGTCTTGTCTGTCTAGTCTTGTCTGTCTAGTCTTGTCTGTCTAGTCTTGTCTGTCTAGTCTTGTCTGTCTAGTCTTGTCTGTCTAGTCTTGTCTGTCTAGTCTTGTCTGTCTAGTCTAGTCTTGTCTGTCTAGTCTTGTCTGTCTAGTCTTGTCTGTCTAGTCTTGTCTGTCTAGTCTTGTCTGTCTAGTCTTGTCTGTCTAGTCTTGTCTGTCTAGTCTTGTCTGTCTAGTCTTGTCTGTCTAGTCTTGTCTGTCTAGTCTTGTCTGTCTAGTCTTGTCTGTCTAGTCTTGTCTGTCTAGTCTTGTCTGTCTAGTCTTGTCTGTCTAGTCTTGTCTGTCTAGTCTTGTCTGTCTAGTCTTGTCTGTCTAGTCTTGTCTGTCTAGTCTTGTCTGTCTAGTCTTGTCTGTCTAGTCTTGTCTGTCTAGTCTTGTCTGTCTAGTCTTGTCTGTCTAGTCTTGTCTGTCTAGTCTTGTCTGTCTAGTCTTGTCTGTCTAGTCTTGTCTGTCTAGTCTTGTCTGTCTAGTCTTGTCTGTCTAGTCTTGTCTGTCTAGTCTTGTCTGTCTAGTCTTGTCTGTCTAGTCTTGTCTGTCTAGTCTTGTCTGTCTAGTCTTGTCTGTCTAGTCTTGTCTGTCTAGTCTTGTCTGTCTAGTCTTGTCTGTCTAGTCTTGTCTGTCTAGTCTTGTCTGTCTAGTCTTGTCTGTCTAGTCTTGTCTGTCTAGTCTTGTCTGTCTAGTCTTGTCTGTCTAGTCTTGTCTGTCTAGTCTTGTCTGTCTAGTCTTGTCTGTCTAGTCTTGTCTGTCTAGTCTTGTCTGTCTAGTCTTGTCTGTCTAGTCTTGTCTGTCTAGTCTTGTCTGTCTAGTCTTGTCTGTCTAGTCTTGTCTGTCTAGTCTTGTCTGTCTAGTCTTGTCTGTCTAGTCTTGTCTGTCTAGTCTTGTCTGTCTAGTCTTGTCTGTCTAGTCTTGTCTGTCTAGTCTTGTCTGTCTAGTCTTGTCTGTCTAGTCTTGTCTGTCTAGTCTTGTCTGTCTAGTCTTGTCTGTCTAGTCTTGTCTGTCTAGTCTTGTCTGTCTAGTCTTGTCTGTCTAGTCTTGTCTGTCTAGTCTTGTCTGTCTAGTCTTGTCTGTCTAGTCTTGTCTGTCTAGTCTTGTCTGTCTAGTCTTGTCTGTCTAGTCTTGTCTGTCTAGTCTTGTCTGTCTAGTCTTGTCTGTCTAGTCTTGTCTGTTAGTCTTGTCTAGTCTTGTCTGTCTAGTCTTGTCTGTCTAGTCTTGTCTGTCTAGTCTTGTCTGTCTAGTCTTGTCTGTCTAGTCTTGTCTGTCTAGTCTTGTCTGTCTAGTCTTGTCTGTCTAGTCTTGTCTGTCTAGTCTTGTCTGTCTAGTCTTGTCTGTCTGGTCTTGTCTGTCTAGTCTTGTCTGTCTAGTCTTGTCTGTCTAGTCTTGTCTGTCTAGTCTTGTCTGTCTAGTCTTGTCTGTCTAGTCTTGTCTGTCTAGTCTTGTCTGTCTAGTCTTGTCTGTCTAGTCTTGTCTGTCTAGTCTTGTCTGTCTAGTCTTGTCTGTCTAGTCTTGTCTGTCTAGTCTTGTCTGTCTAGTCTTGTCTTGTCTAGTCTTGTCTGGTGTTGTTTAGTCTTGTCTGTCTAGTCTTGTCTGTCTAGTCTTGTCTGTCTAGTCTTGTCTGTCTAGTCTTGTCTGTCTAGTCTTGTCTGTCTAGTCTGGCCTGTCTAGTCTTGTCTGTCTAGTCTTGTCTGTCTAGTCTTGTCTGTCTAGTCTTGTCTGTCTAGTCTTGTCTGTCTAGTCTTGTCTGTCTAGTCTTGTCTGTCTAGTCTTGTCTGTCTAGTCTTGTCTGTCTAGTCTTGTCTGTCTAGTCTTGTCTGTCTAGTCTTGTGTGTCTAGTCTTGTCTGTCTAGTCTTGTCTATCTAGTCTTGTCTGTCTAGTCTTGTCTGTCTAGTCTTGTCTGTCTAGTCTTGTCTGTCTAGTCTTGTCTGTGTAGTCTTGTCTGTCTAGTCTTGTCTGTCTAGTCTTGTCTGTCTAGTCTTGTCTATCTAGTCTTGTCTGTCTAGTCTTGTCTGTCTAGTCTTGTCTGTCTAGTCTTGTCTGTCTAGTCTTGTCTGTCTAGTCTTGTCTGTCTAGTCTTGTCTGTCTAGTCTTGTCTGTCTAGTCTTGTCTGTCTAGTCTTGTCTGTCTAGTCTTGTCTGTCTAGTCTTGTCTGTCTAGTCTTGTCTGTCTAGTCTTGTCTGTCTAGTCTTGTCTGTCTAGTCTTGTCTGTCTAGTCTTGTCTGTCTAGTCTTGTCTGTCTAGTCTTGTCTGTCTAGTTCTTGTCTGTCTAGTCTTGTCTGTCTAGTCTTGTCTGTCTAGTCTTGTCTGTCTAGTCTTGTCTGTCTAGTCTTGTCTGTCTAGTCTTGTCTGTCTAGTCTTGTCTGTCTAGTCTTGTCTGTCTAGTCTTGTCTGTCTAGTCTTGTCTGTCTAGTCTTGTCTGTCTAGTCTTGTCTGTCTAGTCTTGTCTGTCTAGTCTTGTCTGTCTAGTCTTGTCTGTCTAGTCTTGTCTGTCTAGTCTTGTCTGTCTAGTCTTGTCTGTCTAGTCTTGTCTGTCTAGTCTTGTCTGTCTAGTCTTGTCTGTCTAGTCTTGTCTGTCTAGTCTTGTCTGTCTAGTCTTGTTGTCTAGTCTTGTCTGTCTAGTCTTGTCTGTCTAGTCTTGTCTGTCTAGTCTTGTCTGTCTAGTCTTGTCTGTCTAGTCTTGTCTGTCTAGTCTTGTCTGTCTAGTCTTGTCTGTCTAGTCTTGTCTGTCTAGTCTTGTCTGTCTAGTCTTGTCTGTCTAGTCTTGTCTGTCTAGTCTTGTCTGTCTAGTCTGTCTGTCTAGTCTTGTCTGTCTAGTCTTGTCTGTCTAGTCTTGTCTGTCTAGTCTTGTCTGTCTAGTCTTGTCTGTCTAGTCTTGTCTGTCTAGTCTTGTCTGTCTAGTCTTGTCTGTCTAGTCTTGTCTGTCTAGTCTTGTCTGTCTAGTCTTGTCTGTCTAGGTCTTGTCTGTCTAGTCTTGTCTGTCTAGTCTTGTCTGTCTAGTCTTGTCTGTCTAGTCTTGTCTGTCTAGTCTTGTCTGTCTAGTCTTGTCTTTGTCTGTCTAGTCTTGTCTGTCTAGTCTTGTCTGTCTAGTCTTGTCTGTCTAGTCTTGTCTGTCTAGTCTTGTCTGTCTAGTCTTGTCTGTCTAGTCTTGTCTGTCTGGTCTTGTCTGTCTAGTCTTGTCTGTCTAGTCTTGTCTGTCTAGTCTTATCTGTCTAGTCTTGTCTGTCTAGTCTTGTCTGTCTAGTCTTGCCCGTCTAGTCTTGTCTATATAGGCTTGTCTAGTCTTACCTGTCTAGTCAAGTCAATTCAATCCAAAGTCTTTTTCAAAGGTACTACAATAATTTCATTATAAAAGTTTTCATAACTGTGGTTGGGAGGGTTTTTATATTATCAGAATATTCCTGTAAATTTTACGGTTCTATATTTAATTTGCCAATTTTTATTGTGGTAAAATGTAGAATAGATTTTGATATCGCTGAGAATATCGCTGTGACTATTAAAATATATGCAGCTTTAAACTTTCCTCGGTAAGATTGATTGTATTGCATTTTGTAAATGATTCTTATTGCCTACGTTTGGATTCTAAACATTCTCTAGACGTCCTTGCCATAACCCCAAAATAAATTCCCAACACGTGACTGAGATAGAAATTTAGCTTAGTAAACTATTTTGTCTTGTCTGTCTAGTCTTGTCTGTCTAGTCTTGTCTGTCTAGTCTTGTCTGTCTAGTCTTGTCTGTCTAGTCTTGTCTGTCTAGTCTTGTCTGTCTAGTCTTGTCTGTCTAGTCTTGTCTGTCTAGTCTTGTCTGTCTAGTCTTGTCTGTATAGTCTTGTCTGTCTAGTCTTGTCTGTGTAGTCTTGTCTGTCTAGTCTTGTCTGTCTAGTCTTGTCTGTCTAGTCTTGTCTTTCTAGTCTTGTCTGTCTAGTCTTGTCTGTCTAGTCTTGTCTGTCTAGTCTTGTCTGTCTAGTCTTGTCTGTCTAGTCTTGTTTGTCTAGTCTTGTCTGTCTAGTCTTGTCTGTCTCGTCTTGTCTGTCTAGTCTTGTCTGTCTAGTCTTGTCTGTCTAGTCTTGTCTGTCTAGTCTTGTCTGTCTAGTCTTGTCTGTCTAGTCTTGTCTGTCTAGTCTTGTCTGTCTAGTCTTGTCTGTCTAGTCTTGTCTGTCTAGTCTTGTCTGTCTAGTCTTGTCTGTCTAGTCTTGTCTGTCTAGTCTTGTCTGTCTAGTCTTGTCTGTCTAGTCTTGTCTGTCTAGTCTTGTCTGTCTAGTCTTGTCTGTCTAGTCTTGTCTGTCTAGTCTTGTCTGTCTAGTCTTGTCTGTCTAGTCTTGTCTGTCTAGTCTTGTCTGTCTAGTCTTGTCTGTCTAGTCTTGTCTGTCTAGTCTTGTCTGTCTAGTCTTGTCTGTCTAGTCTTGTCTGTCTAGTCTTGTCTGTCTAGTCTTGTCTGTCTAGTCTTGTCTGTCTAGTCTTGTCTGTCTAGTCTTGTCTGTCTAGTCTTGTCTGTCTAGTCTTGTCTGTCTAGTCTTGTCTGTCTAGTCTTGTCTGTCTAGTCTTGTCTGTCTAGTCTTGTCTGTCTAGTCTTGTCTGTCTAGTCTTGTCTGTCTAGTCTTGTCTGTCTAGTCTTGTCTGTCTAGTCTTGTCTGTCTAGTCTTGTCTGTCTAGTCTTGTCTGTCTAGTCTTGTCTGTCTAGTCTTGTCTGTCTAGTCTTGTCTGTCTAGTCTTGTCTGTCTAGTCTTGTCTGTCTAGTCTTGTCTGTCTAGTCTTGTCTGTCTAGTCTTGTCTGTCTAGTCTTGTCTGTCTAGTCTTGTCTGTCTAGTCTTGTCTGTCTAGTCTTGTCTGTCTAGTCTTGTCTGTCTAGTCTTGTCTGTCTAGTCTTGTCTGTCTAGTCTTGTCTGTCTAGTCTTGTCTGTCTAGTCTTGTCTGTCTAGTCTTGTCTGTCTAGTCTTGTCTGTCTAGTCTTGTCTGTCTAGTCTTGTCTGTCTAGTCTTGTCTGTCTAGTCTTGTCTGTCTAGTCTTGTCTGTCTAGTCTTGTCTGTCTAGTCTTGTCTGTCTAGTCTTGTCTGTCTAGTCTTGTCTGTCTAGTCTTGTCTGTCTAGTCTTGTCTGTCTAGTCTTGTCTGTCTAGTCTTGTCTGTCTAGTCTTGTCTGTCTAGTCTTGTCTGTCTAGTCTTGTCTGTCTAGTCTTGTCTGTCTAGTCTTGTCTGTCTAGTCTTGTCTGTCTAGTCTTGTCTGTCTAGTCTTGTCTGTCTAGTCTTGTCTGTCTAGTCTTGTCTGTCTAGTCTTGTCTGTCTAGTCTTGTCTGTCTAGTCTTGTCTGTCTAGTCTTGTCTGTCTAGTCTTGTCTGTCTAGTCTTGTCTGTCTAGTCTTGTCTGTCTAGTCTTGTCTGTCTAGTCTTGTCTGTCTAGTCTTGTCTGTCTAGTCTTGTCTGTCTAGTCTTGTCTGTCTAGTCTTGTCTGTCTAGTCTTGTCTGTCTAGTCTTGTCTGTCTAGTCTTGTCTGTCTAGTCTTGTCTGTCTAGTCTTGTCTGTCTAGTCTTGTCTGTCTAGTCTTGTCTGTCTAGTCTTGTCTGTCTAGTCTTGTCTGTCTAGTCTTGTCTGTCTAGTCTTGTCTGTCTAGTCTTGTCTGTCTAGTCTTGTCTGTCTAGTCTTGTCTGTCTAGTCTTGTCTGTCTAGTCTTGTCTGTCTAGTCTTGTCTGTCTAGTCTTGTCTGTCTAGTCTTGTCTGTCTAGTCTTGTCTGTCTAGTCTTGTCTGTCTAGTCTTGTCTGTCTAGTCTTGTCTGTCTAGTCTTGTCTGTCTAGTCTTGTCTGTCTAGTCTTGTCTGTCTAGTCTTGTCTGTCTAGTCTTGTCTGTCTAGTCTTGTCTGTCTAGTCTTGTCTGTCTAGTCTTGTCTGTCTAGTCTTGTCTCTCTAGTCTTGTCTGTCTAGTCTTGTCTGTCTAGTCTTGTCTATCTAGTCTTGTCTGTCTAGTCTTGTCTGTCTAGTCTTGTCTGTCTAGTCTTGTCTGTCTAGTCTTGTCTGTCTAGTCTTGTGTCTGTCTAGTCTTGTCTGTCTAGTCTTGTCTGTCTAGTCTTGTCTGTCTAGTCTTGTCTGTCTAGTCTTGTCTGTCTAGTCTTGTCTGTCTAGTCTTGTCTGTCTAGTCTTGTCTGTCTAGTCTTGTCTGTCTAGTCTTGTCTGTCTAGTCTTGTCTGTCTAGTCTTGTCTGTCTAGTCTTGTCTGTCTAGTCTTGTCTATCTAGTCTTGTCTGTCTAGTCTTGTCTGTCTAGTATTGTCTGTCTAGTCTTGTGTCTGTCTAGTCTTGTCTGTCTAGTCTTGTCTGTCTAGTCTTGTCTGTCTAGTCTTGTCTGTCTAGTCTTGTCTGTCTAGTCTTGTCTTTTCATTTTTTTTTTGGTGGGGGACGTAGACTTTCGTTAACTTGACAAGTGGCCCCCCTGAATAGATCGACTACACCGGAACCGCTCACGCATTACTTCGGGGTGGTGTCATTTGTTACCGTTTCCTTACTTCCCCCGTCCTCTCCTGAGATTAGGGGTTCAGGGAACAGTTTTAGTTGTTTTATGTTTCTCCTCCGCTGCTCGTTTCTTCTCTATGACGAGCCGTATATAGGCCGCCACTGACACCCAGTTATTTTCATTGCATAGCATTGCAGGAACGAGTCCTTCTATGTTTATTTTCTCTTCCAGTTTTTCCTCTAATTGATTCCTTGCCTCTTTGGTGCTGGGACAAATAAAAAATGTGTGGTATGCATCATCATTGGGATGTCCGCATAGTAAGCAAGTCGAGGTTTCGCTTCTCTTGAATCTTTCCAAATTCGCCATGAAACATCCATGTGCCGTGAAAGCTTGAGTGAGTTCAAGACTCATTTCGCCATGTATTCTCTCGCACCACATGCTCATATTTGGTATTAGGCGGTGTGTCCAACGACCGGTTATGGTCGAGTCCCACCTCTCTTGCCATCGCTCTATTAGTTTTTGACGCGCCGTCTTCTTGGCTTCCGGTTTTTTTTTTTGCTTTTGTCCATTGAGCACGTCTTGTATGTTTCCTGCCTCTCTTGAACAAGTAGATCGATTGGCGGTGTTCTGGCCAGCACCAATGCTGCCTCCATGCTTACTGTTTGGAATCCTCTACATACTCTGAGAGCCATCTTCCTCCGTATTCTCTCAATCATCAGTTTGTATTTTTTGGTTTGAAGGGCGTGCTCCCATATTTGGCAAGCATACAGTATTATAGAGTCCACTACTTTGCAGAGAATTGCGCGTTTCTGTTCTCCGGCCCCTCCTTGATTAGGTAGGATCCTTCCTATGGCGGCAGCACATCTGCTTGCCTTCTTTGTCCTCTCTGCTATGTGTGCTCCATATTTTAATGCTCCATCAAAAGTTACACCGAGGTATTTAAGATTCTTTTTCGGTAGTATTTTCTCACCTTCTAGGTTGAATTCAACCCTTTTAAATTTTTTCCTGCCCACTATCATGATGGCTTCTGTTTTTTGTTTTGCTAGGTTTAGTTTCATTTCTTGCATCCATCTGTTAATCAATCGCAGTGATTCGTTAACGTTTTCCATTAGGTCCTCTTCTGTACTCGCTTTCGCCACGATTGCTACATCATCTGCATAGGCTAATATCTCCACTTCCGCTGGTAGCTGCGTTCTAAGTAGGCTATCAAACAGTATGTTCCAAAGTTTTGGGCCCATGATTGATCCTTGTTGTACGCCGCTATTTATTTTTAGTGTGTAATTTTTTTCTATTTCGATGTATCTCTCTGAGAAGTAACTGTGAACTATTTTCAAAAGATATGGCGATATTTCTCTTTTTTGCAGTTCCTCCAGTATTTTTTGCCACGACGCTGAGTTAAAGGCGTTCTCGACATCTAATGTAATTAGAACACATAATTTTCTTTGTTTGGATTTCTTCTTTAACTCTTCGTTGGCGAGATCGTGTACCTTTCTAATTGCGTGTATTGTCGAAATTCCTTCTCGGAAACCAAATGGTTTATTTGAGATTCCACCGTTTTTGTTTATTTCTTCCATTATCCTGCTTATTAGCATATGCTCACATAGTTTTCCCATGGTGTCAAGTAAACATATCGGTCTGTATTTAGTCGCTTCGTTAATTTTGCTTGGCTTCTTTACAAGTATGAGTTTGGCTGTTTTCCATATAGGTGGGTACTTTCCTTCTTTTAATGTATTGTTTATAACCTCTAATATATAGTCTGGTATCTGTTCTACGGCGATTTTAATAATTTCTGGTGGTATGCCATCTATTCCGGGGGCTTTCCTATTTCGCAATTTTTTTGCAGCTGTCGTTAGTTCTTCCATTCTGTATAGGTTGATATGAGGAACAAACGGGGAGGTCCATGTCACGTCCTGGTGCTGCGGGAATAGTTGTTTTGCTATCTTCATTTTATTTTCCGGTGTAAGTGTGTTGTCTTGTAGCCTCATCTTTCCCATGACTATTTTGTATCCTTCTCCCCATACGTTATTTTCTATTTCTTCACAAAGTTTTTTCCATTGGTTTCTTTTTGATGTCTTTATTTCGTTTCTGAGAACCTTCCTTGTGTTTCTGTATTCTTGTTGTAAGGTTTCTATTTCCTCCTGGGTTGTTTGTCTTTTCTTTCTGATTCTTGTCAGCTTCCTTTTGCTCGTTGTGCATTTTATTCTCATTGATTTAATGCTGTCTGTCCACCAGCATACTTGTTTTCGTTTCCCGTATATTTTTGAATTCTTGGGCATGGAAGCATCGCAGGCTTTAGAAATAATGAGCGTACAGTTCGCTGCTGTTACGTCTGTTGTCTGTTCTGATAAGGACTTCAAAGCATCGTCTATTTTTGTTCTATTCAGTCTGTTCGTGTTCCACTTATTGGCTGTATTGTGAATTTGCCGTGTGTTCATTGGTTGGGCTTCTATTTCATAGTATATATATTTATGATCACTGAGTGTTTCTAAGTCTAATACTTTCCAGTTGTTTATGGTTATGTTCTCGCTGGTAACTGTGATATCTATTTTGGATCCCTTGTCGCCTTTCTCGTAAGTGTTTTTGTTGCCTGTATTTTGAATTATCATTCCCTTTACGGCTAACCATTCTGTTAATATCTGTCCCCTGCGATCTTCGTAATTTTCAGACCATTCGGGGGAGTGTGCATTTAGATCACCCGCTATTATAATCTTATCATTATGCACTGTATCTCCGTCAAGTCTTGCGATGTATTCCTGGAATTGATTTATTTTAGTATTTGGCGAAATGTAGCTGCTGAAAATTTTCATATTGTTTGTTTTAATCCAGGTGTAGCCCTCTGCGTTTCCTGTTTGCTCTACTATTATATTTTTGTTAATCACTTTAATGGAAGCGTCTAAATTTAGGTCGTTTATCCATGCACTTTGTTACCTTATTTTGTTTTTATTCGGCTCGCTCACGATTTCTAGATCTATTTTTAATTCGCTGATAGTACTTTCTAATAGGTCATGTGCAACTTTGCATCTATTAAGATTTATTTGTATGACTTTTAGTGTCATTTCGATAAACTTGTCTTTTATTTCGTCTTGCCTCTGACAGTGCCTTCTGGAATGCCGGGCACATGCCGGAATCAGCCCTGTGCCCCATTAATACTGCATATCGGGCAGTATTCTTCCTCTTTACAGTTTTGTGCAAATTGTCCCTCTTGTCCACATCTCAAACACATGTTCTGTCTGTCCGGTCCGCTGCACTCCTTTGCAAAATGTCTGGTCTCCCAGCATCTATGGCATCTGAGGACGGTTATCCGTTCCTGGATCCTGCATTGAACCATTCCAATCCGTATTCTTCCCGTTTGTACCAGTTTGTCTGCTAAGGGCTTGGGCAGGCCTTAAGTTCCTTATCCTTATATCGCATTTTTGTCCGCCAAGGAATTCTTTAATCGCTTGGGTGATTTCTTCGGGATTTCTTGTCTAGTCTTGTCTGTCTAGTCTTGTCTGTCTAGTCTTGTCTGTCTAGTCTTGTCTGTCTAGTCTTGTCTGTCTAGTCTTGTCTGTCTAGTCTTGTCTGTCTAGTCTTGTCTGTCTAGTCTTGTCTGTCTAGTCTTGTCTGTCTAGTCTTGTCTGTCTAGTCTTGTCTGTCTAGTCTTGTATGTCTAGTCTTGTCTGTCTAGTCTTGTCTGTCTAGTCTTGTCTGTCTGGTCTTGTCTGTCTAGTCTTGTCTGTCTAGTCTTGTCTGTCTAGTCTTGTCTGTCTAGTCTTGTCTGTCTAGTCTTGTCTGTCTAGTCTTGTCTGTCTAGTCTTGTCTGTCTAGTCTTGTCTGTCTAGTCTTGTCTGTCTAGTCTTGTCTGTCTAGTCTTGCCCGTCTAGTCTTGTCTATATAGTCTTGTCTAGTCTTACCTGTCTAGTCAAGTCAATTCAATCCAAAGTCTTTTTCAAAGGTACTACAATAATTTCATTATAAAAGTTTTCATAACTGTGGTTGGGAGGGTTTTTATATTATCAGAATATTCCTGTAAATTTTACGGTTCTATATTTAATTTGCCAATTTTTATTGTGGTAAAATGTAGAATAGATTTTGATATCGCTGAGAATATCGCTGTGACTGTTAAAATATATGCAGCTTTAAACTTTCCTCGGTAAGATTGATTGTATTGCATTTTGTAAATGATTCTTATTGCCTACGTTTGGATTCTAAACATTCTCTAGACGTCCTTGCCATAACCCCAAAATAAATTCCCAACACGTGACTGAGATAGAAATTTAGCTTAGTAAACTATTTTTAGGACTTCTTTGACTTACGCTTCCCTATAAAATTCTTATGGTGTATGTTGTTTTATTTAATTTTGTTTCTAGTGCATTTATATGATCGTTCCAGTATACGTAGCAGTCGATTTGTAGTCTTATAAGTTTTACAGTGTTTGTAACAGCTGTATCGTCTTTTCCTGTTGTCACTCGTTTGGGATATTTAATTAAAAATGATCTACATGTTTGAACATTTACGGTACGTTACGTTTACGTTACGGTGGTTTCTAGATGTTAATCGTAAGTTTATTTAAAATATTTCATAATTAAACGAACGTGTGTCGGTACTACTTCCGCTTCTGTAACCATGTTGTTCGTTGCTTCTTCTTCCTCTTTTTGGTTCAGCTTCTACATTTGAGTCGATATGCAGCGGCGACCAGCACTTCGCTTGCCTTGGATCTTTCCTTGGATTATGTGTTGTTGTAATCCATATTTTTCATTTTTGGAGATGTGGCCAAAGTATTGTAACTTTCGTTTCTTTATGGTGAAGACCATCTCAATTTATTTGTTCATTCTCCGAAGTACCTCTATGTTGGTTACTTTGTCCATCCACTGTATTCGCAGACATAGGACCCCCATTTGGAAGGCCATTATCCTTTTTGTTGTTTCCTGGGTCATGGTCCAACTTTCCATCCCGTATAGCAGAATCGGGAAGGCATAGCAGCGTGTCATTCCTAGCCTCAATTCTATGCTCAGGCTCGGAGAGGTCAGCATCTTTTTCATTTTAATGAATATCGCTCTTGCCTGCTGGGTGCGTGCTAAGACCTCTTGGGGGTTTGTCCACTCGTCATTGATCCAGGTTCCAAGGTATTTGTATTTGGAGACCTGTTCTATGTGTAAGCCGTCGACGTGCAGTTCAATATGCTGTTTGGTTTTTGAAATCAGCATGGCCTTTGCCTTTGCCGTGTTCAGTTCCAGTTCGTAATCTCTACTTTTTGCTGAAATGTTGGTCATCATGCGTGTGAGGTCTTCATTAATGTCTGCCAGCACGACCGTGTTGTCCGCTTATTTCATGTTGTTAGTTGCTGCGCCTATTTACTACGATTCCCGCAGATTCCTCGGCAAGCATCTCTCTGAATATAACTTCGGAGTATATATTGAACAACATAGGGGAAAGAAAAAATACTTTCCTCACAACCTTTCGACACACAGATTCTCTGTCAGTTTAGTTTTAGTCCAGACTTTAGCTGTCTGACCCGAGTATAAATTCGACACAATCTTAATATAGCGGCGGCCGATATCCAGATTCGCCAAGATTTTCATTAGCTTCTCATGTCTGACATTGTCGAACGCCTTGCTACAGTCAATAAAATAAGCATACGTCTTTATTAACATTTCGGCACCGCTGAACCAATATTTCAAATACATGTAGCGCTTCCCTAGTACCAAAACCGTTGCATAAAATAAATTGTGTATCGATTATTTCCGACTCACATTTTTGATAGATTCTTGAATGAATAATTCTAAGGAACACCTTTGGTACGTGATTCTTCAATCTAATCATGCGATGTTCATTAAAGTCGAATGCATGTGGTTTCTTCGGTATGGTGATGAAAATTGACGCTAGCCACTCAGTCGGTGAAATGCTCGTTTTGTAGATTTTGTTCATTAGCTCGGTTAGAATATTGATTTTGTCGTCATCAACCAGCTTGAGCATCTCGCTATAAATTCCATCTGGTCCCGCAGCCTTGAATGTTTTCGTGATCCTTAGTACATGTTTCACCTAGCTTTTTAAAATTTCAGGGCCGTTCTCATTGAAGTGGTCTAAATTGTAATTATCAGGTCTGTTGTCATTAAATAGTTTCATGAGATGTTCTTTACAAATTTGTAGCTTGTATTACAAATCTACCACTATATCTCCATTGGAATTTTTTAGTATTGCTGTTCCTCTGAGTTTTGTTCCTGTCACTTAACGGATCTTTAAATGCACATTGAATCTATCATATCTCTTTAAATAAGCATATAGTCTTACGGTTCAGGTCCTAGCAGGTAGCAGGTTCCAGGTCCAAGCAGGTCCTAGCAGGTAGCAGGTCCTCTATTTCATCACTTTGTTCCATTAGTTGTTGTTCTTTTGCTTGACGTATTTTTCTAATTAACACTTTTTGGAGTTGATAATTAAGTGACACTTTCCAAGGTGTTCCCTTTTCCAAATATTTTGGAAAAAACAGGTTGCGTAATTATTCCCTGAAATTTTCTATTAATCTTTTTTTGTGTAGTGGTGTGGTGGTACACGCAGTAGAATATTGTAGCACGCACGGTTTGCAGAGGAATTTATTTACATGGACATGTTGAGGGCATGAGTGGAGCTGGACTTTCTAAACTGGACTCGGCTGGTCTGGTTGACTGACTGCTGGTTGAGTCTGGTTGAACTGGCTGCTAGCTGAGTCTGGTTGAACTGGCTGAACTGAACTGAAATAGTGTTACTCGCTGAATGTGTGAACTCCTAGCTGAGTCTGGTGGTCTGGGTCCACTGGCTGGACCGGTGTGACTGAGTCCATTGGCTGGACTTATGTCACTTCGCTGACTGGGTCCACTGGCTGGACTGTTGTGTCTGATTCTACTAGCTGGACAGAACTGGACTCGTTGGTTGGTTGCGGCTGACTGTCCTGTTTATTCGGGGCTCCAGGAATTTTGGTCCCTCATCTGTCCAGGTATACTGGTCCTTCATCTGGGGGTGATTATTTTTGTATATTCGGCTATTTGTAGCTTTGTTGATTAGCGATTCTCGAGAGAAAAACTAACTTGACCCTAATAAAATGTTTTCGGAAATTCGTCCGAAAAAACTTTGGTAATTACTGTAATGACCTCGTAAAACTAAATATAAAAATGGAACGGCTCATCACACCCTTGTCAGTAACAACGCTATGTAGAGTTTATTGCTGTTGTTGTTTGAGACGTAGACGTTGTTTGTCGTTGCAGGTTTGTTGCAAGGCGTCTTCGTGGACGTCGTTCGCTGATAGGCGGTTTCCTATGCAAACCCAGCTTGCACCTATCAGTCGCTGTTGCCTCGTTTGTCCGTAGGCGTCTGGTAGGCGGTTGAAGTCGTTACGGTAGACATTGTTTGTTATTGCCGGCGTCCTGGTAGACGGTTGAAGACGTCATCATAGAAGTTGTTTGTTGCCTGCGTCCTCGTAGAGGTTGTTGTTTGTTGCAGTGCGAAAGCGGCATAATGAGGCGTACGAGGGGCGGTATTCGGAACTTGGTTGGACTTGAGTCGGGCTGATAGGAGCTGGAGGCTCTGAACTTGGTTTACTATGTGAATCCATTGGCTGGACTTCACTAAACTCGTTGGTTGGTTGCGCCTGACTGTCCTGTTTATTCGGGGGTCCAGGTATTTATATTATGTCCAGGTTTACTGGTCCCTCATCTGGGGGTGATTATTTTTCTATATTCGGCTATTACTCGCTTTAGTGATTACCGATTCTCGGGAAGAACACATCATGTCAAATCATCATGTGTAATCTTCCCGAGGGTTACAATATTGAAACCCTAATAAAATGTTTTCGGAAATTTGTCCGAAAATACTTGGGTAATTACTGTAATGCCCTCGTAAAACTAAATATAAAAATGGAACGGCTCGTTGCCGCTACAGTGGTATTATGATGGAGTATTTGAGGAGTTTGAGGGAGTTTGAAATTCCACGTTTTATGGATTTGTATAGTATATGTTTCAACGTTTCTATAATTTCCCAGAAAATGTTTTGAATTAATGTAGCTGGTACTTTGTCGTTACCGGTGCTCTTCTTGTTCCTAATAAACGTCATTATATTGTGCAGTTGTTGATTTGATACTGGTTCTAGGAATATGGATGATTTAGTTTCCGTTATTTTGTCTTCCTATCGAGTGTAACGTGTATTCTTGGACAGAAGTCGCGGTAGCCTGTAAAGAAATTTTGAATTCGTTTGCTATCTTCGGTGCGTCTTCGCTATGAGGGTCCTCGATGGTATATTGTTTGTTACTTGACTTTTTAAAACATGAAATTTCCCTAACTATATCCCATGTTGTTTTTATGGGATTTTCGGAATTTATTAACATGTTTTCTAGTTTGTTTTTTCTTGTTTTAGTAGAAACTCGTACCTTAGTCGTCTCCTATTGCTTTGCGTTTTGAAGTATTTGTTATGGTGAGACATAATTTGTAGTACTACTGGTCGTGTTTTTAGTTTGTCTATTTCGGGGCTGGTAAAAATGCGTTTCCTATTTAGGCAGTTTACATTACGAAGCACTCTAGGGAAACATTCCTTAAAGTGAGGCATGAAAATCTTCACAATTATTAACAACAGATTCCATTGCCTGTCTATATCTGTTTCGTTTAATGACTCTAATTCAGGGATCGGCAACCTTTTTTGGCGGCGGGACTAAATGTGGGTATTAAGGAGACGTTTGGGTCAGTGATATTTTAATTTTAAAACAGTCTTTTAATGAATAACAAGATACATTTTCTTAAGAAAATAATTACAATACGCTTTTAACTTTAAACAAAAATTCTAAATTATAATTCTTATATTATAAAAATAAACATAGCTGAATGAACTTTATTTATAAACATTAAAATTGTGACGTCAATTTAGTCAGGTGTGGCTTATAGTTAATCGTTTTAAGGCGGACACGAGCATCTGAAATATCGGTAGTTAACCTATTCCTGTTCTTGCTTTAAATAAATTTCATTTGTGAAAATATTTGCTCACATTTATAAGTTGAACTGAATATGGACAAAATGCCCAAACCATTTTTTTCAGAGATGAAAAGTCACTGAAACGGTGATGCCCAAGACGTTGATATTATGAGAAGATGATTTTCTGTTTTTTCCAAATGTTTCCGCAATTTCTTGAATTTATCCGTCGTCCATAACGTTGAACTTTTAAAATGAATCATTTCTTAAATAAGATTGTTATTTTTAGGGTTCCGTACCGAAAACGGGACCCTTATAGGTTCACTTTGTTGTCCGTCTGTCTGTCCGTCTGTCTGTCTGTCAAGACCATTTTTCACAGGAACGCGTAGAGGTAAGAAGTTGAAATTTTTATCAAATACTCGGGTCTGCGGTCTCTTTCAGCTGTGAAAAAAAAACAACTTGTAAGTCAACGCGATCAAAATATATGACCGTTTATGTCGCATATTTTGCAATTTTTTAGGGAATCAAAACCTATAGGGTACTTCCCGTTGACCTAGAATCATGAAATTTGGTAAGAAGCAGTGTCTTACAGCACATGTAAAGGGAAAAATCTGAAAACCGTAAATATGTAGTTTAATTACAAGAAAAATGCGAACTATTAGAAACTTATGAAAATACACTAATGTTGTCGTAGTGGTATTGTCAGGCTCCAGAATCAAATGGGTTGCATACGGTTAGGTCCTCCGCGGCTAGATCCGAAGGTTAAAAAGTATGTGTTGGCACCAAGTTGTTTATTCTGAATTTTCTTTGTTTATATTCGTTATGTATTTCATCACGTACGCTCTATGTACATAATATATACAGGGTATATATTATGTCTAAATTTTGCTTGTTTATAACCGACATGCGACATACTCAAGTCCCGTAACATCCTGTATATATTATATTTCGTCTAATTTTTCTTTATATCTTTATATCTACATAATATGTTGATAATCTACATAATAATACTATACTATAATCTACATAATATGTTGTAGATAATATGATTTAAGTATATTATACTTAAATCACGTACGCCCAATATTTTTTGGAAGTCAATTGCCTAAAAGCAGTTAATTGAACAACTGAATTTTAAGAGTATCGAAATAGATCTAGAAACAGTTCATATATTAGTTTATATTAGATCTAGAAATAGTTAGATCTTAATATAAGTTAGTGAATAAGTGTAATACTAAAATAAAGTTTTCTTTTTATAAGTTTCAAATAGTGAAGTTCCAGAACCCCTAAACACTTATAGTGAATGGGGGATGTATGGTAATAAAATATAGGGTAGAATTCCATCGTACGACAGCTACATCTTGAGGTTATGCTTGCAGCGGTACTTAGATGGTCGTGATTTCAGGAGGGCCACTTGTCAAGTTAACTGAATGTGCTTGCTACGTCCTCCACAAAAAAAGATACCTTACTTACAAGTTTGTACGGAACCCTCGGTGCGCGAGTCACAACTCGCACTTGGCCGTTTTTTTTTAGATATTGCAATTACTGCACTTTTAAAACATTTTCTTCGATTCCGTCGGGCTTTATTATAAATGTAAGCATTTCGCCATACTTTTGAAAACTTTGAAATCGATTTTCATATTCACTTTAAATGACGAAAATCCAACCATTCCAAAATATTTACATTGCTTTCATCGATTTTGCTTTTCATGTTTCCTTTTTAACAAGGAAAAGAAATGAAATTTTACAGTTTTTTATGTTACAGTCTTAAAAACCATTCTTATCAATGAGTTCGCGATCATTGTGAAGAAATATTTGTATATTATCAAAAAACTCTAAAAATCTTTTAAGAACTTTGCCTCGACTTAACCATCGTATTTCAAAGTGTAACAGCAAATCTCCATATTTCGATTCAATTTCCTTCAAAAAGCTTTGAAGCGCCTGTGTATTAATGCTGATCGCGCTATTATCATGTTCACGATCCTAATAACGTTTACCATTGCATCTGTAAGTTTTTGCATAGATGCCTTTGCAAATAAATTTTCTATATGTATGATACAATGAAACGATAAAAGTGAACGGCCAAGTTCATTTTCCATTAGTTTTACAAATATAACCGTTTTCCCTCTCATACTTGGAGCACCATCAGTTATTATGGAAAATAATTTTGCTTCTTAAATCCAATACTGGCCCATTTTTTTAATTTGTAATCTCTTGTACTTGACGAAAAATATCAGCGCATTTGATGTGTCATTCACTGAAGCAGGAACGCACAGTTAATTCTTCATTGACATTCGATCTATTTATTGATGCAAATCTAAAAATAACTAAAACATCTTCAACACGACGCAGAACTGTTCTAGCTAGGGTTGCCACCCGTACTTTATAATAAAGTATTGTACGTTATTTCTGGCAATCATACTCTATACTTTATGAGAACAATAAAGTACGCGAAAATACTTTATTTCGCTGATGATTTGATTTCTCTGGGATTCACTTAGGAATTCATCTTGCTACAACAAAAATGGAAGCACTAGTTACAGAGGTGTTGGGCCCATATGCTATACAAAAAGTAATAGATGATACTAATACACATAATTTATCCTATTGCTTCAAGCAGATGCTTCTAACAATATATATATATATATATATATATATATATATATATATATATATATATATATATATATATATATAAAACTGTGTCCATTTAGTGATACAATATTTTACGGCCAAAAATTGCATTCAAAAGAAATTATTAGATTTTAATGAAAATAGCAACGAATCTTCTGATGGTATGTTTCAAGCAATTCAAAAATCTTTAGAGCAACATACAATGTCTTCTGGGCTTAGTGCTGACAATACAAATGCTAATTTTTCTATCAACCATTCTTTATTTACAAATATCTGAGATTTGGTGACAGATTTGATTAAAGGTTATTGTCCTGCACACATAGTGCATAATTGCATGAGACATACCATATCGAAAATTTATAGTCATTTTTCACATTCTGATGTAAGAAGAGAGGAGTTGAAAAGATTTGTAGCATCAGTAGATGAAGACTTTCATGAAGTAAAACGCCATGTTGGAACAATATGGCTCTCACTTTTGCCATTCATTGACACATTATTATTAAATTGCTCACCTATTTTGAAATTATTTTGTAAGGCAATTCTGCTAATGTAGCGTACATCTTGTTCTAATGAATTAGGTAGGTGGAGACAGGTATTTTGTCGAAACGTTAGCGTAATTTAAATAAACTACTATCCAAGAATTGTCCAAATGCAATTCACATTCCAAATTCAATTAACATACACATATAATTCCAAATTCAATTTCACCTAACTAACTTATTTTGTAAGTTTAGACAACTATCCCATGGTTTTACAAAACTTATTGAAGCTCAACAACAAACGAATGATTCATTTGATTCTGTATGACTCTTTCCATTTTTGTAGCCACGTGTTAAATTTATTTAATAAAGCCGTAAGCTTTAAAATGTCTAGAAGACAATTGCATAACAATTTTATATATTTATGAGATTATGGTAAATCTTAGTGATGGACAAAGGATAAAAAATTTCTTCTTTGGCTATGAAACCAGAAAAAAAACTTCTCCGGAACTGACTAGGGAAATTCACACGATTTGTTTATTTACAAAGCTTTAGAGTACCTAAATAAATCGTTTGATATTAATGATACAACTGGTTATTTACACTTGGCAATATAAATTTAAAGAACAATGTTGAATTTGATAATATTGTTAACATTGAAATCTGCAAAAACTTAATATAGATATGAATGATCTTTATGGAGAAATTGCTTTATTAAACAAACTTTATGAACAGATATACAATTCTAAAGGTTTTGCGGAATTTTTGCAAGTATTTAATAAGACTAAAATACTTTTGAAGTAATGTTTTCACTATAACTTTTACAAAATTAAGTTATATATATATATATATATATATATATATATATATATATATATATATATATATATATATATATATATATATATATATAATATATATATTAATAATTTTAATATTTTATTTTCGGCACTAAAGTCGGCACTTGAAATTATCAAATGGGTCACTCGGTGACCCGCGGGTCATAGTTTGCCGACCCCTGCTCTAATGTATATAGGTCATCCCATGACTCTTCTTGTAGAAATTTTTTGTACCTTGTCAAATTTTCTAAGCTAATAACCTTCTGGTTTTGTTTTATTTTGTTTTTCTTCTATAAACGTTACCTTCGGGGCATTATGATCAGATACGTGGTACTCGACGGTTTGCACTGAGTAGAGCATTTCAGATTTTGCATCTATAATATCGATACAAGACCCACTTGAGGGTTGACTTGGCTCTTTCATTGTCAGTTCAGTCGTAAAATCAAGTCGATTTGTTAAAGATGTCGTGTGGGTTTATTGTTTATTTTCTGTGAACATTTTAAGCAGTAACTGTTGAAGTTGACTGTTTCTATCAATTGACTGCGGTTCGTTTGGGATTCCCGGTATATCGCTACGATTTTTCACCCCCGAAAATGTAATTTTCTAG
Organism: Phosphuga atrata; assembly: GCA_944588485.1. Lineage (NCBI taxonomy): Eukaryota > Metazoa > Arthropoda > Insecta > Coleoptera > Silphidae > Phosphuga > Phosphuga atrata. The sequence goes on from OX155892.1 coordinate 56,594,748, forward strand.
ACTATCAATATCATTTCTTGGTAGAAATCAGTTTAGTCTGGGGCGTCTAGTCTACTCTCTCGACATATTCATTCGATATAAACTATGCTTTACGTAAACCGTTTGAAATTTAATATAAACTCGTTTGCGAATCTTGGCAAGTATTGAATCTCGTGATATTTGCAAGCTCTTCTTGTCGATGTCATAATGCATATAAACAGGTATTTTTAAAATGCGGGCGTTTCGGGCAACTGTTCCGCTTCGGAGCAAATATTTGAGGAATAAAAAAAAATACGAGGGTAAAAGAAGTATAAGCAAGGAGTAAACAACCTCAAATAAAACAAATGACTTGTATAATGGAAAAACGTTGCGAATTTGTCCTAGATGATGCAAAACTTGCGGAAGCCATACATTTTTTCTGGGTTAGTGGAAAACGGCAACAAAAAGGATGGCACGGTAACCTATTTGTTTATTTCTCCCCTCGTCTACTCTTCCAGCTCCCGAAAAAGCATAATTTATAATACATGCAAGGAATACCCTCGAGTCTATATATCTCCCCAGCCTGCCTGTGTGTATATCATGCGTTGTTGAGGCGAGTGCTGAAAAAATATCTCCCTCGCGCTTTAAATTCCCCTAACTTAGTTCCCAATATTTCAAGGGCGTAATTGCAACCGCACCGTCGAAAAAAAAAACATTTACGTGACTTTTGCACGTTGTTAATTTGTCCTCGCAGTGTTTCCACGGAGGCCGCGACCACGGGAAATTATTTGTGATTGATATCAATCGCACGCTCATTTAATTCCACATCAAATCACCGACTCTTGTTTTTTTATCCCCCATTATTATTATTTCTAATTGTGATCATGCCATGTTACGGGAACACGACACATTGGAAAAAAACCCTCTCCCACGGACGGCATGTCACGGAAATTATTAATAATTAACCGACAAACTCTCCCTCCCCCCTTTAAACACGGGAAATGTAATTTACCGACGGCGTTTTTCCACAATCAACTATTAATCTGGGGACAAAAAATAGTACGACTCGGCAAATTATTGGTTATTTACCCATTTCTCGCCTAATCATTGTTGATTAACATACTTTCACGTCATTCCATTAATCATAAACGTTTTTCCAAGTAAATTAATCCTCATTATTTTACTTTTAAATCACAAATCGATGTTTTTTACAGTGTGATTTCACACCTTAACTCACTTTAAAGAAAAATAATTTATCTCTCATGAATACAGATAGACAAAACTAGATAGACAATCCTAGACAGAGAATATTTTACAAACAAGACTGGACAGATAAAACTAGACTTATAAGACTAGACAGACAAGACTAGGAAAACAAGCCTAGACAAAATGGACTAGATAGAAAGGATTAGATAGACTTTATAGAGTATATAGACAAGGCTACTTTAGATAGTATGTACTAGATAGACAAGACTAGACTAACAGGAGCAGATAAGTCGTAACATACACGACTATATAAATTACGGATAAATCTAGATGACAAGGCTGGAGAGGTTTGGCTTGGCAATTAGCAATATTAATTTATAATCTTTTCTTTCTAATATGGTATACTCTGTTGATGGAAATTCTTTTTCTTTATTTGTTTTATTTTTACTTTTTTGTTTGTGTTATTTTTTTCTTATGTTTTTGTGTCAATTAATTTGCAGATTATTGGTTATTTGAATTGTAATGACCATTAAAATTAAAGCAATAATAAATAAAACCAATAAAAGGCTTGTTAAATTTTGGTTAATTTGTACGAATTTGATTGTAACTTTTTCCTATAAAAAAATGACTATTAATGACGTGAAATGTGTAAATGTAAACTATTCGCCGAAGGGTCAATTATTTTAGTCGATCATTAAAACGGCGCACTGAACGGCAGACTGAAATGTTCGGATGATGGAGTTATGTGTGTAACACAAAATGAAACATTTAACATGAAATAAAAATCCTCGCGAAATTCATCGATCGGCTTTTAATTCATGGGGTGAATTTACGTAGAAATGGAAATTTGCTCCACCTGCCAGAAATCAAAATTCATAAATATGAAATTAAGCGAAACTCTAGTAAAAACAAAAAATAATCCCCAATACATATTTATGAAAGATGCTATCAAGCGATGAATGGGTATTTTTACCGATCATAAATGCAATAAACTCGTTCCAAAAGCGTTTCCACAAAAAAAAAACTCCATATAAATTCAGGCAGCTGGGCGGAGTGTGGGCGGTTCCGCGGCCCGGATACTCATGCACTCTCCAGCGGGATTTAGGAATTCGCGTTCTCCACGCGGCGTCCCGCGTTCTTGTTTTCCCGAGACCCGAGGTGCATTACATCATCGCGAAATACAATATGTTATTTATGACGCGTCGGGAAATCAAAGAGATTTCATCATCTAAAAGGGATGAAAGCGGCAAAGAAAGACGCTAAGAAGTGGCTTGCAGTTACATTTCCACCGAATTTATCTCTGGGGTAAGACTGATTTAGGGCGAGCTTTTTTTTAACACTATAATATGTTACCATTCTTCATGATTTGGATTTAAAAATATTCTATAAATAATTCGAATTTTTCAAATGCCACCCCGAACTCCACCGTGAAATATTCAAGCAAATTTCTTGCACCAAATAACCATCAAAATAAGAAATTAAATTGTAATTCTTGAATTATTGTTATAATTTCATTTAAAATAATTTCCCCCCCCCCCCAATACGCCTTCTTCAAAATGAACAAATAAAACTATGGAGACTATATATGGAGAATTAAATTAGGCTAGACTAGACAAATTTGACCAGTGAAACAAAGAAAATTATACATATATTATCAGCAAACGAATATTAATAAGGCAATAATGTTTGTCCAGTATAGTCTTGTGTCTCTAATCTTGTCTCCCTAGTTTTGTTTGTCTGTCTGGTCTTGTTTGCCTAGTCTTGTCTGTCTAATCTTGTCTATCTAGTCTTGTCTGTCTACTCTTTGTCTGTCTTGTCTTGTCCGTCTAGTCTTGCCGTCTAGTCTTGTCTGTCTAGTCTTATCTGTATGGTCTTGCCTGTCTTGTTTGTCTACTTTTGTATATATAGTCTGGTCTGTCTTGTCTGTCTAGTCTTGTATGTATAGTCTTGTCTGTCTAGCCTTGTTGGTCTAGTCTTGTCTGTCTAGTTTTGTCTGTAGTCTTGTCTTTCTAGTATACCCTGTCTAGTCTTGTCTGCCTAGTTTTGTCTGTCTAGTCTAGTCTATCTAGTCTTGTCTGTTTAGTCTGGTCTGTCTAGTCATGTCTGTCTAGTCTTGTCTGTCTGGAAAGACGTGTATACATGCTCTCGTAAATACGTATGTTATTGACAGATATAGTGATCAAACATTGTTAAAAGTAAATACATATACTAGACCTTTGTGCAGCGAGATTGATTATTTACTTTTTAATCCCCCTACACGAGATAAAAGACTCAAAACCTAGTTTCAAGAAAGAAACCAGCAACACTTGCGAGAAACAGTCTGGAAGCAAGCAAGATCCGGATGGCAGAAGCCCTTTTGTGAGAAGGGAAGGGGTGCAACGATCTCCGCCGGCAAATACTATATATATATATATATATTTATATATATACCGGCTTTCGGTGACGATGCTATGGGCACAGAGATGAAGGAGTGGTACAACCGCTTTAAAGACGGTCGCACATCGGTGAAAAGCGAGCGGCGCTCTGGCCGGCCATCAGCATGCCGAAATGACCATGTCATTGCCAGAGTTAACGCTGTGATGATGCGGGACCGCCGTGCTACTATCCGAGAAATTGCGACTGGAGTTGTGGTCATCAGAAGATTGGCACATTCTTCGCAATTGGTTCACATTTTTTTGGCAAAAACCAGACTGCTCTGGTTCGACAGATTCTTTACTCTGCTGATATGCCCCCCTGCGAATTCTGGCTATTCCCCAAAGTCAAGAGGCCATTGAAAGGAACGCGATTTCAGACAAGACAGGACATTATGGCTGCAACGATAGCCGAGCTAAGGTCGATTCCGAAAGAGGCTTTTTCGGAATGTTTCCAACAATGGCGGCACGCTGGGAGAAGTGTGTGGAGTCCCAAGGAGACTACTTTGAGGGTGATTAGGTTTCCATTGCTCCAGGTATGCCAGTTTTTTTTACCGGCTAAAGGTCATAACGAAGAGACGGGGGTTATGCGAGGAAATGGGTAAGGATTTGGAAACTATTACTAAAAAAGTAATAGCTACTGCCAACGAAATCCGAATGCTTGTAAAGGCTAACCCAAATACAAAAGCCGGCCTAAAAATAGCTAAAACAGTCGAGATGTGGACACTATCCGGAGCTCTGGAGAGAATATGGATAAGTGCTGTCCCAACATTCTGATTAGAAGACAAACCCAAGGGAAAAGCCTGTCACCTATGAGGCTTGCAAGAGGATTAGAGTATCGAATCGTGATGAAGGCGAATAATTGCTAGAAACACTATACCTGGAAATAAACAGAGGCAGCACCTATGCACTTTTTAAGGTCGACGGAAAGGTCTGGCCACCAAAAGCTTCTCGTAAAGCCAAAGAAGGGCATGCAAATGTGTTACTTACTACAGAATGGGACGTGGCCTGTTTGCAGAAGACTTGACGGCGGATACAGGAGTACCCATATCGCTAGTAGCAGCATAGACGGTACAAAAAAAATGTCTACGCAAGAAGTTGCAACGGGAAATGTGGCATATCTAAAACTTACAATCGAGGCACCATAAGCGGCGAAACTACAAAAAACAACAGATATATCTACTAAATTCTCACTGGAAAAAAACATTACAGAATCCGTAGACCCAGATACAACATTCAAATGCTCACAAACCTTAAAAGCTATAATTACAAATAGCAGAAAAAAAACAAAATTGATACCTACAACTTATATAACCAACAACTAAACTAACTATGAAACTTGCAATGGAATTTACATTCGCTAATACCGATGTAGAGGTTAGAATATACAGGCAACAGGGTCACCTAGTAGAGAACACCGAATCAATACCGGAAATGACATGGAAAAAACGTCACGAAATGGACAGAAGTTGTGAAAAAACGCTCCTCTAAAAAGGCAGAGGAAAATCGAAAGAAATATAATACAGAGGCAGTTCTCATCAAAAATAAAGGATGTTTATATCCTGATCTCCTAAAGAAGACGTATCTGAGGTTGACACAGCCGGAGTAGACATCACAACGACGAGAAAGTCTAAAACAGTGGAATTACCCTTAAAAGTGAAAGGTGGTCAAGCGCATGAATTGAGCAAAAGCATAATTCAAAAGTGCCCAACGATTGATGTGCGCCTTAAAACAGATAATGTAATAATACACATCAAGGACTTAGATACTGTCATTGTTAAGAGGCGGTTTAATAACCGGAGTAAAGAAGAACACAGAGGAAGAGAATTATAGGGGAGAAGATAACGGCGAAGGGATTCAAAAAAGAAAGATAAAATTAAACGGTGATGAAATGGAAATGTATTATAATATATAATATTAAAATGCTAAAATAAATATTAATGGAAATAGAGACGGAAGCATACGAGGAAACCTTGCCTTAAGTTATAATTGCGGGGGACTGGAACGTAAGAATAGGAGAGAGTCAGGTTGGAAAGCTCGGGGAAGGAGGACATGAAGTAACAAGAAAATCAAAAGACAAAATAATCAACGCAGGTGGTAGAAAATGGCTTGACTGGATAACGGAAAGAAAATGGAACATGTGAAGAGGCAACGTGTGTAAGGGGTAGAGCGATGTCAGTGATAGACTATGTAGTAGCAAACGAGGCAGCAACGAGTGACATACTCAGCGTGGAAGTAGGTAACAGGATAGAGTCGGATCATTTCCCGCTTGAAGTAACGGTAATAGGAAAAACGGTGGTTAGAAGGCAGATGGAGAAGCACAAAACCGTAGCGATATGGTATAAAGAGGCGGTACAAAGATTTATGAGCAATCTGGAAAATTGTCAGCTAGAATCAATAAATAGCCTAGAACAAGTGGTATCTAGTCCTTGAGGCGATGGTTTGGAAAAATGTAAGGAGTGATCATAATAACAACGATTATTTCCAAGAAAAAAGAGTTGAGAGAGGATGTCAAGAAATGGCGGCAGAGCGGAGGAACACCGGGTAGATTAAAAAACATGAGGGACCAAATGAAAGATCTCGTGAAGAAGGTCAGCTGGTTACCTTAAAATACATAATAGAGCAAGAGCTGGCACAGCAAGGTGGGAAGGTGTATGCTATATTCATAGATCTTAAAGCAGCATATGACACAGTAAACCGAAAAATGCTATGGGAACTGATGAGAGCAAAAGGGATTAGCGGGTATCTAGTGAAGGCGGTTACAGATCTATACGACAAAACAAGCTGCAGAGTAAGAATAAGTGAAAAAAAATCCGAAAGATTCTGGGTCAGGAAAGGGTTAAAGCTAGCCCTGTCCTATTTAATGTTTTTATATCTGACTTAGAACGGGTATTAAAAAATTGACAGGCAGGAGGAGCGGTAATAGGTAGGATGAAAGTGTGGTCTCTAGCATAAACGGATGACATAGTTGCTTTAGCAAGAACAAAATCGGAAATGAAAGAGATGAAAGAGGAAGGATTAAAAGATATTTTGAGAAAAAAAGTTTAAGTGTGAATGTAGAGAAGACTAAGTGGATGGTGTTTAGAAAGAAAGTTGGTAAGAAAGAGGAAAGCTTGATGTGGGGAGAAGAGGTTATAGGGCAGGTTAGCAGATTAAAATACTTAGGATATATGTTTGGTGGTTATGGGTCCAATAATAAGCACATTAAGTTCATATGTAAGAAAACATGGGTGGCTGCTAACAGGCAAAAAAAACAGGAGTTTCGTGGCAAAACTGAAAGTTGTGGAAAGCGAAAGGGAAAAGCGTGAAGGAAAGAAGGAAAGCGTGTGTTCGGAATATTTTGTTGTAAGGAGCGGAAATATGGGGTATGAATGAGGTAGAACAAGTAGAAAAGGTGCAACTTCAGTTCATAAAACGGGCGTTGAAACTAGACAGGAGTACGCCAGGGTGCCTGGTGCTACAAGAAGCCAATGTGTACAAAGTAGCAGTAAATGCATCTGTGAGGGTGGCAAGATACGAAAGGAAAGTGTATAGGTTAGGGAATGAAAGGATAGTGAAAGTTGTGTGGAAAGAAGGTGTTCAAAAGTTTAAGGAAGTAAGGTGTGGGAGGGATTAGGCTAACAAAATACGGAAATGAATGGAAAAAAATGTATGAACGAGTAGGGTGGTCGAAAGAGGAGGTAGAAAGGATGAAAGGGGAAGGCGTAAGGTGGGAAAAATTGTTGGGGGGAAGGAGTAGGGAGATAGAGCTGCAGATAAGTCAAGGCCGTATAGACGAAAGCAGGTACAATCGGGAGTACAACAAGGTACAAAGAAAGTCCAGTAGTAGCCAATGTAGGATAACCAGATTTCGGTGCGGCAACGAACAAAAGGCAAGAAGGTTTTTAGACTGGCTGAAGGAAAGCGAGAATTTGTGTACCATATGCGGAGAGGGTACTGACAGGTGAGCACATTGGATGGAATAGTGCAAAGGTCCAACATGGGAAGTAGCGAAGAAAAATAAATGGGAAGCGTGCATGGACGAGTCAGGTAACGGGTGGCCCATAATGCGGGAAATTTTAGAGCGGAAGGGAGTGATTGTGGAAAGAGTTTAGGGAGGGAGGAAAGGGAGCTGCGGGCGAAGAATCCTTTGGATTTTTTGTATATTTAAAAATGTAGTTTCTTAAGTTTGAGTTTTTGGGGTATTTTTGCGTCGGGTTATTAGTGCTGTTATGTTTTTTTTGGTTGTTTTTTTTTTGGTTGTGGTTTCTTTCTTTTTGTTCTGTTTTGTTGTATTGTTATAACTAAGTGTTGTAAATATGCCAATAGAGGTCAATAATAACAATAATAGAAAGTGTTCTACTGTCATTGTATTGCAAAAAAAATGCAAGGAAGAAGTATTCTGTGTATTGTGCCAGCCTAAAGGATATAGGGCAAACTCTTGAATGTGTCCAAATTTCCATGAGTCGCTGTCGGAGGCAAGGGGAAATCTAAATATATCAAAATGTTGAACATCATACAACTAAATGCAATGCGTTTCCGTACCGCGCATGATTTTCTTAACGCCACAGTGTCGGACGTTAACATAGACTTAATTATTATACACAAATACACACAGCACCACGGCCCATGTAAACCCTTGGCTTCTTCGACAACCGCCTTGTATCTGTCTCAATTTACAGGCGCTATAGTTCAGTTCTGTATTCTCATTACTTTCAGGTCTTGTAGCACATTATTTTTTCATCTTGGTCGAGGCCGTCCTCTAGGTCATCTGCCCTATGGTGTATTTGGAAACGCAGCTCTGGTTGTTCTTATGTTTGACATTCTCCAGACGTGGCCCACCCATCTTATTCGTTGCCTTCTAATTCAACCAACAATGTCTTGTTCTTGTAATAGTTCTTTTAATTCGTTCGTTTTAAGTTTTCGTCCGTAATTCGTTTAAATTCATCCGTATTCTCCATCCATATTTCGCTTCGTCGTACACAGGTCCATATATTCTCCTTAAAACACATCTTTCAAATCTATTTAATAGCTCCACATTTCTCTGTGTAAGGTTTATTTCGCTAAGTCATTATTGTGGTTAATTGTAGTGCCTAAATATTGGAAAGTATTCGTTTTACATAATTGGTAGTTCTGTATCTCCAAAAATTAATTCTCTCTCTGTGGGCCTCCGCGCCCACCCTTGGAAAGCAATGGCAAACTACCACGAGTAATTCTGCCTAGAAAAACCTCTAAAATTGTGCCGTTCGGAACCGGCGATAAACTGCTATATTAGTGTCCCGCATATTAGTGGATGATTCGTTCCACAAGTATGCGCGAGAGGTCGCCTACGCTGGTACGTTAGTACGGCATATTAAGAAGAGAAGGGCCTCCACGCCAGGTTGTTAGTGCTTTCGTTTTCTTGTCATTTACTCTCGTCGAGTTTGTTTTCCTGCCTGTTCCATCTGATTTAGTATTTCTACTATGTCCCTTTCTCTCATTTCCAGTATTACCGCGTCGCGTCGTCTGCGTATGCTAGTAGTTGAGAGCTTTTGTTAAACAGTGTACCACCGGGGTTGATGTTAATTTCCCTAATTATGCCTTCTCATACAAGGTTAAACAGTGATATTATGTCTCCTTGTTTCACACCTCTGGGTATATTGATATCTTTCGAGACGTTTTGCCCGGTTCTCAGATAATAACAAGGACTCAGCAATAATGGTAATAAACAAAAGGATGATAGTACTGGACAGTGGAAGTGGAAACGGCCATGTATATATAGAGACTGCGGAATGTATTTGGACTATTTTGGACACTGCGGGAATAATGCAGTGATCCAAGATTACTTTTCCATGGTCCCGATGGTTCCATTTATCGTATGTCCAATTAATGTTTGTAAATCTATTTCGGCATATAATTGCATCACAGTTATGTTTTCAGGATAGCCTGTGTTATGAACAGTATTGCGGATTTAGGAAAGTGGTGTTGGAATCACGGATTTTAACTTTCACTTCAAAGCTAAAAGGACCAATTTAATACATATGTTGGATTTTTTACATTCATTTGAATATTTCAACAACCAAGCAATATTCACCGAATCGTTCGAGAACAACAAAGAAAGATGCACATAAACGTTCGGGTTTTGTATCTGAAAAAAACTGTCGCATCTGTTTATTTTTACTTACTAAAACTACCCTCTCTCGTCGTAGTAGGCAGAGAGGAGCCGACCAATAAGGACATTGCATCTTTGAAAGGGACTCAACAGCATGAATGCTTTGGTTGAATTAGTAGATCACAGCTAGAAAATAAATTAGGGCTTATTTGTTTAGTATGCTGCATTATTTTATACACACTTTGCAATGTCTTCAAATCAGATTAATTAATTCCATGAATAGGATGATTGCGACAGTTACTACGTGGTAATTCATACTTACATTGAATTGAGAAATTCACTATGTGTTTACCACACTTATACTATTCAAAAATGTTACACAACCTATTATTCACAGTTATATAAATTTCTACATATATCACGACTTAAGTTTCGACGTTAGACGGTCATTTTCAAGTGACTTATCAAATTGATGACGTTGAATATACACCTCTATAGTTTGGGTGTGGTGTCTGTCCGTACATGAAGACTTATCTTGAAATTGGGTGAGATTAAAAAGTTGGGAAAAGATTAGGTCTGTTTGCTCGTTTAGGAGATTAACTGAGGGATTACGGGTTTTTTGAAAATTTCTAATGAGGGCCTTTGTTGCATGCGAGATTAGCTAATTCGGGGAATTTGTGATTACATTCAAGACAATGACTAGAGAATGAGCTTGTGTCTTTTTTAAGACGAAAAGCCCTAAAGTGTTCGGAAAAACGATTTGATATGCTTCGTCCTGTCTGCACTACGTAGACGCTATTGAATTCTGAACAACGAATCTCATAAACGCCGGATTTTTTGATGTGTCGATTTTGTCTTTCGCATTAAATAATGTGTGAAATAATTTGGACGAAGGTTTAAAGGCCACTTGAATATTCTGTTCTCTCAAAACGTTAGCTATTTGCTCACTAGTTTTGCCAAAGTACGTGAAAGAAACGAAAGTTTTTTTTACAATTTTCTGTTTTTAAAATAAAAATAATATTGTATCAAAATAATAGTGTATATGTACATGGGTGCATTTTCTCATACATTTTGCTAACACTAACATATACTTCTATTATACTTAAGCGATTTTTTTATTATCGATTTTTTTAGAGATTAAATGTAGCCAGAATCTGAAAATCTGATGCTATGCCCCGCTTAGAAAACGTTTCATCCATATTTCTTCTGTTAACTCAAGAAAACATTGGTTTTCTTGAGTTAACAGAAGAAATTAAAATATTTCATAGCGTAAAAATACAATAAAGAAAACTTGCAACGGGAATAATAATAATTTGTCTTGTTCAAAGTAAATAATTGTTGCTATTGTATTATATTGTTATTTTTTAATTTTTCAGGGACCGACGACACTTTAAACTTTTCCGTTGGGTTTCTTCTAATTTCCATTTTCTTTCAGGAAATATTGGTTTGCCGAGGTCGAAAAGGAGCTACGATGTCAGGCACAAAGTCAAGGAAGGCGCGGCGAAGAGTGCGCCGGGTGGCGTCACCTCTGGCAAACCGAACGGCGTATTCGCGACCGAAAACTGCACGGCCCAGGTGGCCCAGGTCGGAGGAACTGCCACGTTGCCTTGCGTCGTGCGGAAGTTCAACACCGGCGTGGTAAGTGTATTAATATAAACACGTACTTGCTACTTACCACCCTGACGTTAATGCCCCCCCCCCCCCCGCGTGTGCTCATCGCCTAAAATGAATTTATCTCCCTGGAAGCTTCACAGTTTCATTAAATTCGGAAATGGGAGGCATAAAAATTCATAGTTGCTATAGGATTTTTAAATTAAAATTGACAATTTCATAAACAATTATAACACACTATGTAACACTATATAAAATTAGAAAGGCAAGTATAGACATGACCAGACCAGGCAGGACCAGACATAACAGACAGAACAGACAGACAAGACTGACTAGGCAGACCAGACAGACTAGATAGATAAGACTAAACAGACAAGAATATAGAGACAAGACAAGACAGACAAGACTAGACAAACAAGACGAGACAGACAAGACTATAGAGACAAGACTAGACAGTCAAGGCTAGATAGACAAGTCCATACAGGCAAGACTAGGCAGATAAGACTATACAGGCACGACTTTGCCACGACATGACTAGACAGACAATCTCACACGAACACCATTTGCTAACCTAACATTATGTAGCAAAGCACCCTCATATATGATCCCATATTTTTAAGTTTTCCAATTCACTTACTGGAAGAAACTTACTTTAAATTATTCCACAAGAATCTGAAAAAATACCTGATTGATTTATGTTTATACAACATTAATGATTTTATGACGTAGCATATATCATGTACATCTTAATGCAAATAAATTGTTTTGATTAGATGAAATAGATAAGATTTTTCAACCTCTAGAAAATTGTTGACAATGACATTCATATAAACCGCTATACCCTATTTAAATCTGATAGCTAATTGTTCTTTTTACAATATGACTGGACAATTTCATATTGATATATGATGATTTTTCGTGTCCCTTACGGCGTAGATATTTTATGCCTCTTTAACGTGTTCCTTTTTTATGTCTTCTTGTTGCTAGTCGGAAAAATGATAAACGATCCACAGCAGTTCGGAATTTAAAAGTTTATGTGCGTATATATATATATATATATATATATATATATATATATATATATATATATATATATATATATATATATATATATATATATATCTTAATAATCATGTTTTCTAACTGATTTATGGTCGCGTCTAGACAGTCACACGGCAAAAACCATTATCTCTCATTTCCTTCACACACACAAACACATTTGCTTGTTGTAGATGCATCAGAAATATTGATATACAGTAGGAAAAAGAAAAATCCTAGTTTAGAATAGAAATATAGATAGACAAGGATAAAACTTGACGGGAAAGATTATTACAAGTATTATCTATTGTAAAAAATTGGTAACATTTGCGAGGATTTGTTTTAAAGTTTAAATAATTGAGAAAACTTCACTTATTTTTATATTTTGGGAAACACGAATTTTGTTGAATTTGTTTTCAAATTTGAGTCTTTTAGAAATCCAACGGATTAATATTAATATAATTTAAAGATTCAGCTGTAGGCACTAGGTGAAACATTATAATAAATAATAGAAAGAATAATAGAAACTTACATCTAATGTCTATTATTTGTTATTATGGATTAATATTATTTCGCCTAAATTTGCGAAAATACAAATTGATTTAAAATGCAACAAAAAGTATGTACCTATATATTAATATATAAATATCAATAGAGTGATGGGAATGAAATGAGCTGAGATAATGATTGTAGTCGTCGTAGATTGTATCGTTAAGCATCTTAGTTGGGTATCTGCGTGAAGTGGTTTTATGTCTCGTTATATGCATAGCGGGTCTACAATGGTCCGCTGGTTGTTGCTGCCTTTGCATTTTGTACGTACTTGTTCAAGCATCTCTAGGAGTTTTGGAACTTGGGAAAGTCTATATCGAAAATCGTTGGGAGGATTATGAAGGATGTTGTTTGGGTGTCTAAACTAATGGATGTTGTTTGGGTGCCACTTCCAATATATTTAGCGTTCTGTCGTTAGCGGTGGAAAGTAATATGTGTCCATAGTCAAGAAGGGGGCAGCAGATGGCTTCATAGATTGGCGGAAAGTCTCCAACTATTGAGCTATGATATCGTTTTATCAATAAGGGATTGGAGATGGTTTTTTGAGGTTTTTGTAGTGGGAGATGAGATCGGTGTCTTCGGTATATTGTAGAATGTAGGAGGAGAGGTTGATTTGGAGTTAGTCGTCAGAGTGATAATTATACATGTCGTGTTAGTATAGATTATAGGGTTGTGGGTAGAGAGGAGAACCTTAGAGTAGACCTTGATGTAAGGAAAGAACTTTGATGTAAGGAGAAAAGTGGTTGTTTATTTTGATTTGGAGGGATCTATCTTCCAGGAAATGCTTAACTAGATAAAGGACATAAGAAGGGATATTGAGTTGCTTCATTTTGTAAAGGAGTCCGGCGGGCCATACACTGTCGAAAACTTTGTTGATATCAAGGAATAGAGCAGCAGTGTTGGTGTTGAAGGTATGAAACCTGTAGATTATTGGAAAGGATGAATAAAGGCTGGGTAGTAGGGTAGTAGGGCTTAAATCAAATTAAAATTTTGGGATGGTTTTTACTAGGATGCTCTGCAGTCTGGTTTTAAGGATGTGTTCTAGGATTTTGGCAATAACAGGTAGAAGAGTATTGGGTCGGTAGCCATTTGGAAGGGAATAGTTTTGTTCAGGTTTGGGGATGGTGATAATTACTCCTTTTTTTCCAGCACACGCGAAACGGTCTCTTGTGGATGCAGTTGAACAATTTAACAATGTGTTGGTGGATTTTATCAGGCAGGTTTCGGAATAAGGATTTTTAGCGAGGTCAGAGCTAAGGGAACTATTTCTTGCATGCAGAAAGGCTGTTAGATATTCGTCGTGTATTGTTTCTTCCGCACTGTCGCAGTTGAAAAGTTGTCAATCCAGGTATTTAAATTTTTTCTGTAAAGGTTATTCTTGTCATAGTGGTGGGAGAATGGTTGTCCAAATCAGCTTTCAAAATGTTCGGAGAATAGAAGAGCTTTTTTGGAGTCAATGGTGTAGACTCGGTTATTGAAAGATATGTCAGGGATGTGGAAAGATGGGCGGTATATGGAAAGTTTTTTGATTTTGTGCCAGAATGTTCTACCTCTGTCGTTTTTAATATCTTGACAAACGGAGAGCCATTTATTTGTCCGAAAGAGAGAGAGAGAGAGATTAGTGTGGCTCCGTTGAGTCTGTTGATTTCCGTTTTGTTGCTGTGTCTTCTGTACACTTGTATGTCCTATACAGTTTGTGTTTTTTGAAATTAAAGTTTGAATGGCGAGAGGTAACTTTAGCTTGTAGAAGTTGCATCTGGCTTTGGGGGAATGTTTATAAATCAGGTCTGTCAGGTTGGTCTGAAATTCGTCTACGCCATTAATCGGGGTTCGTAGTTTTTATATAGGATAGGATACTAGTACTGACTTTAGGAACATTGGTGAGATTGAGGTTGATTTTAATGGTATATTGGACCGGAGGGGAGCAGTAAAGAAGGATAGAAAATGAGATTGTTCGATGATCGGAACCAAGGTCTGGGGAAAGGAAAACGTCAGTAATGGAATTAGCCAGGTTGGATGTCTGGAGCAAATAAATCTGGAGCAAATAGAGAGTAGTGTCCTTGTTATGTGGCATTATCAATGTGGGGCTGGTATGTTGGCGAATGAAGGAGGAGTTATTTATAAAGGACTGAATTTGACGTTCTTTTTTTTGTTAAGATTGAAATCACCTAATATAACGGAGTATTCAAACAACGACGCCATGGACACTATATTCAATCCCAGAGTGGGGATGGATGGATAAGGAAAATGTGGATTTTGTTTTTTTGAAATGAAATGGTGAAATAGAGACATTAGAGACAATAGAGTCATTGAGAGGGTTGTTTAGGAAAGGAGGGTTAGCTTTGCCGAGTATGAACCTGGGAATAAGGTGGACTAAAGAACCACCTCTAGATTTGTTGGTGATTATGTTTTCGTGTTTGACCAGTAGCGTCCAGTCTCTGTAAGTAACGTGTCGGGTTCTGTCTTGGTTTCTACAAACATATGTCCGTCAATGTAATTTCTGTCGTTGCAATTGTCAATTATTAGTCTTTTGCTGTCGTAGCTAATCTTGGCTTAAACGACACTTCATTTTAGCCATTGATCTCCATGATGGTTTGGAAAGTTTCGTCAGTCGGTTGGGTGGGCGTATTCGAGTTTGGAGATGTCAAACATTGGAATGTACATCCTGTTTCTGACTTCTGTGAAAAAAAGTGGGTGTCTTTTGTCACCTGAGTAAATTTTGTATTCCGTTGTAAATCGTAGATTTAGTTATTAGGTGAAATTACTATGTGTATCTTTAATAATAAAAGTAGATAAATTATTAAATTACTACTTTTTAATTCACCTATGACTTATAACATAAATTTATATAATTATAAGCACAAACTGACCTCCATGACACGAGAGACCATGTGGGTTGCTAAAAAACACTGTAACCTGTTGATTTTTTTAGCAACCCACATGGTTTCTCCTGGCATGAAAGTGCAGGAGGTAAGTTTGTGCTTACAATTATATAAATTTATGTTATAAGTCATTAGTGAATTGAAACGTAGTAATTTATTAATTTTATTATTCAGTTTTTTATGAGTTCGTCACGGTTGTTGTTAGCCGGAGAGTTAATTTCTACTATGTATGTGTGGATGTTGATGATCGTGAATGGTGAATCGTGCATGGTGATGAATGAATGCGTAAGTTACGTGTTAACTAGGAGGGAGATCGAAAGACTTCCTGTTTGTATTCCCGATCAAAACATTAGAGACTCCCTCGATGGGCGCTCTTGGGTGGTTCGGGCACTTGGCTGACCATGTTTCCTGTTCTGTAGATCCACATTATCCGCATTTAGTAGGCAAGCTTGTAGGGCATTTGTCGGTCACATGAGGGCATTTTGCACATTGGCGTGGAATTGGAGCCGGTGTGATACTAGGGGATATAGAATAGTGCCTCCTAATGAAGAACAAACCTCCAGAGGATAGCAAGGATTGGAATGAGTTGATGTCGGGGGTTTTTATTCTTATTAGGCGTGTTGGTTTTCTGATGGCCCTCGAGATTATTCTTTCGCAGTATCGATAATTGTAGTTCAATGATCTCAAGTGTTCTGCAATGCATACGTCTTCTATCTGGTATTCCATATTTTCGATTACAGCAGAATAGGATACGGTTTTGCTGTTGGAGGTATTTCTGAGCAACTGGGTGGGCCAGGCTCTAAAGGAAACAATAGTATTATTGGCGATGAGAGTTTTGAGGAGAGTTTCTACCTTATTATCGGTTTTCAGGATGAAATTTCTTGTTTGGATGGATTTTATAATTAAGTCTGCATTATTTGGGCGGAATGCCTGCCAAGTGGTCGATAATTGGATACAGGATAGTGCAGGGTTATTGGTGGTGAATGTGTAGTTGAGAGTCTAATTTTTGTGTAATTCACGTGAGAAAGGTGTGGCTTATTACGTAATTGTGTTCATTTGTTGATCGTTGGTTTGTCGAGTGATGATTTATCATAGTTATTTGCAAAGTTCGCGCCAATTTTAATAAATCTATATTTTAATTTAAACATTTGAATCTATTTCGGCACCGATTAACAGAAGGGGAAAGGTGTATCGACCTGGGCCGAAATCGCGCGATTTACTTATCAATTTTTCGCGAATTTATATTAGTCGCGCAATACGCTTTGAATGTGCGAAGCGTGTAGAACGAGATCGAAGCGTGAAGCCATGTTCGACCGGCACGTGCACGCGTTATTCAGTTTCAAGTCAAATTAACCAGGGATGTGATCACGAGCCCAAAGGGCTGAAGCGGCATCCAACAATTTTAAGGGAATACCTCCACTTGCTATCCCCATTTCCTCCCTTAAAAAAGGCGCCGGAATGACGATCACACGTGGTGGAGACGCGAGCAGCCCTAACGGGTAAGTGATTAGACCAGCCCTGTATTTTGATTGAAAATTTTGATTTTCGTGAGACACGGTCCAAACATTGGTCCTTCGAACCGGATCGGGGTCAGTTAGTCGAAGACGTTCATGTGCTCGGGCGCTGTTGGATTCGCCATTTTATTTCCGGTCGCGGCAGAAATACTTAAAGCATTCACCATTAATTTCGTTGATCAATAATTTAGTCCGGATATCCTGCTTTTGTCGGAATAAACAGTTAGTTATGTAGTTATTCAATTTCGTTGATTATTAATTTTATCTGTTTATCCAGTTTCGTCGGAATAATCAGCTAGTTATCTGGTTATTCAATTTCGTTGGTTATTAATTTTATCTGGTTATCCAGTTTCGTCGGAGTAATCAGTTAGTTATATGGTTATTCAATTTCGATGATTATTAAGTTTGTATGAATATCCCGATATCGTCGGAATAATTAGCTATCTGGTTATTCAATTTCGTTAAATATTATTTTTGTCCGAATATCCTGCTTTCGTTGGAATAATCAGTTAGTAATCTAGGTTATTCAATTTCGTTGATTATTAATTTTATATGGTTATCCAGATTCGTTGGAATAATAAGCTGTTGTCTGGTTATTCATTTTTCGTTGATTACTCAATTTTTATCTGGTTATCCAGTTTCGTTGGAATAACAGTTGATTATCTAGTTATTCATGTTTCGTTGATTATTCAACTTTTCATCTGGTTATCCAGGTTCGTTGGAATAATCAGTTGTTGTCTGCTTATTCATTTTTCGTTAATTATTCAATTTTTATCTGGTTATTCAGTTTTCGTTGTGAATATTCGATTTGTGAATATTCGATTTTGGCTGAGTATTCAGCTCTCGTTTGAATGTTCGATTTTGTGAATATTCGATTATGTCTGAGTATTCGGCTCTCGTTTGAATGTTCGATTTTGTGAATATTCGATTTTGGCTGACTATTCAGTTCTCGTTTGGATGTTCGATTTTGTGAATATTCGATTCTCTCTGAGTATTTAGCTCTCGTTTGAATATTCGATTTTGTGAATATTTGATTTGTGAATATCCGATTTTGTATGAGTCTACAGTTTTTCCTTTGAATGTTCCATTTTGGTTTGGTTATTCAGTTCACGTTTGAATATTCGATTTTGGTTTGTTAATTCAATTATTGTCTGAATCAACTTTTGGGATGTTCGATTTTCCTTAGTATTTTCAGTACTGCTCATCGCCTTGGGATCCCTTTCTCATCATCGCGTATCCACTCCTAGATTCAAGCCGAGCTTCTGTCGGTGTCTTTCCGTTATAGTTCCCGTCAGAAGATCCCCGGTGCGTTTCTACTTTATTTATATATGTTGTGACAGTTCCAGGACTCCTTCCATCACTTTTTCTATGTGATGGCTCCGCCTCCCGCGCTCGCTAGTGCACCATCATCACCCTCTGCTCCATTGTGTTTTGTCATGGAGTAAATAAAAACGGCCTTACAATCCGTTTTTATTGGGGTTAGGGTACCGCAATCGGCAGTTTCCATGTAACTCTCCATTGGTTTGCAGCAAGTAGGCTTCTGTTAATTGTGTGCGTAATCGTTTGGCACGGGCAGATCCAATGTTACTGAAGATTTCCGTTTGTATTCGTGCGCTCCCAATCTGAATCGATTATTGTCGGAACACAGTCTTCGTCGTTGTTGATTTATTGGATCACTGTGTATCCCAGCGGGACGCCACCCTGCCCTAACCATTGCCCTCGCATCGCATAAAACGCTGGGAGTTAGGCGATAATAACACTTTTTACACCGTGTGTGTGTGTTTCAGAATTTTGATGCATGAGTGAATTTCTTTGCTTGAGCTTTTCGAAAGAATAGTCCTTCAAATATTTACTTGGTTTAAGTGCCTTGTCGTTGATGAGTACCGCCTTGGCACACGCGGTCCTCCAGATCTGAATCGACATATGTTACAAGGTCTCATGTTGCAGGGTTATTGTTAGCTGTAGGCTATAACTGCATCTCCTTGTCATGTGTAACCTATTTACCAATGCCTCGTCTACGTTTGTTTCAGATCTGTTTAGGTCAGAGGTCAACTTGTCAAGTATTGTCATGTCTTATGTTCAAAGGTCTCGTGCTGCAGGGTTATTGTTAGCGGTAGGCTATAACTGCACCCCCCTTGTCACGTGTAACGCTTGAGCTTTCCTCTGACCCCGCAGTACCTAGTCTGATGCAATAAAAATATGATGTGTCGTGATATTTCGCCTTAAATTACCGTCTTACAATCGGTGAATAGTTAGGTAGGGGTCTCGATCTCGTCTTGCGATATTGTAGGGTTCGAGCTTACTGACCTATTTATTTGCTTTGTTTCAGATGTAGATGGATAGTGCCGTTTTAAAGGATTTATCTATAGCATTCTATTATTGTTCGTATGTTCCCTTTGGTCCTTTGACAAACACTTTGTTGTTGTATTTGTTTTCTTTGGTCCTTAGAGCGATCATCTTGTCCAAGGCCAACAGCTTGTTATTCGTATGTTCGCTTTGGTCCTTATAGCGATCATTTTGTACAAGGTCAAACACTTTTCGATGTGTTTGCTTTTTTTGGTCCTTGTCGTGATCATCTTGTCCAGGGCCAAACAGCTTGTTATTCTGTTTGTTCCTTGTCGCGATCATTTTGTCCAAGGACAAACACTTTGTGCATATTCTGATTGTTTTCTTTGGTCCTTTTCGTGATCATCTTGTCCAAGGCCAAACAGTTTGTTGTTGTGTTTATTTTCTTTTGTCCTTGTGGTGATCACCTTGTCCAGGGGCAAACAGTTTGTTATTGTGTTTGTTTTCTTTGGTCTTTGTCGTGATCATCTTGTCCAGGGACAAACAGTTTGTTGTTGTGTTTGTTTTCTTTGGTACTTGTCGTGATCATCTCGTCCAGGGACAAACACTTTGGTATTCTGTTGGTTTTCTTTGGTCCTTGTTGTGATCATCTTGTTAAAGGACAAACACTCGTCGTTGTGTTTGCTTTTTTTTGGTCCTTGTCTTGATCATCTTGTCCAACGCCAAACAGCTTGTTATTCGTATGTTCGCTTTGGTCCTTTGACAAACACTTTGTTGTTGCGTTTGTTTACTTTGGTCCTTATAGCAATCATTTTGTACAAGGTCAAACACTTGTCGATGTGTTTGCTTTTTTTGCTCCTTGTCGGGATCATCTTGTCCAAGGACAAACACTTTGGTATTATGTTTGTTTTCTTTTTTTCTTGTTGTGATCATCTTGTCCAAGGACAAACACTTGTCGTTGTGTTTGTTTGTTCTCTGATCTTTGTTGCGATCATTTTGTACAATGTCAAACACTTGTCGTTGAGCTTGCTTTCTTCGATCCTTGTCGCGATTCTCTTGTCCAAGGACAAATACATTGTTTTTGTGTTTGTTTGCTTTAAGCTCACTCGGGACGTAATTCATTGGTGAGGTTCAACTCATGAGGCGAGTGAGGTTGATTGTCTTTGTTTCGTTCACCTCCCTGTCCGCGATCATTATTCTGAATCCGATAAATAAAAGATGTTGTCAGTGTAAACGCATCTTCGCTTTTATTGTTGTCAACGCAACGGTCAAGATCAATTGCGTAAGTGACTGGCTGATCTTGTTATTTATAGCACTTTAACATCCTTAGGTGCTGTTTCAGAGTTTAGCGACTGTATGCCGGACATAGCTGAGCAGCCCAAGTGACTCTTCTGTTCAAATTATGTCTACTACAGTCTCATTCGTTGGCCGTTCGCAATTTCTTTTGTTTGTTTTTAAATTGTTGTTTGTTTGTTTTGAACAAAGTTTGTTTTGAAAATTGTCTCAGTGGTCTCATTTATTTTCATTTTGTCTAAACGTTGGGACCATGTCGTTTGCTTTTATTTTGTAGAAGTTGATTTCATGTCGCTTATTTTTATTTAATAGAAGTTGGCTTCATTTGTCGTTTTTATCTAATTGGTAGGAGTTTGTTCATTCAACTCTTTTTATGGATTTGATTTTGGCCCATCCTGGCCTATTATTACCCAGTTTTGTGCTGAAGTGGGTTACTTCTGGGACAGCGTGCCTTCGTGACTTCGTGCCAATTTTAATAAATCTATATTTTAATTCAAACATTTGAATCGATTTCGCCACCGATTAACAGAAAAGGCAAGATGTATCGACCTGGGCCGAAATCGCGCGATTTACTTATAAATTTTATGCGAATTTATATTAGTCCAGCAGTACGCTTTGAATGTGCGAAGCGTGTAGAACGAGATCGAAGCGTTGAAGCCAATTTCGCCCGGCACGTGCACGCGTTATTCAGTTTCAAGTCAAATTAACCAGGGTTGTGATCACGAGCCCAAAGGGCTGAAGCGGCATCCGACGTCTGGAAGACAACAATTTTAAGGGAATCCCTCCACTTACTATCCCCATTTCCTCCTTTAAAAAAGGCGCCTTTTTTAATTTTAATTTTGAAATAGAAAATATCATGCAACAATTCGATTAGATGGGAACAAAATTGTTGTCACTTTTGTTTCAGATTGTCCCAGCACTTTCTCAATTGTTTGCTGGTATGTGGTGTACACCAGATTGTCCCAGCACTTTCACAATTGCTTGCTGGTACGTGGTTTGCAAACAATTGAGAAAGAGCTGAAAGTGCTTCTAGAAAATGATATTTTCTATTTCAAAATGCGATTATTTTATCAACAATAATTTCATAAAACGAAAGTTGACAACAACAATGGAACATCGTCTCATGACTGGTTGGGGCCCTGCACCTTTACAAAATGTAGATCGAGCGTAAAAGGTCTTTATAAATCCAGACCAACCCCCGTATTCATAGTCGCTCCTTATCTCAAGGAATAAGGACGCCTCAAGGAAGCCTTCATCTTCCTTGAATCTCTGAGGCGTCCTTGTTTCATAGTCACAAAATAAGGTTTCCTTCTAGAAGGAAGCCTTATTTAGGGATATGTGATTGCTTATGGTGGCAACACTAACTTAAATTACTCAAACCGCCAAGGCTGATTGTGAATATAAACTTAAAATTGTTATTATTGATGAAGTAAAAAGTGTGCATTACTTATTACAATTACACTATAAATCGCGCGCCGCAAACTTTATTTCCAACACACTCATACTCTTATAGCTCAATGCAGAGCAAATGTTGTGGCGCAAAAGCAAATAATCTCGACCAACATAACCTATAAGCATTTTTCCAAGAACAGATAGGGATTATTCTTAGAATTATACGTGTTGAGTCAGTTCATTAGAAACTTAATAAGTTTGCTGTAAATTTTACGACTCTGCCTTCGCAGGTTAAAGTAAAAACTAGGGCTTCACACGAGAACGATATTTTTCTCGTCTCGTCTCGTAAAAGCGAGACGAGAACGAGACGAAACCGCACGTGGTCTCACTCTAGCGAGAGCGAGAGCGCATGTGGTCTCGTTCTCGCGAGACACGAGAGTCTCGTTTCTGATCCCGGTCATACTTTTTCCTCAATCTTTGATTTTAATACGGGCAGCCCAAATATTTTCTTGCATAAACTACTAGACAATTTCAAATTAGGTTCGTTTTTATCATTAATTTTAAATCGTCAGCAAAATAGAAGGTTTATATAAACAGACATTTATGGTGTGTTATCGCTACATTTTCATGTGGATGGAACAAAGCGAAATTAAAAGATATTAATACTGTCCAAATAGAAAATTTATGTAAACAGACAGTGATTAGTTTACAATAAAATGGATGATTATCTCGTTTTGGACTATCTTAACAATAAGTTCTAACACGAACGATGTTTGGCGAGATTAGACGAGACGAGACAAATGGTAACGAGAGCGAGACTGAGACGAGAGTAATTTTTTACACAACAAACGAGAGCGAGACGAGATTTTTTAAACTCTCGCCCTATCTCGTCTCGTGTGAAGCCCTAGTAAAAACTTACATCTTTTGCAGGTATCCTGGATCCGTAAACGGGATTACCATCTACTTACGGTCGGCTTAACGACTTACAACACCGACGACCGTTTCCTCGTCGAGCACGTCAGACATCTCCAGAATTGGGGCCTCTTGATAAAACACGTACAGTTCTCCGACGCCGGAATCTACGAGTGCCAAGTATCCACGCATCCTCCAACCAGCATTCTCATTGAGCTCAAGGTCTCAGGTAATTATATCAACCCCACGTGTACGCCTAATCACCTGAGATACGTGAGAGGGCACGATGGGCATTTCATGATTGTTGGAGAATTTATGGACAAAACTAGACGTTCAATAAAAGAATGACAAGAATGTTTTTGTTGTGGTTTGGAGGTATCTCATACTAAACCCTATTTTTCACTTTGCATTTAGCATGCGCCTCCGGGAATCGGATATTTCGCATTCTTTCAGGTTGGGCATCCCGGACGGTTAGTGCCGCATTGGTTGAAAATGCTTCTTTCTCGGCGGTGAATCAAACCACGCTTTTCTGCTTGTCAGGCGTGTTTGCTTTCCATTACACTACCGAGGAGGACAGACGGGCAAGATTAGATAGAGAAGACTAGACGGATAAGACTAGAAAGACAGGAGTAGGCAGACACGTAGTAGATTTGGAATTATGTTCTGGGGAAATGGTATATAATGCAAATGTGTCTTACAGAAACAAGTACTTCGCAGTGCTTGTAAATTTGAAGCATCGTGAATCCTGCAAAGGACATTTTCGCATGGCGAACATTTTAACAACTACTGCCACATAAGAACATTGTGTTCCTTAAGAAACACAAACACCTCTTCATATTAATTTGTTTTAATTAGTTTTGATTAACCCACTGAACGGCTAACAAGATATGACAATGTGCTTTATCAGCTACCTAAGCATTTTCTCACGTTGGCCGAAAGAAATCCCACTTATAATTAGCATGTGAAATCAAACAAATTGATGACATAAACAGTTTCAAGAAGCAGCTTTTCCAAAAATAACAAATTCATATATTGAATCATAGTTCAAATATTGAACCATACGAAGTTGAAGAGTTCTTCTCGAAGGTGTAATACAATAGAGTTATATCGCCTATTCATACTGGCGACACTTCTTTTAGAATGTATTTGTAATGTACTTGATTTACTAGACAGTAAGATTAGACAGTAAGATTAGACAGAAAATCTAGACAAACATTCTAGACAGACAAGACTAGATACTCAAGTTTAGATGAACACAACTAGACAAGATAGGTCGTGTGAAAGCAGAGGGAAATTAGTCACATTACCCAAAAACACTTTTTATACAGCGCATTCTGCGTGTGCTCCCCAACTAAGCACAATAAAATTCCTACACAAAACTAAACACTAATTACACATCAAGCCCCTTGTCTCCTGCCTCCATTCAATTAAGAGTATTATTCCTACCGGATTTCCTTTATTCCCAACATTTTCTTTTTCTTTTAATTCCCCACCCCTTAATTCCTATTACTTCTGCTTGACCTTTTTCTTGCAATGTAATATAAGTTTATATATATATATATATATATATATATATATATATATATATATATATATATTTATATATATATACATATATATATATATATATATATATATATATATATATATATATATATATATATATTGAACACATTTAGAAATTACGTATAAATCTTCAAAGGAGGTGAAACTGTTATCTTTTGAACGGCAACGTTTCTCAATTAACGTTACGTTCGTTTTCTCATATATCTTATTTTTCCGTTTGGTGAAATTAATTTCGTTAGTGTCGTAGAAGCGATAGAACAAAAAATCGTCGTAAAAATATAATGTTAATAATAACAAAAAAACCGGCCGTAATTGGTTACATGTTTGCGGTCCATTTCCACGTCACGTTCTGGCAGTTGCATATCACACCCACATGCGATAAAACATTTTCATCTTCGACACTTCTATACTCGCTTACTTACTATTATCACTTATAATACAGCAAATATGTGCACTGCAACCAAATTAAATCAAGTTT
Organism: Phosphuga atrata; assembly: GCA_944588485.1. Classification (NCBI taxonomy): domain Eukaryota; kingdom Metazoa; phylum Arthropoda; class Insecta; order Coleoptera; family Silphidae; genus Phosphuga; species Phosphuga atrata. Next base: position 56,619,914 of record OX155892.1, read on the forward strand.
TAACTGTTTGATCTTGTTTGTCTAGTTTTGTCTATGTATTCCTGTACGTTTAGTCTAATTTGTCTAATCCTGCCTGTTTGGTCTCTTATTCTCTGTTTTATATGGTCTTGTCAGGTCTTAGCTGGTCTTGGCTGGTATTTTCTGGTCTGTTTTGTCAAGTATTGTTTTGTCAAGTATTGTATAAATCCTGGCTTGTCTATTCTTTTCTGAACTGAAGTGATAATGTGTTGTCTATTTTAGTTATTATTTGCAAGAGATGGTAAAGCTTGTAACTGTATAGCTTATTATAATTTTGAAATAAGTATTTTTTTTTAAATTGCAGAAGCATCTGCTGAAATCCTGGGCGCGCCCGATTTGCATCTCCGCGCCGGATCTTCCCTCCGCTTAGTGTGCACTCTACGACAGTCGACTGAGCTCCCGTCCTACGTTTTTTGGTACCACGAGCAAAGGATGATCAACTACGACCCCGGCGTGCAAGTAATCGCCGATAGCGCTTCCAGCGTCTTGCTCCTCACCGACGCCGACAAGACCCACAACGGGAATTACACGTGCAGCCCATCCAATGCCATCCCTGCATCAATCAATGTCCACGTTCTCAATGCAACCGCAGGTATTCTATTGTTCGATGATGAATATGGAACGTTTGATTTGGTCGGAAAATTTGAGTTTGTTTTTGTTTGGTTTTTGTTGCAGAAGAGAAACCGGCTGCAATGCAACATGCAAATACCAGTTCAAAGTCACCTTACTGTTACAAGGGGGACGTGTTCTTCGTGTTCTTCTTGTTGGCGGTGTTTGTTACATGATAGACGACGAGTCGCTGTTGGTAAAAATGTTTGAAGAAATTAAAATATTTTAAAAATCTCGTGAATGTGATGTATAAAAAAGTGATATAACATTTAGGGTGACAATATTTTCTTGTAAATAATTGTAAATATTGAGAAACAAAACGATATTGTAAAAATGTGATGAGGGAGTTTCAGCAGGAGCGATTGCGAATGGGAAGTATTTCGACGCCAAAAACAGATTGACATGTTTTTTTTCATTGTAATGTAAACGATTTTCTCCGTAACTTTTCCACCCCGTTTCTTTCTTTCTCTTACCATTTTAACCCCGTTTTTTTGTGAAAAAATTTAATAAAAATCAATGTAAATTACCAAAAACTGGAAAAAAAACTTAAATCATCTTGTATCGAATATTATCCATTTCCTTTCATCAAACGCAAATCCAAAATATCAACAAATAAATTCATTGAGTTCGTTTTATCGTCCGTAAAATTGCATATACATGTAAATCTGTTATTAATGCAATCAAAAACAAATTATTTCCTAAAAGTAGTTTTAAGTAACTTTCATAATTAAAGTTATAAAAAGTAGTTTAATTAATCTAAATTAAAAGGTTTATTAACAATTTCAAACTTGCTGGCTAAAATGCGTTTAGAATTGCATTTTATCGTTCATCTCTTTTAATTTTACTTTTAAATAACAAAATGTAATTTTACACTATTACATTTCGTTCGTTAATTCCAAAACTTATTTACAATTTTCATATTGTATTATTAAACTTCCTTCAGAAACATGAGAGACAAACATAAATAGCGAGACAAGATTATAAAGAAAAGACAAGAAACACAGGAATTATAAGAGAAGATTCTTTGTCTTCTTCTGGCGCTACAGCCCAATTTGAGCCTTTTCCTACCCTAGCATCCTTCTCCATTCCACTCTTTCCCGGGCCAATTCCTTCCCTCCTCCTAGTATAAGACAAGATTAGGTAGTGACAACTAGATAAACTACAATATATAGACAAGATTAGGAAGGTGGGATTAGGCAAGTTCAGACAGACCAGATTACACAAATAAGACAATATAGACAAGAGCAAACATACGAGAATAGATACAGGAAACAAGACAAATCAGACAGTCTAGGAAACAGTCCAAACCAGGCATACCAGACGAAATAGAGAAAAATTGAGAGACAGGACTCCTTAATCATGATTAGCTAAACCAGACTAGGCAGACAAGATTTGACACACAAAACTAACCAGACAACACTAGACAGGCACGGCCATAGAGACAAGAATAGACCAGCAAGAGTCAACAGTCAAGACTAGACAGAGTAGACAGATCATACTAGACTGAAAAGACTAGTCAGACAAGACTGACAGGACTAGACAGATAAGACTAGACGAAACAGACAAGACTAAACAGACAAGACTAAACAGACAAGACTAGATAGACAAGACTAGAGAGAGAAGACTAAACAGGCAGGACTGGACAGACAATACCAGACAGACTAGACTAGAGGGACATAACTAAGTAGACAAGTCTAGGCAGACGATACTAGACAGGAAAGACTAGTCAGAAAAGACTTCACAGATAAGGCTAGACCGACGAGATTCTACAGACAAGGCTATACTGACAAGTATAGATAGACAAGGCTAGACAAACAAGACTGTACAATCAAGACTACACCTGCAAGGCTAGACAGGCGGAACTAGACAGACTGGACTAACTAGACTCGCATAGAAAGGTACGACTAGAAAGACGATACTAGACAGTCCGGGGTGGACGGACAAGACTAGACAGACAACGTTATTCAGAAAAGACTAGACAGAATAAGCGAGAGAGACCGGTCTAGAATTTTGACTATACAGGCAAGACTAGACAGACAAGGCTGAAGTGACATAATAAGGCAGACATGCCAAACAAGACCAGCGTATAGTATTCTACTTGACCTTACTTGGCTTGGTGTTGTCATATGTTTTGGTTTCGTTTTGCTGAAAACAAGTCTGAAATTTGAATAAGTAAATTGAAAGTTAATCGGCGTTCAACTTATTATAAACTAGATTGGATTTAGATTCGGAATGTTTTGGGCCGGCGCGTCACGGCGAGAGGAAATTGTTTAGACAGAACGTGAGTGTAAGCTAATAATCTGCATAAATTCACTGACTAACAACTTTTATGGTTACAGTCGCGGCGCAATAACCAATCGACTTTTAATATCCCTTTATATTAATTATCTGCCATGATGGAAGCTGTAATGGTTGAATTCCTCGTTTAAACAAGTTTTAGTGGTAAGTTTATTGATTTAAACCACTTAGTTTTTATGAAATTGATGACTGAATAACTTACTAATAAGAAGTTTAGTCAGAGACTGCCATAGCTAATTAAACAAGACTATACAAGGAAGATTATACACATGTGATTAGACAGACATGTCTAGGTAATGTGTGCATTGATACTAAATGCATAATGTAGTTGAATGTGGGGCATGACTGGAATCTAAGGTATTAATTAAATTCCATTAGGATTAATTAGTTCTATTAACATTAATATACTAAGTTTAGTTTGTTTTATGCAATGGATAGTAGAATATTTACTGTAGTTTTCTTTTTCTTTTCGAGGTAATTTTGTACGAAAATGTCCAAAGAAAACATGTTTTTGCATTTCAAATATGAAATTGCAAACATTAAACTGTATATTAATGTAAAAATAAATAAGCACTGGATGTAATTTATGATTACTGTAAGTGAAGAAGCACGAAATTTGGTTATGAAATTGGTTTACTGAAGTATTGCAAGTTGGCAAATATTTAGATTTAACTGAGAACGTTCTAGGCTAGTTGAACCGTTTGCAAATTGTGAACAAATATTACAGGAAAAACTATCAAAAAATTAGCGTTAAAAGAAGGCAAATTTTATGGAATCCTTTTACAATTTTTTTTTAATTAATTTTAATAAACATTGAATCCGTCAGCAAACTTTACGATATAAAAGTTGGAAGCGGTAAAATTCGTGACGATAAACAGTTTTTTCATCGTAGATTATAAATGTTATAGACCACAAAACGTTTTACTACCCCAAAAACCAAAAAGGCAGATATTAAAAGATTCTCTTCCATTATCTACTAATATTTCTCCCTTATTTCCCTTCTGGTCTCCATAAGCTGCAACTTAATAAAACCCTAGTAATCTTTCTCATAATTTACGACCTCAATTTTTCTATGCATTTTTTTAACCAAAAATTATATTAAAAAGTTTTATTTTATTTACAACATTTATTCTCATTTAAGCTATTGCTTTTCTAGTATCGTATGTTTAGGTTTGTCTGTTTGTTTAATCTTCTCCCGATATTCATGTCTGTCTTGTTTTGTGTGTCTAGTATTGCCTATTTGGTATTATCTGATATTATTGAATCTTCTCTTTCTATTTTCGTGTGTCAAATCCTGCGTTTTTTTCAAAGCAAATAAATGCCGAATCTGGAAAATGTTTCAATTTGCAAAAAATAGTTCATTTGAATTTGCTAATTAATGGCATTGGATAGAGAAGAGAAGATTAACAAGGCTAACGTGAATTAAATTAATAACGAAAAAACGATAATTCAAACATTTCGCCGCCTAAGGTTTTAAAATCTTTTGTAGTAGAAAGCTTTTTTTCTTTATGACAATGCAAATTTCGTAAAGAAAATCAATTAAATCGAATGAATATTCATGGATACGGTAGAAATCCGTGGATCGTTCTGCGGATGGCAGCAAATTTCCACCGGGAATCGAATAAAACGCGAAAGGTTTCCCACCGATTTGAACCAGAGCGACACCGATTTAACCCCGACAAACACGTTTTTCATGCCGAAAATGACAAACCGCTATGTTTTCCAATAAAATGCATTATAACCCCATTAGGTACATACACACAAAAAAAAAAATTCTACCAGAAATACCGCATAGTTTTATAATCACAACCACCCACAAGAATCTAAATTTATCATATTTATTCATTCAACAAAACCAACATTCTTATAAATTAAAAATACATGATATGGTAAAAGCAACATACTTTTTGGCAAATTATCGCATCGGGAGATTAGGACCGCATAAACATTGGCGAAAAATACCTTTTCTCGTTATCGGGAATATTTATTTACGCTCTGCGGCAAAATCACGCCGGTGTTACGTAAACCGGTCGCGCAGCTCATGATAAATGATCGTTTATTATGCCAACAGAAGAATGTTTTGATAGTAAAGTCAATGTTAAATTATTGCAGAAATGTGCAGATATGAGTAAAATATGTTACTAGGTGGAAGATTGTAACAGAATTCTCTTTCTAAAATATTACTGAGGTGAAAATTTGCTGCTAAATTGAAATGAATTCATGGTAATTTATTCGTAAAGTGTTCCAAATTTATAAAAATCACATTATTCCAATTTTTCACTATTCCTTTATTCAGTCTCTCTTGTGGGTTTTATGCGGAATAAATAAAATTATATATTTATTCCGTTTATACAAATGGAATATATTATTCAAAATGGAATTATTATTACTAGGACAGAATTTTATTTTGAATATATATATATATATATATATATATATATATATATTTATATTGTTATATATTTATATTGTTATATATATATATATATATATATTGTATTTAATATATTTTTAATATATTGTTTTCTCGGCGATTTTTTTGGTTCTGAAAAAGCAACTTGTTGGTTCTGTTGAGGTTGTTACTGTAGTATACACCTAACGGTTAACCCGCACGGACGCATATATCTCTTGAAAATCGCGAATGTTAGTTCGCCAAAACGTGGCGACTCCGGTTCTTTTCAGAATCAACCCTCATCATAAACGCGGAATCCCGGAGAAAACGATCCAATATGTGTATATATATATATATATATATATATATATATATATATATATATATATATATATATATATATATATATATGTATATACATATATATATATATATATATATATATATATATATATATATATATATATATATATATATATATATAACCACCTTAAATATCTGTATTACATGACGAGAAATGTCAAAAGGGAATTTTATTGATTTCGAAGGGCTGACACAGTGGTAAATTCTTTTTGTCAAGGTCATAGTAACGCGTCACATTATAGTCACTGTTTGACGAATCCAGCGACCCCTGATATCATGACCTTGAAATAGTTTTTCAACAAAATACACGTCTAAAAACACGGAAATCGTGATTTATTTATTAAACATCCGAGTAATGTAGTCAATTGTTTTGCAGAAAATTTATTATCAAAAATGTTCGAAGTGATGACCATTAATATAGACACATTTTGAAAGACGTCGGATAAATGATTCTCTTGAACTTCGAATATTTTCCGTGGTTGCGGCGCACGCTCTTCTAATTCGTTCTCGCATGTTCGCCGGCTTCGTCGGAACATCATGGTAAACACGATCCTTTATCACTCTCTATAGGAAAATATCAAGTGGCCTTAAATTAGGTGAACGAGCAGGCTAAGGGATTACTACACCACTCCCAATCCAGCGTCTGGGAAACTTTCGGCTTATCACTTCACGAGCTATGTGTCCTAGGCCATATGCGTATTCAACTGACTATGGATATTAAAAGATGACCCGACAGTAAACAAAAAGTAGTCGAAAAAAATCCGATTCACCTGTAACTGACGCAGAGCCCTTTCACAGAACTGAACCCTATAACCCAAAACTGCCCAATAAGCTGAACAGCCATCTTGTTAAAACCACATTCGGCATCGCTGAGGTAATGGGATGTCTTGAAGTAATTCTCCTAAAGTGTTGTTCAAAAACTAAGAAAAATGGTCCAATAATCTGGTCCTCAATTATGCCACAGCACACATTAACACACCAAGGAAGCTGGTGCACAATTTGCCGGAGTCACTTTGAATTTTCTATTGACCAGTAGTGCATGTTAGGCCGAGGTCGCACAACGGTTTTTTCCCGCGAGCTCTAACCGCTAAAACCGCAAAACCGCTCAAGATACTTAGAGTGCGCTATGGGAAAAATCAGTGGCGGGAAAACACCGCAACTGAGGCCACTGTATTAGCTTACCTGAGTCACGAAATCACGCGATTAAAAACTGCGGCGGTTTAACCGTAATGCGGCCTAGGCCATACGCGTATTCAACTGACTATGGTTATTAAAAGATGACCCGACAGTAAACAAAACGTCGTCGAAAAAAATCCGATTCACCTGTAACTGACGCAGAGCCCTTTCACAGAACTGTACCCTATAACCAAAATCAGCACCACGAAGTTCTTCATGCAATGAAATATGATACGGATGGAATTTATGACGTATTAATATTCTTAAAACACTCGCCTTGGAAATTCCAGAATAGTGCTCAATTTGCCGACTACTTAATTGCGGATCATGAACTAGTGCAGCTAGAACGGCAATCTCTGCTTCTTCGTTTGTTTTAGTCTTGCCACGTTTCTCTATGCGTGGATTGGGAATACTGCCCATTTCACGGAATGAGTGAATAATTCGATCGAAACGTCGACGGGAACGATGATATCTGTCAGGCTAACGTTGTGCATAAAGTTCCTGTGCTCGCACGGAGTTTCTGCCGGTCTCACAATAAATCAGAATCATATCCACTTTCTCTGCTTGACTGTACAATACTATGTATATTTTCAATGGATTCACTTGTCAAATAATTTCAAGGTCATGATATCATGGGTCGCTGGATTCGTCTGAATAGTGGTAATAGACATTGTTTCTTGATAAAAAAATAACATGATCCCATTTGAAATACCATTGATGACCTTTAGGACTCAGAAACTATGACCTTATCAAAAGTAGTATATTTTACAGCAAGAGATGAAAGTGGCGTTTTTTTGGTGAGGTGAGAGAAGAGGTTTTTTGGTTTGAGAGGTGAGAGAATTAGCAAAAACACCGAAACAAAAAAAACGCTTTTATCTCGAGTAGTAAATGCAATTTTTTCTACTGATTTCGGTTGCAGAATCCATAATTCAACTTTAATAAATCCAATTCGAAGCAAACTGTCAGAGCTGTAAATACAAATTTAATTGTTGGTTTGGTCGTTTCCATGGTAACATTCTCATAGAAGGTGATACTTTTCAAGTCAAATGTCCTAATTTTATTTCGGTTTTTTTAATAGTTTCAGGCTCGTTTTAATTTTGTACATAAAATATTCCATTGAAATTGATTTAATTAATAAGAAAGTCCATGCAAATTTGGTTAGCTTAGTGTTTTAATCGAGAATATCATAAATTTAAAATGCTCATTTTCATCTCTAGATGTGAAAATATTTTCATTCTAGAATGAAAAAATGTCACTTTCATGTAGGATAAGCCGTGGAAAAAATACCATTTTCACATATAACAGTAGAAAAAGAATTTTTAACCACTTTGTCAGCCCTTTGAAATCAATAAAATTTCCTTTTGACATTTTTTCGTCACTCTAAAGGTAAAGAAGTTATTTGAGGTGGTCACTTTAAATGGCCCACTCTGTATAAAACTATTTTAAGATGTATTTGATTTTAATGATTTTATAATATGAATTTGTTTAAATAGAAACTAGCCAAACTTTTGACGTTTCCACAGAATCCTCCGATGTTTTCCGAGCATTTAAACTTTATGTTGCAACTCATTACTCGAGATTTCAGATTTTACTGCACAATAACACAATAAATCGCTGAAACTTACTGTGTGCAAAGTGCAAATTGCTTCAAAAAATTGCAGAGAACAAATTACCCACAATACTCACAATTCAAATGATGTAATCGACAAATATTTTAATTATTTCTTAAGGAAACCGTGGTCGATTGACACAAAAAAAATTAAGTTAAAAATATAAAAAAAAAATAAAATTTAAACTGCGATTTTATCTGATGTCAATTTATTCATTTTTTTCTTTTCTGCACAAAACTCTCCATATCGCGTGTCGATTTATTGTCTTCGCCAGATCAAATAAATCCTCCCGCTTGTTATTCAGGTTTCATTTTTAACGAGCAGAAAGTTTTTCTGCACAAGATGTTACTCGGAACATGACACTTTGATCTATGCAAATGCTAACGACTAATTGTTCCTGAAATATATATTAATTGATCTCAACAGATTTTAGAGAGACAGAACTAGTTTTAAAACATGCATTCATTTTTTTTATTTGTCAAACAACATTTCTTTTTGTACAAAGAAGTCACAAGAGTGACTTTTTTCGCCTGTAGTAACACCGGCTGCGATCACTTTGACAGCGACGTCTGTCACCGAACATAAACAACGTCCACTTTATGGTTAAATTTACAGTTTCAGTAATTTTACTCTGTTATATAAAAAATGCTAAGAAGCAACACTAAGAAGGGATAGGAATTTTTAGACCAAACTTGGCAGAAATTTTTAACTAGCCAAAGGCTGACTAGTTATTGATGAAAATTGAAAATAATCCAGTAACCATGGCAAATTTGACGTTTTACTTACAATCGAAATTATCGGGTATATTTCTTGGGACATTAATTCGATTTCGATTTTTTTTTGGTTGAAATTCTTTTCTTTTTGAGATCTTTTTGCGTTTTTAGAATGCGATTATGCCTAGAGTACTGCAACGTGAAAATAATCGGCAACTGAGAAAATTTGACAAAGGTCGCATTATTGGCTTACGTGAAGGTCGTTTTTGCATTCAGAAAAATTGATAATCGTCTTAACCGTAACTAATCCTCTGTAGACCACATCTTGTGCTTCCGATGACAGGTCGTCATCGTCAGCAACGTTTGCTGGGGTGTACCTTGCAACTGGATTAGGACGTGGAATGGCATTGGTCTTCAGTGACGAATCCCGATTCTGCTCTGGAATGTACGATGATCGTCGCATGAGGATCAGACGTACACGCGAAGAAGATCGCCATGTGCACTTCTATTTTAAGCGGCATGTGTACCACACAGTGGGGGTTATGGTATGCGGTACTATAATTTTATCGAGGCAGCGCTCAGTTGGTATTCGTCCGAGGCAATATGTCATATCCGAGGCCACCGATATGTCGATGAAATGGCAGAACCCCATATCCTTCCGTTCCACCAGCAGCTGGAGCACCCGATTTTCGAACATCATAATGTCCCCACATTGCAAGGCATTCTATGGAGTGCTTCAAAGAGTCTAACGTCAATATCTTGCCGTGGTCACCCAGATGCCCCGACCTTTCGCTCGTCGAACAATTGTGGCTCATGATGGGTATAAGACCGGAGCAGTTAGTCCATCCTCCACAAATACTAGAATGCAGAGCTTCTAGAAACTAAACTACAGATTGCCTAGGATGCAATACCTCAGGGAGAAATCCACTACCCGGTGGAATTCATGCCCAGAAGGGTGCGGGAGTTTGAAACTAAAACGGGTGGTTGAACATATTATTAATAAAAAAATCATTTTACCTTTTGTTTAATTTCTTTGCAATTTTAATCAATTAATACATTTGACTAGGAAAACATTTTTGCCAAGTTTGGTTCAAAAATTCCTACCCCTTCTTGGTGTTGCATTTTTTTATGTCAGAGTATATTTATTTACAAAATAGTTATTGATAGGTGGAATTTAATGATATTCTCCTCAAACTGCAACGAATTGACATATCTTCTATTGACAAGGACAGATCATCTATTATTTTTTTTTATTTATTGATAATAAATAAAACAAATCATTGTTGTTCATGAAAATTATTGTATTGGCATAGGGTGGATTGTATTGAATGGATGGATGAACAACAGTCGTCATTCATCGCTAACTTATATGAATTACTAGCTAGCTGAGGAAGGCAAATCATTTATTATATTTGGTGACTTCAATATAGATGTTTTAAAAAATACATATGTATGCCAATAGTTCTTGAGTCTACTGAAATCGTTTAATGCGTTGCCACTGGCTAAACATATCAGCCATCCCGAAACAGGTTTATGCATAGATAATATAATAGTATGCTGTTTATATCGGACCGCTATGCTCAAATACTTTCGATTGAGTCCGAAGAAGAATCCGAGCATGACTTTCAACAATTTAGAAGCTATAGCGAAGATAAAATACTGCACAGAAAATTAATGGACAAAATATCGTGAGACGAGCTACTGACAATTGATTCGTATGAAATAAACAGGCAGTGGGAACTGTTCATGAGCATTTTCTATGCTAATTTTAATGAAGAATTTCCCTTGATCCGCAGAAACTTCAAACAAACCTCAGGATAATCTCGAGTTTTGTTAAACCCAGAATTGTGCAAAATGAAACACTTACACCGACCGCCGTTATAAATAGGTATTTAACAAATTTCGAAGGAGGTTTACTAGACTTCTGCACAACGACAAGGAACTCTACTTCCATAAGTAGATCCAAGAATGACCATATATCCAAAAAACTTATTGGAGTACAGTCAACCAAATTGAGGGCGTCAAGAAGAAATAGAAGAAGCTCTTACTGCGATCATTTCCCAGCATCCCATGAAAGTGCCACATTCATCAACGACTATTTTGCAAAAAAAAAGCAGTAGATCTACGCAATATGCTAGTAAGAAACGATTATTCGAACAGCATACATGGTACTAGTATATCAATTTTTCTTAAACCAACAAGTAGGGAGGAACTTTTCCTATCCATCATTTCTTTGAAGTCTAAGAAAAGTTCAGGTAACGAGAATATACCTAACATTATCATTAAAAAAATCTGTTTTTAACATTATCACCCCGCTAGAACTCATAATCAATAATTCTTTTATGTTAAGTGTATTTCCTGAAGTCTTGAAAGGGACGTTAAATTCGCTTATTTACAAATCTAAGGAAAAATCTGACATTTGGAAACTACAGACCCATCTGCATCTTATCAGCCTTCTCTAAGATATTCAAAATACTTGTATCATCGAGGGTACCTGCATTGGCAAGTAAATGTCATATAATTAACCAAAATCAGCATGGATTCCTTGAAGGGAGGTATACTAACACTGCAAGCTTCCAATTTATACGTGCGGTGAGGATCTAGTAGCTAAAAGCATACCTGTTGGTATGTTTCTGGATCTCTCCGAAGCTTACGAGCTAGTGAACCACGACATACTGTCCGCTAAATTATTGCATTATGGTTTACGAGGAGTCGTATTGGACAGGTTTAAATCATTTCTGTCTAATAGAATACTCATTACTAAATTAATTACTTCATCTGGAATATTTAAATCACCTCCTAATGTGTCAAACGTGGGTAACCCACAAGGAAGTATTTTAGGCCCACTTTTATTCATTCTTTTAATTAATGATTTGTACCAGATGCGTGCGGTCCCTCGTCATACTATGAATAAATTATGCAGATGATACTACCATTTTAATATCAAACCACCCTAAGAAGGACATTTCTAATAACATGAATCTGGTCATAAGTCCTGTGTTGGGGTGGTTTGCTGAAAACCATCTAATAGTCAACAAAGATAAGATAAATGTAATCATATTTCAATCAAAAAGATGCACAGTCAGCTTCCCAACAGAAATTCGAAATGAACACGAGGCAATCCAAATGCAAAACACTGCGAAGCTTTTGGGAATCCACCTAGACAAAAACTTAGATTGGTTTACACATATTATTACACTCAGTGAAACTAAGTAAAGTAGTTTATTCACTAAGATTATTGAATTTTTAAACTGTCCTTGGCATGATTTCCTGAAAGGTAAATGAAGAAGAATCCGCAAGGCTTGCTTTTGGACTCTAAAAACAAGCTGGGCATACCTTTCGTTTGCCCAGAACATAATTCAAATCTCAAACATGATTGAAAATTGGCGAAGTAAACCATCCTTAAGATATCTGTGTCTAAATATCTACTCAATAATCTTAGGGAATAAACTGTTTTACTTAGTTTCATTGAGTGTATTAATATGTGTGAATCAATCTAAGCTTTTGTCTAGGTGGATTCCCAAAAGCTTCGCCGTGTTTTGCATTTGGATTGCCTCGTGTTCATTTCGATTTTCTGTTGGTAAGCTGACTGCACATCTATTTGATTGAAACATGATTACATTGGTCTTATCTTTGTTGACTATTAGATGGTTTTCAGCAAACCACTCCAAAGCAGGACTTATGACCAGATTCACGTTATGCGAAATGTCCTCCTTAGGTTGGTTTGATATTACAATGGTAGTATCATCTGCATAATTTATTCATAGTATGACGAGGGGCCGCACGCATCTGGTACAAATCATTAATAAAAAGAACGAATAAAAGTGGGCCTAAAATACCTCCTTGTGGGATACCCACGTTTAACACATTAGGAAGTGATTTAAATACTCCAGATGGGGTAATTAATTTGGTAATGAGTATTCTATTAGACAGATATGATTTAAACCTGTCCAATGCGACTCCTCGTAAACCACAATGCAATAATTTATCGAACAGTATTTAGTGGTTCACTGGCTCGTAAGCTTTGGAAAGATCCAAAAACATACCAACAGGTATGCTTTTAGTTTTTAGATCCTCACTTACCGCACGTATAAATTGGAAGCTTGTAGTGTTAGTATACCTCCCTTTAAGGAATCCATGCTGATTTTGGTTAATTATATGACATTTACTTGCCAATGCAAGTACCCTAGAAGATACAAGTATTTCGAAAATCTTAGAGAAGGCTGATAAGATGCAGATGGGTCTGTAGTTTCCAATGTCAGATTTATCCTTAGATTTGTAAATAAGCGAAATTAACGCCACTTTAAAGACATCTGGAAATACACCTACCATAAAAGAATTATTATTTATTAGTTCTAGCGGGGTAATAATGTTAAAAACAGAATTTGTAATGGTAATGTTAGGTATATTCTCGTTACCTGAACTTTTCTTAGACTTTAAAGAAATGATTGTTAGGAAAAGTTCCACCCTACTTGTTGATTTAAGAAAAATTGATATACTATTATCATGTATGCTGTTCAAATAATGGTTTCTTACTAGCATATTGCGTAGATCTACTGTTTTTTTTTGCAAAATAGTCGTTGATGCATGTGGCTCTTTCATGGGATGCTGAGAAATGATCGCAGTAAGAGCTTCTTCTATTTCTTCTTGACGCCCTCAATTTGGTTGACTGTACTGCAGGAAGTTTTTTGGATATTTGGGCATTCTTGGTTCTGCTAATGAAAGTAGAGTTTCTTGTCGTTGTGCAGAAATCTAGTAACCCTCTTTAGAAAGTTGTTAAATACCTATTTATAACGGCGATCGGTGTAAGTGTTTCATTTTGTAAAATTCTGGTTTAAGAAAACTCGAGATTTTCCTGAGGTTTGTTTGAAGTTTCTGCGGATCAAGGGAAATACTTCATTAAAATTAGCATAGAAAATGCTCATTAACATTTCCCACTGGCTGTTAATTTCATACGAATCAATTGTCAGTAGCTCGTCCCACGATATTTTGTCCATTAATTCTCTATGCAGTATTTAATCTTCGCTATAGCTTCTAAATTGTTTAAAGTCATGTTAGGATTTTTCTTCGGACTCAATCGAAAGTATTTAAGTATAGCGATCCGATATAAACAGCATACTATTATATTATCTATGCATAAACCTGTTTCGGGATGGCTGATATGTTTAACCAGTGGCAACGCATTAAACGATTTCGGTAGACTCAAGAACTATTGGCATACATATGTATTTCTTAAAACATCTATATTGAAGTCACCAAATATAATAAATGATTTGCCTTCCTCCGCTAGCTAGTAACTCATATAATTTAGCGACGAATGACGACTGTTGTTCATCCATCCGTCCAATAAAATCCACCCTATGTCAATAAAATTGAACCCGTTATTTCGAAAAGGGCATGAGTTAATGAATTAAAACTTTTCAGAATCAACAAAAATGTGTTTTGTTTAAAAAGTCATTGATGCTGAAGAAACTGAATATAGAGGTTGTTAAATAAAAAACATACGCTTATTGGAATATTTATTTATCGAAAAAGAACAATTTTCATCAAGATATTTTGAATTAAAATTTTTGGACTTATGCCTTTTTCGAAATGACCAAGGGATCATTTCGAAAAAGGCATTTGTCCAAAAAATTCAGTTAGTTAATCATCACTTTCCACAAATTTTTAATCATCATTTTAATATATATATATATATATATATATATATATATATATATATATATATATCAACATTATTTTTTTCGTTAAACACAAACGTTTGTTTGAAAGATATGCAAACCCCACCCAAAGGGATAATAAGATTAGACAGACAAAACTAGACAGACAAGATTAGACAGTCAATAGTAGACAGACAAGACTAGACAGACAAGACTAGCAGGCAAGGCTAGACAGACAAGACTAGAAAGTCAACATTAGACAGACAAGACGAGACAGACAGATAGGACTAGAACGACTAAACGGACTAGCGGACTAGACAGACAGAACTATAGAGACATAATTATAAATACTAGTTTAGGCACACAAGACTGCATAGACAATACTAGTAACTTTTTCTCGAGTTTATTGTGTTTAGGTTTGTATTGTCGAGACATGTGTGTAATGCGCATGTTCCGTGTAAACTGCGAAAAAGTCAACATGTTAATACCATTATAACGAGGATTAATGAAAGCTTGTCCGGGGACGTAAATTGAGTATAAATTGCACATTGTTAAGAGAACCTTTTGTTCTAACGACGATAATTGCTTTTCAGCCTTATGATTTATACACGCTTGACGGACATTCCATGTTTTATTATTTACTTCTTTCTGCTACCTACAACGCAACATCTATTATAAGCGTACAGTTTGCTTTTTAATTTAAACTAAATAGGGCAATATACAATGAAAATGAGGTTCTACTCGATCTGAGGAGCATCAGTAAATAGATGGGTTTAGACTCAAACACAAAACAAAATATAAGAGAATTTACAAGAATTGTTCCCTATCTCCGTCAAGAGAGGAAACGTAACTCGTAGCTGCTACGATTCGGTTAGTTTAACAGTTTCGTTTGAGATCTATTTAAAAATTCAAATCCACATAAACAACTATAATTATTAGAAGTAGCTTTTTACAAAATGATTTTGGATTAGTGAATTAAACTCGTGTGAGTTATTGTAAGTAGTCCCTACAAATGCAATCATTTTCATTTCTTCACCGGTTTTTTAATTGATTACCTAATCCCTTGGATGGAGCTAATAAATAATTAGACTTATGTATTGCATTCATTTAATCGACTATTCGCCGAAAATAACTAGCGAAAATTCAAGTAAAGTAATAAATTTAACAAATAATAAATAATTGTTTATATTCAAAGAAGGAAATGACGAAAAATAATTAATTTTCAATTATTTGATTTTTAAAAATCGACAATCACAAGCAAATCAATTTAAATATCGCGAAGAAAAATTAAATCAAATTCAACAATATATACATCGATTTATTCGTGTTTCAGAGTAGTCTCAGTGTATAAAAAATTTCGCTGCTTCTTCTTCTCGCGGATGGGTCACGCGGAAATCAACGTATGTTAAGCCTTCCACCTTGCCCAATAGCTTTTCATATTCATGGATTGTTGTAGTTTCTGTTCCTTCGACCATGCACGTCGTGTTGGTTTCTTTTGATCTTCCTCAAATCCCCTTGTATGAACAATATTCCTGATTACATTTCTATTCATTAGATCTGGCGATCCCATCTCCACTAGGTCCTTCTTCACATGTTTGTACCACTTTGGTCTTGTATGTTTGTTCTGTAGAAATTTGTGGATTCAGTAAGTAAGCCTCGTATGATTCATTCTTTCCAAATGACACAAAAATTGAATTCGTCTCATTCTCATGGTATCGGTAAGTTTAGAAATTTTTCTATATATTTCAGAATTGGGTTTGGGATAGTGTATGCCATTTTAATTTCTGGGCCCTAAGATCTTTCTCATAATTTTTCTTTCCTTAATCTTTAATTGTTCCTTTGATGTGTTAATTTGTAAATTGAGCTTTTCTGAAGCATAAAGAGCTTCGGGTTTAATTACTGTTAAGTAATGGCGAATTTTACTATTCCATGACAGGCATTGCTTGTTATAAACATTTCTGGTGTATTGAAAAGCAACCTCCATTTTCTGGATTCTTGATGTTACAGATTTATTTTCATTGCCATTTTCTGTAACCCATTCGCCTAAGTATTTAAATTCCTTTGCTGTAGCAATTTTGTTAACGTTAATATAAACTTCATGTGGCGCTTTTTTCATGTTAGTCATAAATTTAGTTTTTTAACTAAACTTAAATTTAGTTTTTTAAGAGATATGAAGCAATATTTTTGCTGCTTGTTCTTTCAAGATGTGAGTTTTCAAGTGATCTGCTTCTTTGCATCAAAGATGCCTTCAGCAATTAGTGCCTAATTAGTATTTGAATACCCTTAATTTTTGGCCCTAGTCGGTGAGATGGTGCCCCTGTTTTTCTCCATTCCCTAACAACTTTTTCCAGGGCACAATTGAAAAGTAATGGTGAAATTCCATTTCCACGGACGCCTGTATTTATTTCAAACTCTTCACTAAATCCACCCATAAATTTTACTTTAGCTTTTGTCTCCGTAAGTGTGTCTTCGGTAATATTTTTTGTTTTTTGATCAAGTCCAAATTCTGTTAAAACATTAGGAGGTGATAAGCGATCTATACTGCCATATGCTTTCCGGAAATCCACAAACGTTATGACGTATTTTTGTTAGTTGTTTTGCGAAAATATTGTATGATGTTTTTCAAATTGAAAATTTGCTCTCCACATGACCGCCCCTTCCTGAATCCACCTTGATATTTACCGATTTGATTATCTACTTGAAGCTCTGCACGGTTTATTAAAACTTTTGAAAGAATTTTGTATGTGACCCGAAGAAGGGTATACCTCGATAATTGTTTGGGTCAGTTTTATTTCCTTTTTTGTGTATGGGATGGATTATCGCCAACTTCCAATCCGAGGGGATTTTTTCCGTTTGCCAAATGTCCAACATAAATTCGTGCAATTTTGTGATACAATTTTCTCCTGCATTTTTCCACAATTCTGCAGTTATTACCTTTACGTTACGTTTTGTAAAATTTCGTTTCTCCGGGATCACATCAAGGGAAAATTTTGTTGGATAATGATCAGAATCTAAGTCCAGGCCTTTCAATACTTTTAGTTTCATGATTTCTGCAGTATACAAACGGGAAATTAGTACATGATCCAGTTGAGTTGAGTGACCCAATAAGGAATTAGGTGAGACCCAGATCTTAGTTTTAGATGGGAGTTTCTTAAAGAAGGTTGATTTGAAAAATAAATCATGACTTCTGCATAAGTCGATGAGTCTCATGCCGTTCTTATTAGTATTTTTATGACCAGACCTTTTCCCAACCCAATATCGATACTTCCTCTCTTTGCCAATTTGTGCATTGAAGTCACCCATAAGAATTTTAACATGATGTTGTGGAATTCTTTGTAAAATATTATCTAATTTATTCCAAAATTGCTCGGCTTTCTCTGGTGCTTTCTTGTTAGTTATGTTAGTTGGTGCATGACCATTAATTAGAGTATAGATTTTGTTCCCTGATTTTATCGTTATGGTGGAAAGGCGTCCTGAGTAGGACTTGAATGTCACAACTGATTCAAGTATTGATTTATCCACTATAAATCCGGTCCCAAATTGTGGAGAGTGGGCCATGACTCGTTCTCCTGGCTTTATTTTAAATATCCTAAAGTTAAAAAAATTAAATTTTTTATTATAATGATATTTTTCTGATGAAAAAAAAAACAAAATCGCAGCTCATCCCGTCAATTTTTTTGAAGGATCATCAGTATAGACTGTATATTTGAATGGTAATGAAAAGTTTCGTGTAAACATCTATCTAATTAATAACATATGTATATTTGAATTGTGGCAATTAATCATAATAAATAATCTATCATAGCAGAAAAATGTTTCTTTTTAACGAGGCCCCAAAATCTTGTGCCCAAGGGACCCTGCATAGCCTAATGTCCCCCATACACGTGCGAACAATTTGCGCAAATTAGGTGTTTGTACAAACGCCTGTTTGAATATACGCTAGCACATACACGTAGCAACCTATTGCGCAAACATCATTTCGGTTTGTAATGTTGTTCGTTGAACTTGCCAGATACGGACGATTGTTCTGCCGCTATTATTCTGGCCCTAGTGGCTGAGAAACGAATAGTTAAAAGAAAAACAAACGAGGAGAACTTGACCCACACGAAAAGTGTGGGTCAAGAGTTGGCTCAAGAAGAGGAACGAATTCAGTCATGACCGCCTAGTCACTGAGCTCAAAATAACGTCAGCTGCAGACTACAAAAACTACCTTCGAATGGACGCAGCTTCGTTCAACGAGCTACTCGAAATGGTGACACCCCTCATAGTGAAAAACAACACGGTGATGAGAGACGCAATATCTCCTATTTTAGTTTCATGATTTCTGCAGTATACAAACGGGAAATTAGTACATGATCCAGTTGATACTCACCCAATAAGGAATTAGGAACTGAGCTTAGAACTGAGCTTGTTGGCCACTTTGAGATACCTAATAAGCGGTGCCTCCTTTGAAGATCTGAAATTTCAAACTGCCATCGCAGCTCAAGCACTTGGAAAAATATTAGTGGAAACTTGTGACACTCTCATCCACGTTTTGAAAGGATTAATAAAGGTGAGTAAATAAAATATTTAGGTGTAAGTAAAAGGTAAGTAAATAATTAGTTATTTATCATGAATAAGGTCATGAATTGACGAATATTGAACTGGTTGCTGTGTTGATTCCTGTATCTGATCCACTTCTTGTCTTGTGGCACGCATGTTGAGGTATTGCGAAGAGTCAGAATGAGTGGAAACGTTTGAAGGTGATGGTGATGGAATCGGGGGGTACGAGTTGAATGGAGTTGATGGGGCTGAACGGGCATGTGAGAATGGAATGTAGCCAGGTGGATGAATGTATTGAGGATGATTGCCCAGTCGTCCTTCGAAAAGAATGTCATCAATGAATTTTTTTAGCGTAAAGTTGCTGACGCATACATTTTCTCATACTCTACACCCCACCCTTTTGCTATGATCTGAGCGTCTGAGGAGGGTTTTTCGAGACGTTCGCAGGCCATAGACAATATTTTAGTCCTTTCACTTTCTTCACTGTCCTCATCACCTCGATCTTTTACGTGTAGGTGTATGCTCGGGTTGGGATGTTTGAGAACTGTCTTCTGCGACCTAAAACAAAATAAATGGAAATATCTATGTAGTTTTCAAAGTACTTATCAATTGAAATTATTGAAGGTATTGTAATGAAATTAAGTAATTCAATTAAATAGTAATACAATTTGAATTGTTGCAGATTCCAGCAAATGAGAATGAATGGAAGGTTATTGCCGGACAGTTTGAGAGAAGGTGGAATTTTCCCCACTGCATCGGAGCCATCGACGGGAAGCATATCAGCATCCGCAAACCACCAGGAAGTGGCTCCTACTATTTCAAATACAAGAATTCGTTCAGTATTGTGTTGATGGCTGTGGTTAATGCCAATTACGAATTTATAATGGTCGATGTAGGAACCAATGGAAGAGTTTCCTATGGGGGTGTGTTCTCCAATACAGAATTTTATAGGCGACTCGTGAATAACAAACTTCATGTTCCTCAACCTGATAGTGTCAGTGAATTGAAACATACGTTTTGGTGGGAGATGATGCATTTCCTCTTATGGACAACCTAATGAAACCATTCAGTTGAAAAACCCTGCCCAGAGAACTAGCAATATTTAATTACAATCTCGCGATTGTCGCATTGTGGAGAATGCCTTGGCAATACTAGCATCTCGATTCAGAATATTTTTGAGAGAAATCAATATGAGCCCAGAAAAAGCAAGCTTGATAGTTCTTGCGTGTACTCATTTACCTAATTTTCTAAGAATGAACAATTATGACTTGTATAACCAAGGTGGTTTTGAAATTGAGAACACAACTACAGGGGAGATCATAAATGCTGATTGGCATTCTGATGGAAAATTACTTCCATTGCAACCGCTCCCAGGCAGAAATATCCCAGTATCTTCCAAGCTAGTACGTCTTAACTTCTCTCATTACTACAATAGCTAGCAAGGTGCTGTCTCTTGGCAGGAAAAGATATTCAAATAATTGTTTGTATGAAATATTATGATTTTGTATAATAATGAATTTTATTTGAATGTATAAAAAGAACAATAGAAAATATGAAAAAAATTGTATGTACCTTCGTTTAGTTATTTCCTTCAATAAATTCAGTTTCGTCCATTGTCGAAGTTCCTTGAATTTGAGTTTCCTGATCCCTCAAGAAATCAAGCTCGTCGAAGTACCACAAACTTGGCACGTACACGTCGTCTGTTCCTCCACCTGATCTTATGCTCTCCTTCACTTTCTTCATTTCTATTCTGTAGGCAGTGCGGAATGAATTGATTTTGGCGCGTACACTTGCCCTATCTGCACTGGGGTCAATTTCCTTCATTTTATCGACGAGTATTTTATACACCGCGTCCTTCTTATTTCTATCTTTATAACCGTCACTTTTCACCTTCCACACGTCAGGTAAATCACTATACACTGCAATAAACTCTCTCCAAAGTTCCCGCTGTTCATCATCTGTTTTCTTATTCGCCATATTGGAAAGGTAAATACCAACAAACTAAAAAAAAAGTACCGAAACTACGTTTTCAACCACGGAATAGAAAGGAAACTGCATGACAGTGTCTAGGAGCAGGAGTTGACTAAACCAAAGTTTGCACAAACCCTACCATACACGTCAAACAAGTACTCAAACAAGGAGTATTTGTACAAATTTTTTCGATCCTGACCGATTTTACTCAAACAGTTTGCGCAACCATTCAAACAGCCCCATAGACGGTCAAACTGCACAAACAGCGAATTTGCACTAATTGTTCTCACGTGTATGGGGGGCTTAAGACAGCGTTTCCGGGATCGACCCCGGACCTCCAAATTTGAAGTTAACGCTCTAACTCTGTAGACTACGAGGCCGACATGAATGATCTAAATTCGTATTCCAACACAAACAAACCTACAAAAAAACCCGAAAACATGCCTATGGCATTTTTATTATGTTTACCAGGCCTGATGTTATCTACCTGATGTAATATCTACCTGCCACTATTTTATAGACACTGCACATTTAATGATGTTCTCTGAGAATATTTCGTTTTACAAGCAGTATATATTGCCCACTATGAGAAAACGTAACAATATTTTCAATACGTAATGTGGCCCGACAGCCAAAAGATTTAGAACAACAAGTTTCTCTTACAGAATAATATAGACAAATCACCGATGCATCTTTCAGACTACACTTCTTAAAAGCGGTATACAATTTCAGTGAAAACCCAGAAAACTTCCAAATATGGATGCATGGGTCGCGCCTGGAAATATTACAAATCCTTTAATTTCTAGCGTTTTACGATTAATTTTGGCATAATTAATGTAACGATGAAAACTAGAAGTCTCTAGGATAAACTTTTTCAAAATTCACATTGTTAATTCAACGAAAATTAATTTTCTTGAAATCGTTATTTATTGAGTTTACTTAATAGTATTTTAAGTGTAGAATTGCTTTTGAAAGTAATTTTCTTGGTGATTAAAAATATGTAAATTACATTCATCAAAGTTAACATAATAAATCATATCTTCTACTTGCCAAATTTTGTTAAGATTAAGGGTTCTCAACCTGATATAAACTACATATTACCAGGTATGACGCACTGCGCCTTATGTTATACATTATTTTTCTCCCAGATACTGGGAGTGCTAAATTACATTCGATGATATATGGGGATGCGAACATCTAAAAAGGTAAAGAACCTCTGATTTATATCTATATATATATATATATATATATATATATATATATATATATATATATATATATATATATATATATATACAGGGTTATTACAAAAGAAATAGAAACTTTCAATGTTTTATTAATACAAAACTAATAACTTTATTATGAATTCGTTTAAACTATTTTACGCAGTGATTCTTAAAGTTTACTTTGGGAACTCATAGGTGCTCAATATGGGGTCCTCCTGTCACACACATCAAGGCAATAATAGTCTAGTTCATTCCAAACCCGGTGTAACATATGTGCTTTGACACTTTTTATGCGTTGTTTTAACTCTTCCAAATCACTAGGAAGCGGAGGGACGTAAACCAGGCCTTTTACAAATCCCCATAGGAAAAAATCGCACGGTGTAAGATCGGGTCTCCTTAGTGGCCACCGTACGAGAACGCGGTTGTCGGCTGTTGCACGGCCTATCCAGCGCTATGGAAGTATTTCGTCCCGATAATTTCTGCGGTGACACAACACGGTGCCATTGAGAAGGCGCTCCATCTTCTTGGAAGATAAAGTCCCTCGGTTTCCTTGCAGTTGAGGCATCAACCAATTGATCAACATTTGATGATATTTAGCTTCCGTTAATGTTTTCTCAAAAAAAAGGACACATTCACTTTTGGAGAATCACGCAAATGCTCCACCAACACTCTCGGAGGTTCAGTCCCCCATATTTGGACGTTGCGTTTATTCACCTTGCCACTTAAGTGGAATGTTGATTCGTCACAAAAAATTATCCGCTCGCAAAACTCATCTTCTTCATTAAGTTGCAGCTTGCTTGCAAAAATCTTTACGTTTAAGCTTATCATCTTCACGTAAATGCTGTACCAACTGCAATGTGTAAGGCGTCAGTTTTAGTCGTTTACGTAAAATTTTCCAGACATTTGGCTGCGGAATTTGTATTTCCAAACATGCACGTGTCGTGGACTTTTTTGGACTACGTTGGTAAACAGCACGAACACATTCCAATGTTTCTTTTGGAACACGAGATCTTCCTAGACTTTTGGCTTTATGTAACCAACTTTTTGTTGCAAATTTAGTGTACCAATCGTGGATCGACTGTCTTATAGGTGATGATTTTCCAAAACGTGTTCGAAAACGTCGTTGGACAACAGTTACCTAGTTCGTTTTGACAAATTCAAGTACGCAATATGCTTTCTCAGTAGAGTTTGCTGCCATCCTAGCAATTATGCTTGCGCAGTACTACCAACTGTACTATGGAAACTTCTACAGTTCCTCAATCTGACAGCGCAAAATGCATGTCAATATCGCTAATATTTTTTCTTTTATACAATACCAAAGGCGTCATATTGGTACGTCCAATATAGGTTCGTTCACATGTTCCGCAGAATAATTCGTAAATTCCATGGGATTCTAACGGGATGGTGTCTTTAATGCGGCGTAGCATGGAGGATATTTTCTGGTTTGACTTGAAAATGGAGTCGATGTTTTGTCTTTTTAGAATTCTTGCGATTTTGTCAGTTGATCCATGCACATATGGTAGGTATGCCGTGCTGATGGGTTTCTGGCGTTCTTGAGTTCTTTGGTTACGGTTCTTTGTAGGACGGAAAGCTCTGGATATTATGCTGTTTGGATAGCCATTTGAAAAAAAGCTTCTCGTAAGTTCTTCAGTTCCTTTAGTAAGTTAACCCTTTATTGCCGGACGGTACTTTTAAGTCAACCGCATATTTTTTCTTGTAACTTTAAAATATGGTACTCGATTTGCCTCCGCGCAACCAGTATTTAATTTAGAATATTTAATGCCTCCATTTTACATATTGCGTCATTATTCTGTTAGTAACGAGTGCTTCACAATGGGAATTTCGTTGCTAGCGGGAGCGTGGTCGCATTATTTCGTTAGCAGGTTAGTTTTATAATTTTTTTGTTTGTATTTTGTGCACTAAATGTGCAAAAAATAGTTTGATCTACGACCACTATTGTAAATGCCCATTATTGAACAGTTCGAAGACTATGTAAATACATCATAATACACACGTCCGCGATTAATGATAACTTATGATTGATTGACACACACGTGCGTTTGGTTTACGATTCGTTGCTTGGTTGAGAGCTGCAAGTTGATGCGATTGTTAAATATAGTACTACTTGATTTTCAAACAAACATAAAACGTCACATCATTCGCATCGAAGCTGTCATTCATTTCGTTTTTTCACGTTTAAATCTAACGAAAACTACAAATAAGTACTAAATAATACGATATGTAACCATTATGAATGTATTTCTTGTCAATTCTATCAAGTTAAATAATGTCCAGTGAGAGTTATATATGAAAATACAACTGTTGGTTTATTATAATGTTAAATAAGGTACGTAATAAGAAATAAATTTGTTACATCAAATATATTGTTCTTATTAAACAGAAACAAATTTGTGTTTTAGTAGATAAAGTATAGTACATGAATCGAGTTGTAAGGCAATTACGTACTCGCTGAATTACCCACTCCCTGCTACGCGGGTCGTGCGTAACTGTTCCGCTCGCACGAAACTCTTGTTACGTAATATACTATTTTCTTTTTTTTAATATGTTAATTAAAACCTAAAAACAGTTAATTAGTTTTATATATAGTTTACATTAACCAAAAATCATGCAATTCTTTTATGGACTAGGAAGTACCGTCAGTGACGGAGGACCAAAATTAATTGTTAGAGGATAATTTATCTTTAGACAACTATGTCCTAAACTATCCACAGTCAGACCAATGATTACTACATTGGATCAAAATTTCTATAAACTTATTAGAATCTCTAAAAATAAAAACACTCTTGGCGATGTGTGTACATACGATTCGAAAAACAGAAAGGTTTTCCACTTCATTTGAAAGAAGATTAACAATTGCAACGAGGAGACTTCGATTACAGAACTTCTAATACAGGTATTACTGTTTATAAGTGGAAGGATAATCGCATTGTATATTTTGCTTCAAATTGTCATGGAAAAGAAGCAGCTACAACTCTTCGAACACAAAATGGCGGAACATGTCAAGAAGTTGCTTGCACTATTGTCGTGAAGGATTATAGTATATTTATGGGAGGAGGGGATAAAGAATTTTGGGGAATTTTTGACATAGCTTTTATTAACGCTTACATTATTAATTGTATCAAATTTATTAAAATTTTTACCCTGGAGATCCGTCGCGCTGTCACACTGGGCCTACTTTCTAAAATTAACAAAAGAAAAAAAAACAAAAACCTTTTAAGACGTATAACATCATATAACTTGACAAAAAGTTGTAGATTACATAATCGCTACTGTAAAGCAAGCCAATTTAATTACAGTGTTTAAAAATTATTATTAGCTTTGCAAAATGTCGGACACCAAACCGATCGGCACAGTACTTGCAGAGCTAATAATAATTTTTAAACACCGTAATTAAATTGACCGTGGCACGCTTTACAGTAGCGATTATGTAATCTACAACTTTTTGTCAAGTTATATGATGTTATACGTCGTAATTAATTGTTCATTGTCTTCTTTATAAGTAATTAAAAACATCTTTTACTTTGTTTTTTGTAATTTGATGCAAAAATTTTGTAGGTTTTAAAAAAGATTTAATCAATAAATCGAAACGTCGACTTAAGAAGAATTTGAGTTGTTTTTGTTAATCGTATTACCCGAATTCTACCGTTTGTATATATATATATATATATATATATATATAAATATATATATATATATATATATAAATATATATATATATATATATATATATATATATATATATATATATATATATATATATATTAGACCGAATAAACTAAAATACTAATAAACTGATCAAAACTAAAATAGTCAATTGGAATCTAGAACAAGACTAAATCTGTGTGGATAAATATATGATTAAATCTATTTTTTTAATTAATTAAATTTATTTAGTAAATCCTGATGATCCTTGATTAAGTTTAGAGTTTGTGCAAGACTGTATTAGTCTAAATTTGGCTGGCTTAGGTCGGCTAATAAGTCATATTTCAAAATTAAATTGCCTGTGTTAATACATTATGAAAAGGTGGAAACGCTAAGATCTTCGGTTTAAATAAAATTCTCTCGCCTGGAAAATTTCACCTTAAACTGCGAATTCACTTGCAAATTTATCAAATTTTTATATATCTAAATGAAAAATTTGTTTCGCAATTCTTGGTTAGCCAGTTTTATATTTCGAAATATATTAAATGTTGCAAAGTTATAGCGTGATGAACATACAAAATCAAATGCATATTCACAAAAAAAAAAGATTAAAAAAAATAAAAGGAATGCTCGGTTCCAGTTA
Organism: Phosphuga atrata; assembly: GCA_944588485.1. NCBI lineage: Eukaryota > Metazoa > Arthropoda > Insecta > Coleoptera > Silphidae > Phosphuga > Phosphuga atrata. The sequence continues at coordinate 56,646,798 of OX155892.1, forward strand.
TTTCACAAACTGATCGAATTGTTACTGTTCACTGTTAAAGCATATTTTTCACAGATAAAATTTATGTTTCTATTTTAGTTTCAAAGTACTACCAAAATTATATTTTATAGAAGCTTTCCACAGTTCAGTTGAATCTAGTTGGCTTTATCTTGTGATATCTTTAGTTTTGTCTGGTTTTGCTGCTCTTAGGCTTGTGTAGTCTTATCTACCCTTATTTAGTCTTGTATTTTGATTGTCTGTAAATAAAAATAAAAATAAAACAAGTTCTATGTCGATAAAATAAGTTTATATACGTATCCTATAAGTTTATATTCAAATACTCAAATTTAATAACCCAATACATCGCCAACTTTCCATAATTCCATCAAAATTTCTACACAATATCGAACTATAAAAGGCAGTTTTGCATCGAAAACTAAGTACACGTTCAAGGGGAACGTAAACCGTAATAAACCGTGCAAAAACGAGAGGACACAGCGGGCCATAAAAGTTGCATATTTGATTCCGCGGTGTTTGTTCGTCATGTTTTTTGATATTTGCCTTTTGCATCCAGGAGTCGGTGGCGACCGAGTCGAAGTAATGTATTCAACAAACGCACTCATGAATATTCATTTCATTAAGTGAAGGCGCAAAGATAGCGCCAACTGGGAACTGGCCTACAAAAGTTTGAATTGTTCTCGACTGTGTCCACGTGATAAAACATCTATTGTTTTAACAGTTGTCTGACTAATTTTGTTTGGTCTTGTACGATCTTGTCCAGTCATGTATGGTGCGGTCCTGTCTTGTTTGATTTTGCTTGTTCTTTTCCGGACCTAGTTAGTTTAATAAAACTATTATATTATTCTATATAGATTATTTGTAATTGTATGTAAATGTCTCTATTGTTTATGAAATTAATAACATGTGCAAATTATATATTGAAATTTGCGAATTATTAACAAATTGGATGTAATGTTGCTATAAGCCTGATGCTTTGAGGAATGTTGAATAAATCTGATTGTGGATTGGAGAATCCGTGAATTACTCGGTGTGGTTGTGAAGTGTTAGGTTTTTTAGTAAGTAAATTTAGCAAATAAGGAAATTTAAATAAAATGCGCTTTTGAGTGGAAGGCTCTATGTTGTTGAAAATAAAAATTGTGTGTAGTATTAAGTATTGAATTTTATGCTATTTGTTATAGAATTCGTTTTATAGAATTCTTGTAATTTCCTTGTATTTTCCTGTTTATATCAATTTATTCACAGTGTTTTTAATGTTTTTATTATTATTAAAGTAGGGAAAAACATACAAGCACAAATAAAATAAAGTAGGAGCCAACGAGGATAAGGCGTAGAAAAAGTCTAAGGAATCTTTGGACGGTTGATGTAGAACAAGACAAATACGAGCAATGGAAATTAGATGATGGAGGAGGCTTGTAGTCCAGAGCTGAATACAAAAACATAAACTTTAATTAAAAATAATTACTAATAAAATATATAAAGCAATCAATAGTAAATACAGCTACAGAGTGAAACAAACCAACCAACTTTTTGCATGTGAGTTTTTGTTTCAGTGGCGATTTAATGTATAAGATTCATTCAACCAAGTGGCGCCGTAGTGCAAAAATTGACACAATTAAAACCTTTGTTGTTTGTAAACAAAAGTTTTAATTTTTATATAAAATTTTTTATAAAAAATTAAAGCAAAATTCAAATCCAAATTTTCATTATTTCAATTTTTTGTAATATTAACAACGATGGAAATACACACTCGAGTAATGACATTTAGTTATAAGACAAAACCGCACAAGGCTCGACCAAACTAGATAAATCGGACAAGACTAGATAAGAACAAACAAGAACTCACAATATCAGACAAGGTCATGGAGTAACAGACAAGACCGGTCAAGGCCAGACAAGATCATACAAGACCACACACACCAGGCAAGACGAGATAAGACGAGGCAAGACCAGGTAAGACCAAGCAAGATCAAACAAGACCAGAGATGAACAGACAAGGCAAGACAACATAAAAAACCAGGCAATACCAGACAAGATCAGGCAAGGCCATACGAAACCATACGAAACCATACAAGACCAGATCAATCAAACAGGACCAGGCAAGACAACGCAGACCAGACAAGACCGCGCGACACCAGACAAGACTGCGCAAAACCAGAAAATACCAGGCAAGACCGGACAAGACCAGACAAGACCAGGCAAGACTAGACAAGGCCAGACTGGACCAGACTGTACCAGATAAGACCGGACAAGACCAGACAAAGCCAGACAACATCAGACAAGGCCATACAGATCAGACAAAACCAAACAAGGCCTGGCAAGACCAAGCAAGATCAGACAAGGCCAGACTAGACAAGACCAGGCAAGACCAGACAAGGCCAGACAAGAGCAGACAAGACCAGACAAGACCAGACAAGAAGAGACAAGACCAGATAAGACAAAACCACACAAGAGCAGAGAAGAAGAAATCAGATAAGTCCAGACAAAACTAGACAAGACTATTCGAGCGTTACTAGACGGACATTCAAGACTAGAACGATAAAGGCTAGACAAGACAAGTCAGAAAAAGAAATAGACAGCCCAAAAAAGATCAATATTTGAAAGGCAATACTAGTCTTCATTATTCTGTCTTCCGAGTGAAATTTAAAAAAAAATCTCAACTTGACAAGTTTGAAAATCCAAGTTATTTTTCTTCCATTTAACCTCGTCCCTTTAGCGTCCTGAGTGAATTCTTGTTTATCTATGTTATCATCATATATTAGATTGAATGAATATATATATATATATATATATATATATATATATATATATATACATATATATATATATATATATACATATATATATATATACATATATATATATATATATATATATATATATATATATATATATATATATATATATATATTGAGAGAGAGAGTGAGGGAGGGAGAGAGCAAAATAAACATAACAAAATTCCATACATAGTTCGCTCGGTCAAACCCAAATATAATTTCGGCGAAGCGAGTGAATAGTTGAAATTCTCCGCACTAATTCAACGTGTTTAAGTTTATTTAAAAAGCAGATGAGTATTAATTACTGTTAATTTAAAATGTTTAATTATTATAAAATGGAGAGAACTTTGTTTATCTTTGAGAGAATAATGTAGATTTAGATAACGGCTAGGTTCAATTATCTATTAAACTATACTAAGGAGATAATTGGAAATTGGTGAAAATAAGAAAGTGAAATAGTTACGATAACACTTGGTATTGATTGTGAGTGAACTGTACAAATATTTGTCGTTAGGAAGGGAACTAGCCCGAGTGGGCGGTTCTACTTGCGGGGCGAAAGTTAATTCGGAAATGAATATTGTATTACGAGGAAATAATCTATAAGATGTTAAATCCTTGTTTCGTTAGTCGAGCGGAAACGCGAAAATCGCGCAAAAGGAAATTACGAATTTTAATTCTCCCATTTTCCTCGCCAACATTCTATTCAAGCAATAATGACTGCAGACGGCACCGGTCGGAGATTATTTTAATTATTCCCCCAAATCTACCAATTTATATAAAACCGTCTTAAAACCTTATTGTACGATTCCCCGTAATCTTCTTATGAAAATTCTCGGTCGCCGGAAACTGTTTCGACTACTTCAAACCGACTGTAAATATTATCGAGATGGAAATCGGTTCTGCTAAAGCGATGCTGAGGCAGAGATACGCAGGCAGGCGCTTCTGGTAATACAAACGTTGTCGAAATAGTATCAGTGGGTGGGATTAGGGCGTTAAGACAACGAGTTACCGCTCATGTCGAAAACATGCCGAGTAGGACAAACGGCTTTCATTTCAACCATTTTGTTATTTCACTTGGTGGGTTTTGTTCCTACATGTAGATATATGAACGAAACCCACAAAATAAAACGAAATAAAAGTAAAATTACCAAATGATTGTCTGGCTGGTCTTGTCTCTATATATATTCGCATATATATATATATATATATATATATATATATATATATATATATATATATATATATATATATATATATATATATATATATATATACATGTTGTATTGGAGGTTTTCGCGGATAGAAATATGTGTTGGCTTGTTTTCTCGGAGATTCCGCGTGGATTCGCCATTAACATTCGCCATTTTCAAGAGATATATGCGTACCTACAGGTTAACCGTAAGACGCATACTGAGAGCTCGTTCGTGGGATGCGACTACTTATGGCTGTCTGGCTTCGGGTCATGCGCGTTGTGTGGGGTGCTTCGGTTATGTTGTTTATTTGTCGTGTTGGTCGTATATGTGTCTGGGGTGTCTGGGATTGCCTTTTGAGGGTGGATATGATCGGTCGCCATGCTGAGTGGAGTCTCAAGGAATCGTCTCTCGTGTTCATACAGTAGTCTCGTTTTTCTATCTATATGGTTTCTCTGTATACTCGTGACATTTCGTGGATAATCTGTGCAAGAGTCCTTGAATTTCCAGTCCATACAGTGACCGGTGTTGGTGTGTTGGACAAGAGCAGATGAAACTTTGTCTTTGTGTCTAACTGAAACTACATGTTCTTGAATCCTAGCCAATATTTTTCTATTATTACGTCCAATGTAGGTTCGTTCACATGTTCCGCAAAGTATTCCATGGGATTCTAACGGGATGGTATCTTTAACGCTGCGCAGCATGGAGGATATTTTCTGGTTAGGTTTGAAAATGGTGTCGATTTTGTGTCTTTTTAGGATACTGGCGATTTTGTCAGTTGATCCATGCACATATGGTAGGTATGCTGTGCTACAGGGTTTCTGGCGTTCTACCGTTCTTTGGTTACTGTTCTCTGTACGACGGAAAGCTCTGGATATTAAGCTGTTTGGATATCCATTTAAAGAAAGAGCTTCTCGTAAGTTCTTTAGTTCTTCTGGTAAGTTAAGCTGGTCGGCTAGTCTTTTGGATCGGGTGGTAAAAGTGTTGACTACAGATGCTAGATGTTTGGGGTGATAGTGCGAAGAAGCGTTCAAATATGTCTCTGTATGCGTTGGTTTCCGGTACACAGTGTGACTCAATGTGTCGTTTGGTTTCTTCTGTATCAAAACATCAAAGAAAGGAAGTCGTTCATGCTTTTCTATCTCAATTGTGAATTTAGTTTGGTCGTGTTGGGAGTTAAGATGGGTAAGGAATTTGTCCAGCTCTGGTCTGCCGTGGGGCCAGATTACAAATGTGTCAACATATCTTAACCAGAGTGTAGGTTTAAGTGTGGCTGATGAGATTGCCTTTATCTCAAAATCTGTAAGAAATATGTTTTCTATTACTCGGGATAGAGGTGAACCCATTGGTGCTCCTAGAACTTGTTTGTATATTTGAACATCGTACCTAAAGTATGTATTCTTTAAACAATGTTCTGCCACATCTGATACATACTTTTCTGGTTTTAATTTGGACCTTATGATGTTTAAGGCCTCAGGGACCTGTACTTTTGTGAATAAAGATACAATGTCAAAACTCACAAGCACGTGCTCTGGCTGGAGTTGTTGATTTTCCAGTATGTATATGAAGTGTTCAGCATTGCGGACATAGGAATCACAATCTTCGGCATCTGGTTGTAAACATTTTGCTAAATGTTTCACAAGAAGTTGGACAGGTGAACCAACGGAGCTTACTATTGGTCGGAGTGGGGCTCCAACTTTGTGGATCTTTGGTAAACCATATATCTTGGGGCACCGTGATAATTTCTCCCTTGGTATAAGATAATTCATTGTTTCCTTGTTAATGCTGGAGCTTAGGATCTTTTGTCTGTTAGTTTTCTCAAGATAGGTTGTGGGGTCCGTTGTACTGGATACATAAGCTGGATCATCTAAGATTGTGGTCATTTTTCGTTTATAGTCGGCACTGGTTATGACTACAGAACAATTTCCCTTGTCAGCTTGTAGGACTACAATGCTGTCGATTTCTCTTACTGCCTTGAGGGATTTGAATTCCTCGTATGAGACGTTTCTTGTTGGTGGTTTGGCAGATCTTAAAATGTGGCATGTTTCCTGTCTTATTGTCTCCGGTAATGTGGCAGGGAGTTGTGAAATAGCAGTCTCTACACCGGTGATTATGTCTTCTTTGGGAAGGCGAGTTGGTGCGATTGCAAAGTTAAAACCCTTGGCCAATACGGTTTTGGTAGGTTCGTCTAGGGGCTGGCCTGAAAGATTGTAAACCACTTTGTCGATATTGAATGGTTTTGGTGCAGGTTTTTGTCTCCGTCTGAGAAGGTTGTATTATTCTTTCTGTCTATTGGTGATTAATAATCTATTCTTTTCGGCTCTGTTATTAGATATTAAGTCTATCTGTTGCCAGAGGAGAGGGTGTTGCGTTATGGATAGAGCTATGTGGGTTGTCAGGATATTTTTGATGCTGATACTGATGCTACTGAAGTTTCTGTAATTTGGTTTGGATTTCATCCCGGAGCAACGCCTGGCTTGCGTTGTATAGCATTTGCTTTGACCTGGCTGTCGGTTTTTGGTGTGACAGCCTCATAAGGGTGTTATATCTGTTTCTCTACAGCGACTCAAAAATGCTAAGTCGTATAATAATTGAGATCGCTTTGTCCGTAGTTTCTCGAAACTACGGGTGAGTTGGTAAATTTCCTCCCCGTGGAGGTTTACAATGTTGTATTTGAGGTTTTCGCGGATAGAAAACAAAATACTACACAACGCAAGCCAAGCGTTACTTCGGGGCGAAATCCAAACCAAATGACAGAAACTTGACAGCATCAGTAAAAATATCCAGACAACCCACATAGCTCTAACCACTACGCTACACCCTCTCCTCTGGCAACAGATAGACTTAATACCTAACAACAGAGCCGAAAAGAATAGATTATTAATCACCAATAGATAGAAAGAAAAATACAACCTTCTCAGACGGAGACAAAAACTTGCACCAAAACCACTCAACATCGACAAAGTGGTTTACAATCTTTCAGACCAGCCCCAGGCCAACCTACCAAAACCGTACTGGCCAAGGGTTTTAACTTTGCAATTGCACCAACTCGCCTTCCCAAAGAAGACATAATCACCGGTGTCGAGACTGCTATTTCACAACTCGCTACCACATTAGCCGAGACAATAAGACAGGAAACATGCCACATTTTAAGATCTGCCAAACATCTCATACGTTTAATTAAAAGCCCCAAAGGCACTAAGAGAAAACGACAGCATTGTGGTCTTACCAGGTGACAAGGTAAATTGTTCTGTAGTCATGACTAGTGCTGACTCTAAACGAAAAATGACCACAATCTTAGATGATCCAGCTTATCTACCCAGTACAATGGACCCCATAACCTATCTGAGAAAACTACCAGACAAAAGATCCTAAGCTCCAGCTCCGTTGATTCACCGGTCCAACTTCTTGCGAAACATTTAGCAAAATGTTTACAACCGTGCGCCAAATATTGTGATTCCTATATCCGCAAAGGTGAACACTTCATAGACATACTGAAAAATCACCAACTCACAAAATTACCGGTCCCTGATGCCCTAAACATCATAAGGTCGAAATTAAAACCAGAAAAGTTTAAAGAATACATACTTTAGGTATGATGGTCAAATATACAAACAAGTCCTAGGAGCACCAATGGGTTCACCTCAATCCCCAGTAATAGCCAACATATTTCTTACAGATTTTGAGGAAAAGGCAATCTCATCATCAATACTTAAACCTACACTCTGGTTAAGATATGTTGACGACACATTTGTAATCTGGCCGCACGGCAGACCAGAGCTGGACAAATTCCTTACCCATCTTAAGTCCCAACACGATCAAATTAAATTCACAATGGAGATAGAAAAGCATCAACGACTTTCTTTCTTGGACGTTTTGGTTCAAGAAACCAGACGGCACCTTGAGTCACACTGTGTACCGGAAACCAACGCATACAGATAGATATCTGAACGCTTCTTTGCACCATCACCCAAAACAACTAGCATCTGAAGTCAACACTCTTACCACCCGATCCAAATGACTAGCCGACCAGCTTAACTTACCAAGAACTGAAGATCTTACGTAAATCTCTTTCTTCAAATGGATATCCAAGCAGCTTAATATCCAGAGCTTTCCGTCGTACAGAGGACAGTAACCAAAGAACTGTTGAATGCCAGAAACCCGTTAGCACAGCATACCTACCATATGTGCATGGATCAACGAACAAAATCGCCAGATTCTTTAAGACACAACATCGACACCACTTTCAAACCTAACTAGAAAATATCCTCCATGCTACGAAGCGTTGATGATACCATCCCGTTAGATTCCCATAGAATTCACGAAATACCTTGCGGAATATTTGAACGAATCTACATTGGACGTACCAATAGAAAAATATCGGCTAGGTTTCGAGAAAATGTAGTTTAAGTCAGACACAAATACAAAGTTTCATCCGCTCTTGTCTAATACACCAACACCGGTCACTGAATGGACTTTAGAAAATCAACACTCTTGCACAGATTAGCCACGAAATGTCAAGAGTATACAGAGAAGCCATAGAGATAGAAAAACGAGACTACTGCATGAACACGAGAGACGATTCCTTGAGACTCCCCCCAGCATGGCGACCTATCATGTCCACCCTCAAAAGGCAATCCCAGACACCCCAGACATATATACGACCAAGAAGACAAACAAACAACCTAACAGAAGCACCGCACACAACGCGCATGACCCGAAGTCAGACAGCCATAGGTAGTCACATCCCACGAACGAGCGCTCAGTATGCGTTCTGAAAAGAACCGGATTCTAACGAACTAACATTCGCCATTTTCAAGAGATATATGCGTCCGAGCGGGTTAACCGTTAGACGCATACTATTACGGTTAACCCGCACGGACGCATGTATCTCTTGAAAATGGCGAATGTCAGTTCGCCGAAACATCGAGAATCCGGTTCTTTTAAGAACCAACCCTCAACATGAACGCGGAATCCCCGAGAAAACAAACCAACACATGTTTCTATCCGCGAAAACCTCAAATACAACATATATATATATATATATATATATATATATATATATATATATATATATATATATACAACTGAGATGTAAACAACCGAGCATATGCTTCAAAAGACAAGACGGAACATTGCAGGCAAACCCTAAAAAGAAATATTAGCACAATACTTTCACACTTTACCCAACTGTGAAAAACCGACACCGAAACTAAAGTTCGAAAAGCCACAACTTAACCTGGATTCCAAACCCCCAACACACGAAGAAATCGTTAACCTAATAAAGTCACTGAAAAATAACAGAGCACCTGGAGAAGATGGACTGATTTCGGAAATTTGGAAGCTAGACCACGATAACATTACACCCAAATCACACAGAATCATCGAAAACATCTCGGAAACAGGAAAAATACCGGAAGAATGGAAGGGTCCGTTTTGTCTCTTTTCTTGTGGAGAGGGTCTATTAGAGCTGACTAATACACCCCCTTCACAAGAAAAGAGACAAAACGGACCCTAATAACTTCAGAGGAATTTCACTATTACCTTTGAAATACAAAATTATGTACAAAGCCCTGTTAAATCGGCTAGAACCTCAGATAGATCCACAGATAGTACAATAGTGGGCAAAGGAAGGTTCAGTGAGGGAAGATCATGCAGTGAATAGATCTTGTGCTTGAGAACAATACTAACGACGAGAAATGCCAGGAACACCACAGTAACATTCGTCGACTTCAAGAAGGCCTACGATTCCATAGATAGAGCAACACTCTTCAACACATTGGAAGAAATGAAGGTGGAAAACAAGACCAGACATCTAATCCAGAAAGCGTTAGCAAATACCACATCAAAATTGAAGTTCATGGGAGAGGTCTCGGAACCATTTGAAATCAAGACAGGAGTGAGACAGGCGGATGACCTCTCACACATTCTATTTAATTCACTTTTAGAGAAAATAATCAAAACATGGAAAAAAGGAGTCAGTGGGGTAAAGATAAGGAGACACAAGGATAGAACTGTTAACATAAAATGCTTGGCATTCGCTGATAATATAGCCATCATAACAAATAATGGAAAAGAAGCCAAGGAAACTCTAGAGACACTACACGAAACCTCATCCAAAGCGGGGCTGCAAGTCTCATACGAAAAAACACAGTATATGAACACAATATCCTCAGACACTAATAACTGAGAATGGAAAGACAACTTAAGTAGAAAATTTCAAATACCTGGCAGAAAGTAAAACAGGAAACAGGATTGAACTCAAAATTCAATGAAGAAAGGATCACATAACTACAAAAAGCACACTGAATTACATGCAACCACTACAACAAAAGGAGTATTTCTATTAATGCCAAATTAAGACACTATAATACAGTAGTTTTACCAAAGGGCTTGCACGCCTCAGAATCAACAGAAATCAACAGAAAGAAAGAAAGGGACGAACGAAAATCTGGGAGAAAAACAAGAGAGGAAAATACTAAGAAAGATCTAAGGTCTGGTTCAGATAGAGGGTATCTGGATAAAAAAATCAACAAAAGAACAGACAGAGACGATTACAAACAACATCAGGAAAAGAATAGCAAAGTTCTATGGACACATGCATAGGATGAATGAAAACAGATTGACCAAGAAGATTTTTCACATAGTGACGACTAATACTGTGAAAACCAACTAGGCACAGGAAACGTTGGAAGACATTAAGAAACTCAACATCTCCACAGAAGACATGACATGACACAGATAGACAGGAAAAAATACAGAGAAAAAATCAGAAAACAGAAATTTGAACAAACTCCCAAAGAGAAGTAAACAGGAAAGAAGTGAACAGGGGAATAGTATATTTTACAACGATAGATGAAAGTGGCGTTTTTTTGGTGAGATGAGAATTTGCTCACGAGCGCCAGCGAGTTAGCAAACACACCGAACCAAAAAAAATGTTTTCATCTAGAGTAGTAAATGCAATTTTTTCTACTGATATTCGGTTGCAGAATCCATAATTCTACTTTAATAAAACCAATTCGACGCGAACTATCAGAACTGTCAAACAAATTTAATCGTTGTTTTGTTCGTTTCCATGGTAATATTGTTGCATTCTCATCGAAGGTGATGCTTGTCAAGTCAAATGTCCTAATTTTATTTCGGTGTTTTTAATAGTTTCAGGCTCGTTTTACGTTTGTACATAAAATATTCCATTGCAATTGATGTAATTAATAAAAAAAGACCATGCAAATTTGGTTAGTTTAGTGTTTTAATCGAGAAAATCATAAATTTAAAATGCTCATTTTCACCTCTAGATGTGAAAATATTTTCATCTCTTGAAAGAAAAAATGTCACTTTCCTGTAGGGTAAGCCGTGGAAAAAATGCCATTTTCCCATATATCAGTAGAAAAACACATTGAATATTTGGTTTTATGAGGTTTCTGGGAAGATATATATATATATATATATATATATATATATATATATATATATATATATATATATATATATATATATATATATATATATATATATATATATAATAATCCTGTTTCCTGTTTTACTTTCTGCCAGGTATTTGAAATTTTCTACTTAAGTTGTCTTTCCATTCTCAGTTATTAGTGTCTGAGGATATTGTGTTCATATACTGTGTTTTTTCGTATGAGACTTGCAGCCCCGCTTTGGATGAGGTTTCGTGTAGTGTCTCTAGAGTTTCCTTGGCTTCTTTTCCATTATTTGTTATGATGGCTATATTATCAGCGAATGCCAAGCATTTTATGTTAACGGTTCTATCCTTGTGTCTCCTTATCTTTACCCCACTGACTCCTTTTTTCCATGTTTTGATTATTTTCTCTAAAACAGAATTAAATAGAATGTGTGAGAGGTCATCCGCCTGTCTCACTCCTGTCTTGATTTCAAATGGTTCCGAGACCTCTCCCATGAACTTCAATTTTGATGTGGTATTTGCTAATGTTTTCTGGATTAGATGTCTGGTCTTGTTTTCCACCTTCATTTCTTCCAATGTGTTGAAGAGTGTTGCTCTATCTATGGAATCGTAGGCCTTCTTGAAGTCGACGAATGTTTCTGTGGTGTTCCTGGCATTTCTCGTCGTTAGTATTGTTCCCAAGCACAAGATCTGTTCACTGCATGATCTTACCTCACTGAACCTTCCTTTGCCCGCTATTTTACTATCTGTGGATCTATCTGAGGTTCTAGCCGATTTAACAGGGCTTTGTACATAATTTTGTATTTCAAATGTAAAAGTGAAATTCCTCTAAAGTTATTAGGGTCCGTTTTGTCTCTTTTCTTGTGGAGGGGGTGTATTAGTACTCTTAGTTTAGTACTTTATTAGTACTCTCTAATACACCCTCTCCACAAGAAAGGAGACAAAACGGACCCTTCCATTCTTCTGGTATTTTTCCTGTTTCCGAGATGTTTTCGATGATTCTGTGTGATTTGGGTGTAATGTTATCGTGGTCTATCTGAAAATATTTTCATCTCTAGAAAGAAAAAATGTCACTTTCATGTAGGGTAAGCCGTGGAAAAAAATGCCATTTTCCCATATATCAGTAGAAAAACACATTGAATATATGGTTATATGAGGTTTCTGGAAGAAGGAATATATATATATATATATATATATATATATATATATATATATATATATATATATATATCTATTTGTATGTAGATCAGAGAGACCAGACCCGACAAAAAAGACAAGACAAGATATGGAAGACAAGCAAAATCAAATAGACAAGATCAGAAAGATAAGATCACAATCGAGTGAGACAGACAATCCTTGATTTGTGATACGAGCTAATTGTGCAACTGCTGGAGATGATCCAATATGAACAAACGTCGAATCCACTACACTTGTAGCGGTATTTCGCGTGAATTAATTTTTTTCATTGAAACAAACATTTTCGTGATGGAGGAATTACATTCAATGTGTGCTTTAGTGATTAATTGGGGAGCACTATCGCATCCGGTTAATTAAATTTTAAATATCGAATAATATAGGGGATTAGCGCTAGTGCATTCATTAATTAGCTTAGCAATGAAACGAGTAATATATGTTTAATAGACAGTTCGTGAGGCTTAAACCAAGTTAGTTTTAACTACATGTCAATAAATTATTAATGAATTCTATTTTAGGAATCTATTATAATTAGTTGTTAGTAAACAGATAAGACAAAAAAGGCCAGAGTAGACGACATGCTAGACTAACTAGAAAATCTATACTCTAGTAATCCTACGGACTAGGCAGACTAGAGAGACCAATCAGACGAGACAGACCAGACCACAAGAGAGACAACGGCTGTGGGAAATTGCGAGAAAACTTTTGATAGCATTTCCCTCGTCACACCTTATCGAAAAATATGTTGGTGTCGTTACAAACCTACTAACAAAAAAAAGAGCAGATTCAACAGAACAGAACGGGGAGATTTGTGGTTATACCTTACAACACTAAAGCCAAATATTGATAATTTGCTGTCAATCTATCAAGTACATCCCTCTCATTAAAAATATGACTTTTTTTTAATTGATTGATTTGCATTGTTGATGTTACGGTACGTTATTAATGTTTAATTTTAATTGTATTAAGTCTATAATCACATTATTTTAAAAATAAAACCCAAGAAAATATATTGTTTTTATTCTTATTTTTACAACTCCGAATTAAGGGTTGGAACTCAGCTTGAATAGAAAAATTAAGTTACGGTACGTTATTAATGTTTAATTTTAATTCTATTAAGTCTGTAATCATATTATTTTAATAAATAGAATACACGAAAATATGCTTTTTATTTTCATTTTTACCACTCCGATTTTAGGGTAGGAATTCCATCGTTAGATCTAATCTGCACATTTTGGACGAGTTTTTGGAATATGGAAGAAATGTAGCAGCAGGGGGTCCATCGAAATCAGGAAATTTTTTAAAGGGGTCCACGAGAAGAAAATGTTTGGGAAACTCTGGTCTAGAAAGACCAGACAGACAAGGATATACCGACAACAGACTAGACACAATTAGGAAAGTTAACATTGGTAAAAAAAGTGAAAACTTTTTTCAGGAGAAACCGTTTCCGATTAACCCAGTTTCTCGGCAGTCGGCAACGACGCATAAGCAAAAAAATGTTTTCTTGCTGGCCGAGCATGGTAAACATTGGGTCATTACGTCACTGGTGAGTTATGTCCTTGAGTTCCTCGCAGGCGGAGACATTTTTAAATCTTAAATAGATTCATGGTATATGTGCTGAAGAACGGCCGATTTTTTTTTGCCTTCTTGTCGTCGTTGGCAGGCGCCTGTGCGCTTGCCACATCGATAAATCACCACCGCAAGAAATGCCAACTTGTAGAGTGTCTATATATGTATACGAGAGTTTCGCCGGGCTTTTTTTTTCTCCTTTTTGTTCTGCATTAGTTTTCTCGGTGTAGTTGAACACTTTTTAAATTTATGCCTCTACCCATCCCCTTCGTTATGGACACACTTAGGATTTCGTTATTTATTCATTTAGTTTCTTCGTTTGTACTAAGAAATAGGAAACTTTCTCGATTGAATCGATTGACTAATATTACCGATCTCGTACTTTACACGTAGCTTGTTTTCGTTGTATAAAATTCCCTCCTCTGGTTATTGTCGGCCTAAAGAAAGGAGATTAATAGGGAGCCTTTTACTAGGCTAATGTAGTTTTCTGGCGTATTGTCCTCACTGACAAAAGAAAAGTCTCTTTTTATTCAGTTGACGACCGCTTTTCTCTTAAAAAACGCAGTTGTACCTTAAAACTTTTCATTTGATGTGCAATGAATAAATTACTTTTTAATACAAGAAAATTCGACTTAAGAAAAATCCGCTATAAATAATCGGATTCGTTACATTTGACAAGGAAACAAGTTATCAATATTCCAACAACGCTGCAGAATCGCATCCTCATTACAAAAACGGTTTTCACTCGGTTTTCAACACAATGAGTGTGTACCGCGTAATTGTAGGTGGATGCCATTACAGGTCTTGGATGTAGTTGAGGCTATTGTACGATAATTGCTACCCGCTGTAACTACCTAGGCTTTAAGGTAGTCAAAGGTCTAGCAGTGATTAAACCCTCTGACGTGACACAATGTAACGTAAAAGCACTTAAGTAGCACCATTAAACTTGAAACTTTCTTCAGAATAGGACTAAAGTAATTTGCGAAAAAATAAGCTTGATTTATAAAATAATTAAAAAGTTTTTTGCAATCATACACATATAATTCTCGAACATACTTGATAGAATAGTTTTGTTTGGTTTTGGGTGTTCGTTTTATTGAGAAAAATATCCAAACGTGTCGTTTTAATTCGTTTTAATATTGTCTATCTAGGTCGCCTATTCTTATCTGTCTCGCCCTTCTGTCTAGTCGTTTCTGACTATTATTGTTTGTCTAGTGTTTTCTATCTTGTGCAGTCTGATAGTCTTGTATGTCTAGCCTTGATGATCTAGTCGTCACTGTCTATCGTTGTATTTAATATACAGCTATTAGTAGTACTTGAAAGATGTTATCGTTAGAAATATGTTTTTTCTTGCTCATTTGCCCTGATTTGGGTAATGATCTAGAAAAACGAACATCGTTAATCTTTATATCACAAACAAAACAAAACAAATAAATCAATAAGAAAATAATAAAACACAAAAGCGAAAGAAATAACTTAAATAAATACACGCGATAAATAACAAAATAAAGCAAAGGCAAGACAGAAAGTTTTCTAATAAATTGAATAAATGTTTCTTCGCCAGACTGAAAAATATTTTATAAATACGTAATTTTTTTTCAGACTCAAAGCTTTTTTTTGTAACAGGTGATGGTTTTATTTAACGCAAATGAGCATAAAGTTTGTTTATTTTGCTCGACATAATTCCCTTTTTTTTGGTTAGTATAGGTCGATAGAAGTAAACTCCATTTTAGAAAACAATAAATTGCGAAGCAAGGCATCACACAATTTTTTGACAGGAAGGCAATGAACAAGATAAATTTGTGCATACAAAAAATGTCTGCATTTCCGAGGGCACCAGAAACAACCGAATTTTTCATATATTTTTTTTGACGTGTAATCACAATAAAACACAGATAATGACCGAATAAAAAAAAACAAACTGGCGAGTGTGTGTGAAATGGGAAGCGTAAAGAGTTCCGGCAGGACTGCAAAAAAGTAGGCAATAAGTCACGCGAAAAATTCTTTTGTGACTTTTTCCGCTTTTATTCATTCAAAATCCGGATGCTTAAAATCAATAGAGAAACGGATTTGAGACTAAAGATTATTTAAATTTTTTTAGTTAGACAGTCAAACATCACACTTCACACATACCAGAGAGACAAGGCTGAAGGACAAGACTATAAAGACAAGACTACACAGACGAAACTAGACACAAAAGACAAGACAGCGTATTTATTTATTACATATAAACAGTAAAATATACAAGTATATCCGATCCGATCCAGCACTCCGTCGCAACGACACTATGCTGTAAAGACTAGACAGACACGACAAGACCCCCAAGACTAGGTAGAGAAGACTAGGTATACAAAACCGGACAGACAAGACTAGACCGACAAGACAAGGCAGACAAGACTAGATAGACAAAACTAGGCAGATAAGACTAGACGAACAAGACTGGACGGACAATACTTGTCGGAAATGATTAGACGGACAAGACTAGAAGGAAAATACTCTTCGGAAAAGATTAGACGGACAAGACTAGAAGGACAATAAAGAAAAAAACGGACTGGGCTAGGCGGACAAGACTAGACGGACAAAAGTGACGGACAAGACTAGACGGAGAAGACTAGACGGACAAGACTAGACGGACATGACGAGACGGAAAAGACTAGACGGTCTAGACATTTTCTTTGAGGGGCGTAGCTGTACAGACAATTGGAACCTCGGAACCAACTAGGCACTCCGGAAACGCTTGTCGCATGGCTTCAGAGTGCTAGTTTTGTCTACTAATTTTAATATATTTGTTTCGGTATACTACGTTTTAGCGTTTAGTTCTTTGATCGATATAATTGTTTGTACATATTTCTGTACCCTCTCCCAATTATCCTCCAGCATATGTCCATTAATTGTTCATGCATTAAAGGGAGTATCTATGTTTTTCGCAACTTCGATCTTTCGTTCTCCCATCTATAACAATCAAAAATTATAAGGTAAACTTTCACCACAGTATAAACACAGGCTATCCGCTGCTCTACCAATCAGGTGTAAAATGTCCCTAAAGCAACCGTGATTGGTTAGGAATTGTGTCAGGTGGTAACTGACTTCTCCGTTTTCTCGCTTACTCCATGTATTTATGTCTGGAATTAATAGCCAGATAGGGCAGTATACTGCCCATTCTCCGTATTTGTCCATCTTTCTTGTCATTCTTTTAGTACCTTTCCCTTGTTTTCTTTCTAGTATATAATTTGTTTACCATTTTTTTATTTCTCTTCTTTATAGTTTTTGCTGCCTCTGCAGACAAAGTACTATGTGCACTTCACACCCTCAATGCAATCTTCCGTTGGACGGGTGCTAATTTATCCAGGCTGAACCTTGTTTCCAATTTATTTTCCAACAATAGTGCACCATATAGCATATAGACCCCAGTAACGTGGATTTAGAGTTTCTGGCTTACCCCACGTTTGGCAATGTTTGCTCCATTGCTGCGAGGGTTTTTAGACCTTTGCCTGTAGCCTCAGTAAGGTATGCAGCGCAAGTTAGTCCTTATTGAGCTTCCTACTTCTTCTTAGTCTTAGCTTTCTAGGGCGTTTTTGTCGGACGCCCTATCTATTACGCGATTAGCTGTACTCATTATTGCTTGTTCATTATGGCAGTTACAACCAGCGCCAAGTCGTCTGCGAATCCAATTAATATGGCGCCTTCTGGCAGTATAGTTCTTATGATGTCGTCGTATAAGAGGTTCCACAGTGTAGGACCCAATATAGAGCCCTGAGGAACCACACAACTTAACTATATTTCGACCATCTAATTTTGGGCTTGCAGCACTCATTTCCGGTTGGTTAGGAAACAATTTATCATCAGTAACAGATAAGGAGCTATGCGTCTCATTGTCCGTTCACCCATTATTATTTCCCAATTGGCTGTGTTAAACGGATAACGCATATCAAAAGTTTGTAAAGCGCAAATTTTCCTGGTTCCTTTGGTGTCCGTTGTAGCTTTATCTGCGATCTTAATAACTGCATCGTCGTTGCAGTTGACCTGCCTTTTCTAAAAGCGTACCGGCTCACAGTGGTCTGAAATCCCAAAAACCTGGCCAAAATTCAAAGTAATTTGGCGTTTTTTTGGTGAGGTGGGAGTTTGCTCATGAGCGCCAGCGAGTTAACAATCACACCGAACAAAACAAAAACACTTTCATCCCGAGTAGTAAATGCAATTTTTTCTACTAATTTCGGTTATAGAATCTATAATACGACTTTAATAAATCCAATTCGAAGCGAACTGTCAGAACTGTCAGAACTGTCAATCAAAATTGAATTGTTGGTTTGGTCGTTTCCATGGTAACATATTGCATTCTCATAGAAGGTGATACTTTTCAAGTAAAATATCCTAATTTTATTTCTGTTTTTTAAATAGTTTCAGGCTCGTTTTACGTTTGTACATAAAATATTTCATTGAAATTGATGTAATTAATAAGAAAGTCCATGCAAATTTGGTTAGTTAGGTGTTTTAATCAAGAAAATCATAAATTTAAAATGCTCATTTTGGTCTCTAGATGTGAAAATATTTTCATCTCTAGAATGAAAAAAATGCCATTTTCACATATATCAGTAGAAAAAGATTATATTTATATATATATATATATATATATATATATATATATATATATATATATATATGTATATATATATATATATGTATGTATATATATATATATATATATATATATATATATATATATATATATATATATATATATATCAAACATGTATTATAGATAAGTTTTAATTTTTTAATGGATAAAGTTAGGTCCTGTACTTTCGATATGAGGGTTAAAAAGACTTATCTGAGTGTACCTGACTCTGGATATAATTTCAAAGTGCGGCAATTTTCGCGCGCCATTGCACGTTCAAGTATTCGTTAAACAGTGCTGATTGAAAAAAATTATATTATACCTTACAATTGATCGTTTTTAACACAGAAAAAAAGGATTCTTCTTATGAAGTATTCTTCTTATCAAGTATTCGTCAAACAGTGCTGATTGAAAAAATTTATATTATACCTTACAATTGATCGTTTTTAACACAGAAAAAAAAGGATTCTTCTTATGAAGGTATATAGGATTTAACTTTATTTTTAATTTCTTTTATTTTATTAACATCTCAAAAAAAAAATTGTTAAATTTTCCTAATTTTGTGAAGATTTTTTTTTCTCATTTTTTTTTTCATGTAGAACAAAAGTTAAAGAAGCCGCGTACGGTGGCTATATCATTAACGGGACAGTGCTATGAATAGGTTTTTCTAAAATATTGCAAGAAACTAGCTTGTGATAATTAGGATTTTAGCTTTTATACGATGTTTTTTTGAATTTGAAGATGGTGGAGGAGACGGCTGAACTGAATAACAGAACTTTACTCGTTTACTTTTTCTCTTTTAGTCACTCTTTCTTCATTTTTATCTGCAAGCATTTTCAATACAATTGCTTGCCAGTTTTTAAAATAAAAATTAATTTTATATTTAAACAATTTTTTTCGGAAAATAACTATGGAGTGGTCTGCCAAAATTTCTGCCAAAATCACTGGAGGTGATAAAGTTATAATAAAGTTATGCTGTTGACACTGCAAGAAAAGTTGTTGAATTGTAGTCGTGGCACTACATGCCGACAACACTCCAAAAAATTTTAATTCACGGGAATAGGATTATTGAGTCATTGCTTCCAATCGGACAATTATTCGAAGAAGCACAAGAATCGCGCAATAAATATATAAATAAAATTCGAGAAATTTCTGCACGAAAATATAGTAATCAAAAAAACATGGAACATGTTTATAAGAGGCTCTTGATTTCATAAGTTCCTAAAATTATAAGTTTTCGAAACCTTCTGTAAAAATTTTGAATTTTTGAATCAGATAAATCTGATGGTGATTAATAATTTTAACTTTTTTACATTAAATTTTAATAAAATATTTTGTATTTCATTTATTCTCTTTTTGATTGAAACCTCAATTCAAGGAACCAAATTGCATGAAACAGTAAGTTTTTCAAGACAAAAGCAACTATCAGTTAATCAGTTGATCATTTTTCGATTCAGTTTCGTGATCAACGACTTATAAAACCCCTAAATGCCAAGTATCAATAAAATTGAACGTTTTTTTTTCAAAAAATTATCCGCTTTTTCCGAGAAATTTTGAATCTAGTTTCTTGATGAGCGTCCTCAAAAACGCGAGGAGACCAAAAATCACAACATTCCTTCATATTTTGGCCAGATTTTTGGGATTTCAGACTGTGCGCCTGCCGGACTACTTCCAGACGGACAAGAAGAAACAGATAATACTAGACAGACAGAAAAGTTTTGCCTGTCTAAACTTAACAGGACAGACTAAACAGACAGGGCTAATCTTGTCTGCCCCGTTGTGATTATATAGATAAGATTAATACTTACATTGAGTATGTTTAGATTCGTCTTTATTATATAGTCTTGTTTGGTTTGGTGCGTTTTATGTTGCGTGACAAATATTGCGAATAGGTTTGTCTGTCCAAACTTTGTCGTTCAAATCTTGTCTATTCAGTAATGTCGGTCTATTCTTATCTGCCTTCCCTTTCTGTGTTGTCTAGTCGTTTCTGTCTAGTGTTGTATCTCTAGTGTTGTCTGTCTAGTATTGTCGATCTAGTGTAGCTTGATTTGTCTTGACTATCAAGCCTTCACTGCCTAATCTTCAATGTGTAGTGTTTTATTTAATTTACAACAATCTATTATAAGACAAGACCAGACAGACAAGACTAGACAAACAAGACTAGACGGACAAAACTAGATGGACAATACCAGACGGACAAGATTAGATGGATACGACTAGAAGCACAAGACTGGACGGAGAAGACTAGATGGACAACACTAAGAGGAAAAAACTAGACGGATTAGACTAGACGGACTAGACTAGACGGACAATACTAGACGGTCAAGATTAGATGGATAAGACTAGACGAACAAGACTAGACGGACAAGGCTAGGCAGACAAAACTTAAGAAACTAGACTAGACAGACACCGCTAGTTTTGCCTGTCCAGACTTGATTAAAAAGATAAAAATTATACTTGCTTTGAGTATGTTTAGATTGGTCTTTCTAATATAGTCTTGTTATTCCGATCCAATCTCTCTGGTTTAAATTCAAAGATCCTAATGTAGGTTGACATAATCTTCATGAGTGTTTTTGAATTTGACGTGAAGGAAAATCTCCTAAATATTTTAACCTCAAGCGTCCTCGATTTCCCGAAAGGGAGAAAGTTCTTTTAATAAATATAGAATGAATGCGCGATTTATAAATATTAAATCAGGCAACAACTTCGATAAATCCGCAAAAACCCGTCTGAAAAAAAAAAACAATAAATTGGCGAAGAAACCGACAATATTTTCCCGTCGATGGAGGATTGGTGTCAATTTTGGGGAGGATATTTATTAAAAATATTTGTCGACGTCGCGACAATTTTCCGGTAACTCCGAATAGAATGCGGAGGAATTCGATGTTTTTTCTTTTCTATTACCGTTTCAGCTGCACACACATGTTCGAAATGGAAGTGCTAGAACTATCAATTCGCAAAAAAATTCTCAGCAATTTCTTATATGAAAAATAGACAAATCTTAAAAATTTTGTAGCATCTACACGTCAGATTGGTGCATTTAATGATTGCTGGGTATGGGGCTGCATCCCGTCATTCGGTTGGCCTTGTTATCTTTTGGTCGGCAAGGTATATGGTAATTGAATTAAACTAGTTTGACCAACTGTTATCTTGAATAAATAATATTATTGCCTCAAGATTAACGATTTACAGAGAATACACAATGAATTCGAACATTTATAATCTGAACTCTACCGCGCCACCAGTCTCTCTACTGATAATTCTAAGAACTAATTATCCATAAGTCTGATAATATTTGGACTTAAAACAATTTAAAATATCAAGACTAATTATAAATAGAAACAAAATTTTCAAATAAAACGTACAACAAACTTCACGTATTACTAAAAATATGAGGTGGGCTTCCACACTGAGCTTTACAAAATGGTAATCAAAACACTTGCTGCCACTATTTTTATAAGGATTTGCACCAGATTAGTGCCCAGCAAGCAATGACTTTTTATTGTTTCATTATTTTCGCTCTGAAAGTACAATGAATTCCAAAATTTTGCCTATTTCTGCAAAAGCACAATTTATTATGAAAATATAAAATTTAAAAAAATGTTTATCAAGACATAGTAAATTTAGTGATAATGTTTCACTTGGCACGAAAGTGCAGGATACCATTACTTTCTTAAGTTGTACTTATAATTAAATTAATTTATTTTGAATTTAAATGTAGTAATATTCATATTCATTACTTTTTATTTTAGTTATGTTTGGGCTAAACAAACAAAAGGAACCTTACTAAATTCTTGGACTTGGAATTGGAGAAATTTCCATCAATCCTAAAACAATATCTTGTACCGATCTTCCTTCTACTGTGTTGTACTATCTTGTACCGAATCATCTTTGATAGTTAAAACTAATTTCACAACCAAAAAAATTATTTCAATAAACTAAAACTTATACATTTACAATTACATTTGAGCCTTGAATAGAATAGTTATGTCTGTCCAAACAACTAAAATTAGTTTTTAGCCCTAGGTTTCTACAATATTTTTGAAATATTGTTTACACAAAGTTTCGCATGAAATTAATGCCGTATTATCGAAATAAGAACGCACGTCTAGTTTCGTTTTTACTCTTTTTTTGTATTTCGGCAAACAAAAGATTCCGCTCATTGTCCTTAAACAATTAAACCATTGTTACCGAAAACTAATTACGTTTTACACTCGTTGCCTTTCAACTCAGCATCCTTCCTAACAAAACTTGTTTCCACATTTGCTAAAAAAACAAACAAACTTTACAACTTACATACAAAAAACTACAACAAACTTTTCATCAAATCTCGATCTTATTCGAGGGTTTATTATTGAAAGGTTAATTAGCTTGAACTTGCTACAAATCGTAATTGGCATTATGCAAATGAATAGTTAATGTCTAAAAATAGAATATTATCTGGATTCAGAGTCCTAATAAAAGCGGATAAACTGTTCACATATGTCTATTAAATTTTAGTCCTGTAATTAACTTAACGTTTATAGTCTCCAACGAGAATGTTCTACTTAGTATTTTTCCATCCCCAATTCTCATTTGAATAACACTACATACAACTAGTTAATTAAATACACTTGTGATTGCGCAATAAAACATTAAATAATCGATAACAAATAGATTTGATTGTCTAAAAGATTTTCCAAAATTAGTCTAAAAGATTTGCTAACAGACAGTATAATATCTTGCGTAAATCGCTGCGTGAAATAGTGAGAATGTTAATTTAGACGAAGTAAATGTCATAGTTACGAGGACATAATAAAGACGACAGTCGTTCCGGGTGCAGGTTAATGATAATAATGTAGGTGCAAATCCGGTTAGTAAAGGAATGTGTGTGAGAATGACAAGCATGTGTAAGTCGGCGTCTGGAAGATGGACGTCGGGACGCAGGCCGGCGAGCTCCTTGTCAGCGTGATGAACGACCTCTCCTCATCACTCAGCATCTGACAAATTACTTCCAACCTTCTGTTGCCCCCCTCGGCTATGGATACGAACAAAAACTACTTACATTTACGTTTCTGTATTGCTTTTCCAGATGGGGGAGAACATTAGAAAACAGGTCGGGAAAAGAACGTTTAAAATGAGGAATTGCAAATGAAAAACCTCTTAGTTTCTGGTGAATAGGAGATAATTCGTTATTGATGGAATAATGTAGCAGTTTGCCATCAGTTACAGCCGTCTTAATAACGCATTAATTACAGGAAATCTGCTGAAAAGGAAAGAATTGGTCCATCCGAGCGGATGTAATATAAAGCCTTTTCTGACGACAGAATGGCAAGATTTATACCGACGCCGAAATCCATCTTAATTATCCGACTAATTTTACCTTTTGATTTATTTCAACAAAAAAAAACCTGAAAAATTAAGCAACGAAACAAATGATAACATTTATAAGTCTGCATATCTACAGAATCAAAGGAAAAAACTTAATTCAACAAAATGTTAATTATATAGCTTAACTACAGAGAGTTATATGTCTAGACTTGTTCAAATAGTCAAAAGTCAAAGTAAATTTCCAAAGTAGTAATGAAAAAAAACCAATAAAATAACCTGTTTAAGCAGTAAACCGTTAATCGTTTTTTTTTCTTTCTCCGGCATCATAAAAACTTTTATTGATCCGCAGCATATAAAAAGCGAACGTTTTATTGCAAGAAAAAACAACAGAACTTATTATCGAGCTATATTTAGCAAAATAAAGCTACTACTGTTTAATCCTTTACTTGTAAACCGGAGATTTGCTAAGAAATACATATAAGTAAATTTATAAAACCCAGATGCAAATATAACTTCAATCCGCAGCTTCAATCCCGGTTTCTCCCAAAGTTTCGCTCTTTTCTCTTACTGTTTCCCGCCATAAAAGGAAATTTTTATATTGGCATTCAACGGGCACAAAGAATTCAATATGTTACTCTCTGAAGCTCTCGAAATTATATTTGCTATTTCATTTGCAAAACAACCACTGCGACAAGTTTAGAGATTTTAAACAGCACGATAAAGATTTAAAAGAATAAACGGAACATAAATGGACAATATTGAGTAGACAAGATTAGAGAGACAATACTGGACTGGAAAAAGTAGACAAATATGTCTAAATAGAAACAATACATAGTCACGATTAGTCAGTCACGAATTATGAGTGAAGACTGTACAGGCAAAACTCTCAGGCAAGACTAGTCATACAACATTACATAGACCTAACCCAGAGATGGACATAATAGGAGTTGAATTAGTATTTGCAATATTTATGCGCAAGTTGAGCTTTCGGTGCTAGACAAGTCGCTCCTATGAAATAAATTGTATACGCTTTTAGTCCGTGGATTGTCAATTGAACAAATAAGCTCTTTATTCATAATTAAACACAAGCGAACGTTAATAATTTCGAAACTATTCATAAAATTATTTGCTAAATTTTCATTTGGTTTATCATTATGAAACTGGCGAAGTTATATGCAAGCATAGTCATTCAGTGTGGAATTTGCCGATAAAGCTGAAACTATCGAGACAAGATAGAAACAGTTTATATATGCTGCAAACAGACTAGTTTGTTTTGCATTAAACTTTGGTATGAAAGAGAGACACGTTTCAAATTTATCTAAATAAATTCTACTAGAATTTATTGTATTTAGAAATTAGATAGAAAGGCAACAAAGTTTAGAGATAGCACAGAAGGCTAGATAGGCAAGAACAGAAAGAAAAAATTCTTGTTTGTATAGTCAAGGTTAGTCTTGTCTGTATAGTCATATCTGTCCCGTCTAGTCTGTCAGTCTTGTTAAACAAGCATTGCCTGTAAAGTATTGGGTGTCTAGTCTTGTTTGTCCAGTCTGGTCTGCCTAGTGTTGTCTGTCTTGTTTTATCAGTTTGGTCTTGTAGGTTTAGCTTCGTCTGTTTAGTCAAATCAAATCAAAATCAAAAGATATTTTTTTCAGTAATAAGCAGTTTTTACAAAAGTGAATAAAATACTAAATTATATGTGTCAGTAAAAGCATAAACCATGATAATGCAAGTAACAGGAGCAGTATCGTAGGATTGAACACAAAGTAGGTTACTTCTAATTAGTACAAACATTAATATACTAATACATAACAGAGGTAAAGAAATACAAATTGAAGTAACATTTTTGCTGACTTTTGGCCGGATTGAAATATAAAGTAGTCCTCCATTGTGTAAGCCTCCATGTTGTTGATATCTCCTTCTTCTTCCGAATAGGCCAACTTTGGACCACGCCTGTTCAACTGTTGGGCTTTGACCTTTGCCCAGTATTCTCGCATCTTCTGCCGTTGTAACTCCTTTCTCTCTTCTGTTCAGGAAGAACCCCGAAGGAAAGGTACCTCCTTTGGGGTTTTTCCTGAAATCCACGGACTTCCTTCAGGGTGCGTCTCACAGAATGTCTGTTTTGGAGATCTGTTATTCTCAGTTGTTTAATATCCTTCTCGGTTTCTGTCAACCGAGTGGTACGAACCTTCTTGTTTTGGCAGAAGGTGAACAGACTGTTGGTTAGTCGGTTTGGAGGCAATCTTGCAACGTGGCGATAGAAAGCTGCCGTTCTTTTCCTTGCACTGTCATCTGAGCATCTCAATATGTTCGTAGAGCTCAGAGTTATGCCGCCTTCGGAATTCCTCGTCTTCCTTTGCCGGGCCTAAGATCTTCCTGAGGATTCTCCTCTCTCTCTCTGATTTCCAATTTCTCTACCAGACCTCTCCGGTTCAAGGAAAGATACTCCATGGCATATAGGGCTTCTGGTCGTAAGACTGATTTGCAGTGCTTAAGTTTCAGGTTGAGTGACAGGCATTTCTTGTTATAAGTGTTCTTAGTCAGTCGATAGGCTAGTTCTATCTTGTTGACTCTCTTGGATAATGATGCTCTTTCTGATAAGTTGGGTTCAATCCATTCGTCGAGATTCTTGAATTTCTCAGTCCTCTTGATGTTTTCCTGCTCTAGTAACATCTCTCTGTTTGCTTCTCTGATGATGTTGAAGAATTCTGTTTTCTCCAGCGACACTTGAAGACCCACTTTGGCAGCCTGTTATCTGAAGCAACCTAACTGCTGCATTGTTGCCATCTCTAGAGAATCAGCAAACAGTGCCATGTCATCTGTTATGTTGTTAATATATTCAAATAATTTATGTTTATTATTTATTAATCTCATTATGAATCTGATATCTTTAGGTAATGCATTGAAGAGTTCTATACCGGCACATGTAGGGCTTTTCTGTCAACTTCAACTTATGCTGGGGTATGTTGTAGGCTGAACTTGCCTAGCATTTTGACTCTGTTAGACTAAATAATTATCAACATACTTTCTGTGTTTATAAATGAAAACAAGTATTTCATAGATGTAGGTTCCAAGAACTGCCGGATTTTCGCGATTTTAAATTTCCCACGACAAGATGCCCTGTATTCTAGATTATATTATATTCTAATAGACTGCTTTGGATTCTAAATTGACATTTAATATCCTTAGCGCTGCCTCAAAATACAATACAGTGGCGGAGATGGGAGTGGAAATTGGCAAAATATATACATACATGAGACTTAAGACGTAAGCCTACAGGCTTGGAGGGTTAGAGGATTCTTTGTGCCTAACTGGCTTTATTCAATTTGGGCATAGCTAAAATGTGGTTTCCAAAGTTTAGGGTGTTATCAACATTCACTGCTAGAAGTCTTACAGATTGCTTTGCAACAAACAGATAGTTCCCTATGGCAATATGTTCTGTATAATGTCTCAAACTTCTTTTTGTTTTAAATATAATGATGTTGGTTTTGGAATTGTTAATTACGAAACGGTTTGAATTGAACTAGTTTATTAACCGGTTCATAATCAATGTTGAATTAGTATGGATTTCTTCTACACTACGGTTTTTTAGAAGGAGACTAGTGTCATCCGAGTAGTTAACCAACAGAGCTGCTATATTGTCTATTGTTGCAGGCAGATCGTTGACGTAAATAGTAAACAGCCCAAAATACTCGTAACTCTAGATGTAACCAAGTCGTAAGGTATTTCAATTTTCTTCACCCATTCTATCGGTGTCCCTCTGATTCCATACTTTCCATTTTATTTAGAAGAATATTGTGGTTAACAGTATAATAAGCCTTATATAAATCGACCAGAATATCGGAAGGCATGTCTTGGTTATCAAGTGGCTTGTAGATATTATCAATATAATGGAAACGAGTCGTTTCTACACTTTTCCCTTTGATAAAACCTTGCTGGCAGACGCTAATGGTATCATATTTCTCTAGAAAAGATCCCATTCTTACTTAAAAGGTCTTCTCTGCAACCTTTGCAGAAGAAGATAATATACTGATAGGTCTATAGCTTGTCATGTCATTTTTATCCCCTTTCTTAAATATTAGGATAATTGTTGAAGTTTTAAGTAGTTCTGGGAAAATATCAGAGACTATGGAGTTGTTGGCTATATACAGTAGTGGGTCTGATTTTCCCAAAAATTTTCTTTGATAACTGGAATGGGTATGTCGTCGATCCGTCAAATTTTTTGTTTTTCATATTCATGGTGATATTGTAAAGCTCCGTTGCCGCGAGGGTCTACCACCTTGACTTGCTTGTTACGGGGATGTAACTATGAAGAGGGAGAGATGGGAGATTTTTTGTTATTTCTTCAACGTAACCTGTGAAGAAATTGTTAAATTTGTCGCTCAAATTGTTGGGCTTTTGCTTGCATTTTCGATTATTTGTATAGGAATAGGGTTTAATTGCGTGATTTTTTTAATCATGTCCCAATTTGTTCTGCTAATGTTATCAGCCTTGTCTGTCTAGTCTTGTCTGTCTCGTCTTGTCTGTCTAGTCTTGTCTATCTAGACTTGACTCTCTAGTATTGTCTGTCTAGCCTTGTCTGTCTAGTCTTGTCTCTCTAGTCTTGACTGTCTACTCTTGACTGCCTAGTCTTGTCTGAATAGTCATATCTATCTACTCTTTTCCGTCTAGTCTTGTCGGTCTTGTCTTGTCTGTCTAGTCTTGTGTGTCTAGTCTTGTCAGTCTAATAAAAATAAGAGCTACTGCCAACGCTACTGCTACTGTAGCTGTACTGCTACTGCCAACGAATTCAGAAAGCTTGTAAAGGCTAATCTAAATACTAAAGCCGGCCTAAAAAAAGGAACAGACGAAATGTGGACACTCTCCGGAGCTCTGAAAGAATATGGTGAAATGAACAGCTATTCCAACACTCTGAGGAGACAAACCCAAGGGAAAAGCACGCCACCCATGAAGCTAGCACGCAGACGACATAATAGAATCGTGATGAGGACGAAGTATTGCTGGAAAGGCTATAACAGGAAATAAACAGAGGCACATTTTGAGGAGCTCGGGAGAAAGGTCTGGCCACCAAAAGCTTTTCGTAAAGCCAAAGATGGGCATGGAAATGTGCTACTAACTCCAGAATGGGTCGTGGCCTGGTGCACGGCAGAAGACCTGACGGCTGATACAGGGGTAACCAAAACGCTAGTAGAAGCGTATGCGAGACAAATAAAAATGTCTAAGCAAGAGGTTGCAATGGAAAAAGTGGCATATCTAAAGCACACAATCGAGGCACCTACTGAAAACGACGAAACCACGAAAAAGAACAGATATATCTATATATATATATATATATATATATATATATATATATATATATATATATATATATATATATATATATATATATGTATATACCAAATGCTAACAGGGAATAAAATTACAGAACGCGTAGACCCAGAAACAACTTTCAGCTGCCTACAAACTTTAGAGGATTAAGATTACTATAAACAGAAATAAACAAAATTATATATAGACCTGCAACTAAAAACTGGCTAACTATGAAAAAGGCAATTGAATTTACATTCGCTAATACCGATGTAGAGGCCAGAATATACAGGCAACAGGGTCACTTAGCAGAGGACACAGAATCAATACCGTAAAAAAACGTCACGATATGGATAGAAGTTGTGATAAAACGCTCAAATACAAAGGCAGAGGGAAATCGAAAGAAATATAATACAGAGGCAGTTCTCATCAAGGAGGAAGGTTTTTTGCACATTTCCAAGGATGTTTATATCCTGATCTCCTAGAGAAGACACGTAATGAGGTTGACACAGCCGGAGTAGACATCACAGCAATGAGAAAGTCCAAAACAATTACTTTTAAAGGTGAAAGCTGGTCAGGCGCATGAATTGAGAAGAAGCAGAATTCAAAATTACCCAACGATTGATGCTCGCTTCAAAACAGATAATGTAATAATACACATCAAGGACTTAGACACTGTCATAACAACAAACGAAATAGAGCAGGCAATCAAAGAAAACTTCGATGTTGAAGAATAGGATACAAATGTTGAGGTGAGAAACATGAGATCCTGCTATGGGGAACCCAAATTGCAACCGTGGTACTACCGAGAACCTAAGCACTAAAGGTCCTGGAGAGAAACCGAGTAAGAATAGGACTGTATAGGACTTTGAATGGAGCCTACGTATTCAGCAGTAGAATGCACAACTACCGATGGAGAAAATGATAGAGGTGACTAAAGCACTACTCCCAAACCATACCAAACCAACCTGAAAGGTTGGTTGCGCAACCTGAAGTTGACAACATTCCTCTGTTCACAGAAGTAAACATAGCAAGTAGCCGTCTGCGCAACAACAAACCTCCAAGAATATATGGTATCCCCACCGATGCCGTAAAAATAACTGTACAAAATATCTCTTCCCTCATACTGTTAATATTAAAAAAATGTCTACTTATCGGCACATTCCCAACCAGATGGAAGCAAGCTAAATTAGTATTAATACAAAAACGAAACAAGCCTCTAGGTGTACCTTCTTAATACCTTTTAATATCCTTGATGTCGCTGGCAAAATGCTGTAACATATAATTTTAGCACAATTAAAGAAATAACTAGAAAACGACAGAACCTAACCTAACCTATCTGAAAGACAATTCGGATTAAGAGTACCTCTACAATAGATGCTATAAATTATGTCATAAATATAGTGGAAAAGGCAAAAGAGGGTACAAAACGAACAAGAAAAATATGTGCGCTTATATTATTAGACATGCAAAATGCAGCGTGGCAGTAACGCTGCATTTTGCATGTCTAATAATATAAGCGCACATATTTTTCTTGTTCGTTTTGTACCCTCTTTTGCCTTTTCCACTATATTTATGACATAATTTATAATGGATATAATGGATCAATTAACACAGAGAGATATATCGCCATGTCTAATAATTAATTCTAGAATGATTCCTAGCTATCTATGCGACCGCAACATCATCCTCCGTGCTGATAACAAAGTTCAAACCAGTAGCGTCAACCGTGGTGTTCAACAGGGCTCCGTAATAATAATGGACCGTTTCGATGGAACGTAGTCTACGACGGTGTCCTCAGGCTGAATTTACCCGAAGGAGTTAACATCATCGGTTTTTCGGACGATCTGGCACTCACGGTACTGGGTAAAACAGAAAGTCACCATGTCATCAAAGTCTCTCCACCTAGCGCCGGAAAATTCCGAAGCGGTTCTGACAACGGGATAGAGAAAATTAGCCCCTATATCATTTACAGTGTTGGGTGTGAACATTAAACCAAAAAACTCTTTAAAATACCATGGCATCATAATTGACAAAAGTCTGTCCTTTATGAAAATAAATGCAGCACTAAGGAAACTAATGCTTATTGTGGGGGGACCTAGAGGCAGTAAACAAAGGCTTCTACGCACTGTGGCTCACTCTCCCATGCTTTATGGAGCTTCCATAAGGGTAGACGCCCTTAATATGGAAAAAAAAAATCAACCAATTAGCAGTATTCTAGAGAAAAATTGCATTACAAATCTGCAGTGCTTACCGAACAGTATTTCAAAATGCAGCTTTGGTAATTGCAGGTATCCCACCCATCGAACTACAGGCAAAATATAGGAATGATCGATATGAGGCAGGTCAATATCCCGCATTTCGATCGCCACATGTTTAGGTTTTTATCTCTCCAGACATCTTCATTGATTGCCCGGTACATCATCGTTGCTATAACTCCATCTAGCCATGTCGTAGCTGGTCTTCCTCGTTTCTTCTTATTCGATGGAGAGTATTCAAAGGCCTTTCTTGGCCATCTGTGTTCTTCCATACGCCTCATATGTCCATAGCATATAAGCTACCTAGTTTCTATCCTGTCAGTTGTTTTGTGTATTCTATTTGTAAGTCGTCTAATTTCTACATTTGGTTAGTGTTCTAACCTAGATTTTCGGCATGATTTCTGAGAAAATCCATTTCTACGGCGTCTATCTTGCTACTATCTTACTATTTGCTATCTTGCTTACTATCCTTGCCGATTCCGTCAACTGCCAACATTCTGACCCGTAGGTTAATATTGGCTCTACGATTGCTCTGTAGAGTGTCAGTTTTGTTTTTAAGGGGATTCGATTGAACCAAAGTAATGGATTCAGAATCCGTACGCCTTTTTGTCCTTGTTGTGCCCTGCGTCGTATATCTTGGACAGATGAGTCTTGGTTTGATATAATACTAGATATTTTTATTTTTTGCATTTTCTTATCTGTTTTAACTGCAGATCTGTATTTTCATCTCCTTCACCTACTCTTAAGTATTCTGTTTTGGCTACGTTCATTTTCATTCCCGCCAATTCAGATTCATCTTTTAGTTTTCTTAACATATAGTCTGCATCTTCTTTCAATAAAGCTTCTAAAATGAGGCCAGTGCCAAACTCACTTTGAAGTGGCCGGAAAAGTGGAAATCAGACATATATCTACAGGACTATAGGAATTGATACCGAGTTACCAGAGCAACAGAGGGGATTCTGTACAAAAAGGCAAAGTGGTCAAACTTTGAGGGAAAGTTTCTAATCCTTAGTAAAAACATATCACCAACAACTGATGAATGTTTTTCCTCTAAACAAGTTTCTTCCTTTGCACATGCACTTAACGCATGTTTAATTCAAGCTGCCCAATAAACTATTCCTCCAAGAAAACACTTAAAAAAAACATTCTGTCCAATGGTGGACTCCAGAACTAACCCTCCTCCGAAAGCAATACAACCGTCTAAGACGTAAATAGCAGCAAAGTTCAGGACAAATCAGAGAACAAAGACGCATATTTTACCAACAGAAGCATAGGGAGTATACAGCACGGTTCCTAGAGACAATCAAGGAAAACTGGCGAGAATTCTGCACTCCAACCAATGAGAATCTTTTGGGTACTGTATACAAAATCACCAGGGGAAAAAAACCCTCCACAGGTTACCTTACTGGTTTAAAACTAGGAGACTCTACTCTCGATCTTAAAGAGACTGCTTATGTTCTAGTCGACACATTTGTCCCAGAATACACAGGGGTAGAGTCGGTGTGTGTCGCTTACACACCGACAAATCAGAGAAGACGCACTAAGAGGGAAAGGATCGAACGAACGACATATTTCTTTCACATATGGAGGTCGAATTGGTCATTGCACGAATGAACCCAAAGAAAGCGCCAGGTATCGATAGAATTTCATCAGTCATTGTTCAAGTTGCGTTCAAATCCGCTCCTGGAATGTTCTTGACACTTTTAAATAAGTGCCTTATGTATGGGGTTTCCTCTGCCTGCTGGAAGCAGCAACTTGTAAAAATAATTGCCATTCTCGATAAACCTGGTCTAGCAGCAAAAGGTTTCTGACCGATTAGCTTGCTTCCTGTTGTAGGGAAAATCCTAGATGCACTACTCAATCGAGCATTTCTGGTACAGTCACAATTTACTCAATAAACATCAGTATGGATTTCGCAAAGGAGTTGGCACAATCGATGCAATTACCAAAGTTATAGAGTTCACAAGGTCATCAAGAAATAAACAGCTATATTGTACAGCCATATCCTTGGACATAAGAGGAGCC
Organism: Phosphuga atrata; assembly: GCA_944588485.1. NCBI lineage: Eukaryota > Metazoa > Arthropoda > Insecta > Coleoptera > Silphidae > Phosphuga > Phosphuga atrata. Next base: position 56,680,463 of record OX155892.1, read on the forward strand.
TTTGATAACGCCTGGTGGACGTTAATTATCCATGGCCTCATCTATCAAGACTGTCCGAATAACCTAATTAATTTGGCAAAGAGTTACTTCGCAGAAAGAAAATCCATTATCACAGAGCCAGGTATTTATATAGAAAAAGTTGTTAGAAAAGGTTGTCAGCAAGGTTCCAAGTCAGGTCCAGGATTCCGGAAAATTTTATATAATTTGATATTTGATAAACACCTTCCAGAGGGCTGAGAGTTAGTTGCCTACGCGGATAACACAATGCTTCTCGTTAATAGCAGAACAATCAACGACATGAAACGGAAAAGTAACCAGGCCCTGGAGACCCTTCACCAATGGACACTAGAATGCAAACTCAATTTCAACGTAGTAAAGACGGTGGCCTTATTCTTCGGAAAATCTGTAATAAAAAATAAAGGCAAAGGAGACCGGTTTTTACTCTTGGAGATGTATGTATTAAATGTAAAGAGTATATTAAGTACCTAGGTATTCTGATTGACAGGTTCCTAAATTTTAAAGCCCGCATCAAGCAGACTTGTGCCAAAGTAAGAACCTGTACCTTAAGAATGGGCATATCATTTGGAATGGAATGGGGTCTTAATAAATCAGCTATATCATATATTTACAGAGCCTTGGAACCGGCCTTGCTCTATAGGGCATTCGATATGGCAGATGTCGTGTAAATCAAAAGAAAACCTGAAACTCCCGGGAGCGCAACGTCCTACCACCATTCGAGCAGCAAAAACCTACCGCACGGTCTCTACGGTGGCAGCCTGTGTCATCTCTTGTCTTGCTCCAATAGACTTAAAAGTCAAACAAGCTGCACTCGCCGTCAATATGCACTCCATGGAGGAAAATCTGTTTAGAGAAGTTACTGGGGTAAACGCCTCCCCAAACCAAATCGAAACACGCGCAAATATAGAAGAATTTATTCACCCGTCAGGTGAATACATTATCCACGCGAATATATACAGATGGCTCAAAATTCAAATATGTTCCCGTAATGTCCCCGTAAACATAGACCACATTCAATTATCTGCGATAGCCGATCAGTGTTGGAAGCCTTAAAATATCTTTCAAGGCCCACAGAAGTTTTAGTGGAAACGTGGCAGGCGCCAAAAGTCTTATCAGGCAGAGTCAACTTAGGATGACACTGTCGACTGACTTCTGGCGAAGAGTTGCAGGATATCCCATTTTTATAAACTAAAATACCAAGTGAAACTATTAAGCAAAGCATAGCTTCGTACAGCCTAAAAGAATGGCACTTGAGATGGGATGGCTCAAAAACTGGGCTCTGGACGAAGAATGTTATACCCTATATAGAAGATTGGACAAAAATGGATCTACATCCCACTCACCAAATGCAAATGGTGCAAATGGCCATATAAACTTTCAGGCCTACCTCCACAGATTTGGAAAGAGGGAATCGCCGAATTAAATAATTAAAATTTAATGGAGCCGGAGGCATATAGCCAAAAACGCAACAGAACTAATAACAGCAAATAAAATCATAGTGGAAAAATTTCATCAGCAGTGCAGCCCAATTTAAGAGGCTTGACCATGATTAAACTAACTAAGTTCTAAAAATATGGCCATAATGACAGTATAGCTAGCATAGTGTCTTTTATACAGAATGCTGAATACATATGCTACAGCATATGTGAAAATAAATAAGCTGTCTAGCCTTCTCTGTCTATCCTTGTGTGTCTCGTCTTGTGTGTCTAGTCTTGCCTGTCTACTCTTGTCTGTCTAGTCCTGTATGTCTAGTCTTTTCTCTCTAACCTTACCTGTCTAGACTTGTCTGTCTAGTCTTGTCGGTCAAGTCTTGCTTGTCTAGTCCTGTTAGTCTAGTGTTGTCTGCCTAGTCTCGTCGGTCTAGTCCTGTTTGTCTAGTCTCGTCTGTCTAGTTTTGTTTTTAAAGTTTTGTATGTCTAATATTGTTTGTCTATGCCCCACCAACATATCTAGTGTCCTGTACGTAGCATTGTCTGTCCTAATCTATGCTGTATCATTTTATCTGCAAATCCGTTAAAATCCGTCGCATCTTATCATTTTGATCGTCCCAATAGGTTTAGCATAACTATTACCGGGTTTCGTATTCTTGCATAAATTATAGTTTCGCATTCTCGCATAGACACTGTGATTAATTTAATGAGTATAAATGGCTCGAGTCCTTAACGTCTAATGGCAGCCGAATGTCAGATTTATCCCACCGTGATATTTAGTTTAAATGCGGGCGCCTGTTCTAGTGTTGGTGCGAGTGTGTGACGGTTTGTTAGTGTGTGCGTGTGAGATGGGGGGTGCTTAGATCTGCTATCTGAGTGATAATGAAGTCTGCCTAAACACTGAGAGCTAAGCAATTACCGAAGTCGCAGACACGCGGGTGTTTTCTTAAAACATGCCGCGTTTTGGGGAGCTTCCGCTAATGCCTTTTGGAAATTGTTTGAAATGAGACCCCAACTGATCAACCGACTACTCCTAGGTTACATTAAGCAACGAAGTTTTAAACTTGAGGACTTTTTATCAATGCAAATCTAATTGGGAATAAAACTTGTTTTTACAATGAACACAAATTAGTTCATAAATGATTTAATGAATGAAACGTTTTTTATATATATATATATATTTTATAGTCACTTGTTTTAAATAGTCACATTTGCGATCAAATCAGCTTGAAGGTTTTTATAAAACACAACAAGAATTACACCACATTGAAAAATCCGTATTTCACCAGCTTTAATCCGCATTTGACAGCCACTGTTACTCTTATTGGGATTTACCCAACATGAAATCACTAAACAACAGCAACCGTAATTATTTTTCGCAATTTGAAACCGGAAACTGCTTTTGTTTAATTTTACTTTTCAAGCTAATATTGACGAATTTCATATGGCATTGTCATTTCTATTCAAGTGACATACCCCTAATGAAAACCACTTGGGATCACGGAATAACGATTCGGTATAGCTACATTTTCAAGCTTTACGATCGATTTATTAAATCTAGTTTTATATTAATATCGACGTTTACAAATGAATTATTCCAAATTTGACCAGGAAATGGAATCATAAATCAAATATTATGCAAGCTTAATATAATATCTAGTAGGAGTATAAAACATGAAGAGAAGAATATAGGGATAGAAGATCGAGTAGATAAGTTTATATAGCCAAATTGGAAAATCTACTATAGATAGACACGATAATAATAGACAAACAAGAGCAAACTAAACGACTGAACAGAAAAATAACAAGACAGACAAGTTATGACATACAAGACTAGATAGAAACTACTAGACATAAATGGTTAGCAACAGAAAACTAAATAACCCACAGAGACATGACATAAGACAGGATATACTGACGAGACTAGATGATAACACTATTAAAAAAAAACCGTCAAAATATACTAGACAGAAAATACTCGACACAAAATAAAAGAGGGAGAGAAGTAATTATAAATAGTTAACCAAGACTAAATAAATCAAACTAAACAGACAAGATTAGATAAACAGGTATCGGCGGATAATAGTAAATAGACTAGACAGACAGAAGTGGTGTCAGTCGACTATAGAGAGACTACAAAACAAAGACTAGACAGACATCACTCGACAGACAAGACTAAAACTAGACAGACAAGACTTTTTTTTTCTCTTTTATTTTAACCCTGGGACCGCTTGTGGCATTTACATTCAGGGTGTCAGTTGTCATATTATTTAAATACAATAAAATTAATTGACAATAAAATAAGTTAAATGTGTTTGTGTCTTATATCGCAGTACATGGTAGCTGGGATTAGTGGCTGTTTAGGTTGTTTTCCTCTTTTTCCGGAGACGTTCATCAGCTTCTTTTTGGGATAAGATCTTGTTCATAGGATCATTCCGTTTATAGAGTCCCAGTCTTCTTGTGATTGTAGCATTTTTTCAACTGTATTCCTTGGATTAAGGTAGACAGACAAGACTAGACAGACAACACTAGACAGACAAAACTAGACAGACAAGACTATACAGACAAGACTAGACAGACAAAACTAGACAGACAAGACTAGACAGACAAGACTAGACAGACAAGACTAGACAGACTAGACAGACTAGACAGACTAGACAGACTAGACAGACTAGACAGACTAGACAGACTAGACAGACTAGACAGACTAGACAGACTAGACAGACTAGACAGACTAGACAGACTAGACAGACTAGACAGACTGGACAGACTAGACAGACTAGACAGACTAGACAGACTAGACAGACTAGACAGACTAGACAGACTAGACAGACTAGACAGACTAGACAGACTAGACAGACTAGACAGACTAGACAGACTAGACAGACTAGACAGACTAGACAGACTAGACAGACTAGACAGACTAGACAGACTAGACAGACTAGACAGACTAGACAGACTAGACAGACTAGACAGACTAGACAGACTAGACAGACTAGACAGACTAGACAGACTAGACAGACTAGACAGACTAGACAGACTAGACAGACTAGACAGACTAGACAGACTAGACAGACTAGACAGACTAGACAGACTAGACAGACTAGACAGACTAGACAGACAAGACAGACTAGACAGACTAGACAGACTAGACAGACTAGACAGACTAGACAGACTAGACAGACTAGACAGACTAGACAGACTAGACAGACTAGACAGACTAGACAGACTAGACAGACTAGACAGACTAGACAGACTAGACAGACTAGACAGACTAGACAGACTAGACAGACTAGACAGACTAGACAGACTAGACAGACTAGACAGACTAGACAGACTAGACAGACTAGACAGACTAGACAGACTAGACAGACTAGACAGACTAGACAGACTAGACAGACTAGACAGACTAGACAGACTAGACAGACTAGACAGACTAGACAGACTAGACAGACTAGACAGACTAGACAGACTAGACAGACTAGACAGACTAGACAGACTAGACAGACTAGACAGACTAGACAGACTAGACAGACTAGACAGACTAGACAGACTAGACAGACTAGACAGACTAGACAGACTAGACAGACTAGACAGACTAGACAGACTAGACAGACTAGACAGACTAGACAGACTAGACAGACTAGACAGACTAGACAGACTAGACAGACTAGACAGACTAGACAGACTAGACAGACTAGACAGACTAGACAGACTAGACAGACTAGACAGACTAGACAGACTAGACAGACTAGACAGACTAGACAGACTAGACAGACTAGACAGACTAGACAGACTAGACAGACTAGACAGACTAGACAGACTAGACAGACTAGACAGACTAGACAGACTAGACAGACTAGACAGACTAGACAGACTAGACAGACTAGACAGACTAGACAGACTAGACAGACTAGACAGACTAGACAGACTAGACAGACTAGACAGACTAGACAGACTAGACAGACTAGACAGACTAGACAGACTAGACAGACTAGACAGACTAGACAGACTAGACAGACTAGACAGACTAGACAGACTAGACAGACTAGACAGACTAGACAGACTAGACAGACTAGACAGACTAGACAGACTAGACAGACTAGACAGACTAGACAGACTAGACAGACTAGACAGACTAGACAGACTAGACAGACTAGACAGACTAGACAGACTAGACAGACTAGACAGACTAGACAGACTAGACAGACTAGACAGACTAGACAGACTAGACAGACTAGACAGACTAGACAGACTAGACAGACTAGACAGACTAGACAGACTAGACAGACTAGACAGACTAGACAGACTAGACAGACTAGACAGACTAGACAGACTAGACAGACTAGACAGACTAGACAGACTAGACAGACTAGACAGACTAGACAGACTAGACAGACTAGACAGACTAGACAGACTAGACAGACTAGACAGACTAGACAGACTAGACAGACAAGACTAGACAGACAAGACTAGACAGACAAGACTAGACAGACAAGACTAGACAGACAAGACTAGACAGACAAGACTAGACAGACAAGACTAGACAGACAAGACTAGACAGACAAGACTAGACAGACAAGACTAGACAGACAAGACTAGACAGACAAGACTAGACAGACAAGACTAGACAGACAAGACTAGACAGACAAGACTAGACAGACAAGACTAGACAGACAAGACTAGACAGACAAGACTAGACAGACAAGACTAGACAGACAAGACTAGACAGACAAGACTAGACAGACAAGACTAGACAGACAAGACTAGACAGACAAGACTAGACAGACAAGACTAGACAGACAAGACTAGACAGACAAGACTAGACAGACAAGACTAGACAGACAAGACTAGACAGACAAGACTAGACAGACAAGACTAGACAGACAAGACTAGACAGACAAGACTAGACAGACAAGACTAGACAGACAAGACTAGACAGACAAGACTAGACAGACAAGACTAGACAGACAAGACTAGACAGACAAGACTAGACAGACAAGACTAGACAGACAAGACTAGACAGACAAGACTAGACAGACAAGACTAGACAGACAAGACTAGACAGACAAGACTAGACAGACAAGACTAGACAGACAAGACTAGACAGACAAGACTAGACAGACAAGACTAGACAGACAAGACTAGACAGACAAGACTAGACAGACAAGACTAGACAGACAAGACTAGACAGACAAGACTAGACAGACAAGACTAGACAGACAAGACTAGACAGACAAGACTAGACAGACAAGACTAGACAGACAAGACTAGACAGACAAGACTAGACAGACAAGACTAGACAGACAAGACTAGACAGACAAGACTAGACAGACAAGACTAGACAGACAAGACTAGACAGACAAGACTAGACAGACAAGACTAGACAGACAAGACTAGACAGACAAGACTAGACAGACAAGACTAGACAGACAAGACTAGACAGACAAGACTAGACAGACAAGACTAGACAGACAAGACTAGACAGACAAGACTAGACAGACAAGACTAGACAGACAAGACTAGACAGACAAGACTAGACAGACAAGACTAGACAGACAAGACTAGACAGACAAGACTAGACAGACAAGACTAGACAGACAAGACTAGACAGACAAGACTAGACAGACAAGACTAGACAGACAAGACTAGACAGACAAGACTAGACAGACAAGACTAGACAGACAAGACTAGACAGACAAGACTAGACAGACAAGACTAGACAGACAAGACTAGACAGACAAGACTAGACAGACAAGACTAGACAGACAAGACTAGACAGACAAGACTAGACAGACAAGACTAGACAGACAAGACTAGACAGACAAGACTAGACAGACAAGACTAGACAGACAAGACTAGACAGACAAGACTAGACAGACAAGACTAGACAGACAAGACTAGACAGACAAGACTAGACAGACAAGACTAGACAGACAAGACTAGACAGACAAGACTAGACAGACAAGACTAGACAGACAAGACTAGACAGACAAGACTAGACAGACAAGACTAGACAGACAAGACTAGACAGACAAGACTAGACAGACAAGACTAGACAGACAAGACTAGACAGACAAGACTTGACAGACAAGACTAGACAGACAAGACTAGACAGACAAGACTAGACAGACAAGACTAGACAGACAAGACTAGACAGACAAGACTAGACAGACAAGACTAGACAGACAAGACTAGACAGACAAGACTAGACAGACAAGACTAGACAGACAAGACTAGACAGACAAGACTAGACAGACAAGACTAGACAGACAAGACTAGACAGACAAGACTAGACAGACAAGACTAGACAGACAAGACTAGACAGACAAGACTAGACAGACAAGACTAGACAGACAAGACTAGACAGACAAGACTAGACAGACAAGACTAGACAGACAAGACTAGACAGACAAGACTAGACAGACAAGACTAGACAGACAAGACTAGACAGACAAGACTAGACAGACAAGACTAGACAGACAAGACTAGACAGACAAGACTAGACAGACAAGACTAGACAGACAAGACTAGACAGACAAGACTAGACAGACAAGACTAGACAGACAAGACTAGACAGACAAGACTAGACAGACAAGACTAGACAGACAAGACTAGACAGACAAGACTAGACAGACAAGACTAGACAGACAAGACAGACTAGACAGACTAGACAGACTAGACAGACTAGACAGACTAGACAGACTAGACAGACTAGACAGACTAGACAGACTAGACAGACTAGACAGACTAGACAGACTAGACAGACTAGACAGACTAGACAGACTAGACAGACAGACAGACTAGACAGACAAGACTAGACAGACAAGACTAGACAGACAAGACTAGACAGACAAGACTAGACAGACAAGACTAGACAGACAAGACTAGACAGACAAGACTAGACAGACAAGACTAGACAGACAAGACTAGACAGACAAGACTAGACAGACAAGACTAGACAGACAAGACTAGACAGACAAGACTAGACAGACAAGACTAGACAGACAAGACTAGACAGACAAGACTAGACAGACAAGACTAGACAGACAAGACTAGACAGACAAGACTAGACAGACAAGACTAGACAGACAAGACTAGACAGACAAGACTAGACAGACAAGACTAGACAGACAAGACTAGACAGACAAGACTAGACAGACAAGACTAGACAGACAAGACTAGACAGACAAGACTAGACAGACAAGACTAGACAGACAAGACTAGACAGACAAGACTAGACAGACAAGACTAGACAGACAAGACTAGACAGACAAGACTAGACAGACAAGACTAGACAGACAAGACTAGACAGACAAGACTAGACAGACAAGACTAGACAGACAAGACTAGACAGACAAGACTAGACAGACAAGACTAGACAGACAAGACTAGACAGACAAGACTAGACAGACAAGACTAGACAGACAAGACTAGACAGACAAGACTAGACAGACAAGACTAGACAGACAAGACTAGACAGACAAGACTAGACAGACAAGACTAGACAGACAAGACTAGACAGACAAGACTAGACAGACAAGACTAGACAGACAAGACTAGACAGACAAGACTAGACAGACAAGACTAGACAGACAAGACTAGACAGACAAGACTAGACAGACAAGACTAGACAGACAAGACTAGACAGACAAGACTAGACAGACAAGACTAGACAGACAAGACTAGACAGACAAGACTAGACAGACAAGACTAGACAGACAAGACTAGACAGACAAGACTAGACAGACAAGACTAGACAGACAAGACTAGACAGACAAGACTAGACAGACAAGACTAGACAGACAAGACTAGACAGACAAGACTAGACAGACAAGACTAGACAGACAAGACTAGACAGACAAGACTAGACAGACAAGACTAGACAGACAAGACTAGACAGACAAGACTAGACAGACAAGACTAGACAGACAAGACTAGACAGACAAGACTAGACAGACAAGACTAGACAGACAAGACTAGACAGACAAGACTAGACAGACAAGACTAGACAGACAAGACTAGACAGACAAGACTAGACAGACAAGACTAGACAGACAAGACTAGACAGACAAGACTAGACAGACAAGACTAGACAGACAAGACTAGACAGACAAGACTAGACAGACAAGACTAGACAGACAAGACTAGACAGACAAGACTAGACAGACAAGACTAGACAGACAAGACTAGACAGACAAGACTAGACAGACAAGACTAGACAGACAAGACTAGACAGACAAGACTAGACAGACAAGACTAGACAGACAAGACTAGACAGACAAGACTAGACAGACAAGACTAGACAGACAAGACTAGACAGACAAGACTAGACAGACAAGACTAGACAGACAAGACTAGACAGACAAGACTAGACAGACAAGACTAGACAGACAAGACTAGACAGACAAGACTAGACAGACAAGACTAGACAGACAAGACTAGACAGACAAGACTAGACAGACAAGACTAGACAGACAAGACTAGACAGACAAGACTAGACAGACAAGACTAGACAGACAAGACTAGACAGACAAGACTAGACAGACAAGACTAGACAGACAAGACTAGACAGACAAGACTAGACAGACAAGACTAGACAGACAAGACTAGACAGACAAGACTAGACAGACAAGACTAGACAGACAAGACTAGACAGACAAGACTAGACAGACAAGACTAGACAGACAAGACTAACAGACAAGACTAGACAGACAAGACTAGACAGACAAGACTAGACAGACAAGACTAGACAGACAAGACTAGACAGACAAGACTAGACAGACAAGACTAGACAGACAAGACTAGACAGACAAGACTAGACAGACAAGACTAGACAGACAAGACTAGACAGACAAGACTAGACAGACAAGACTAGACAGACAAGACTAGACAGACAAGACTAGACAGACAAGACTAGACAGACAAGACTAGACAGACAAGACTAGACAGACAGACTAGACAGACAGACTAGACAGACTAGACAGACTAGACAGACTAGACAGACTAGACAGACTAGACAGACTAGACAGACTAGACAGACTAGACAGACTAGACAGACTAGACAGACTAGACAGACTAGACAGACTAGACAGACTAGACAGACTAGACAGACTAGACAGACTAGACAGACTAGACAGACTAGACAGACTAGACAGACTAGACAGACTAGACAGACTAGACAGACAAGACTAGACAGACAAGACTAGACAGACAAGACTAGACAGACAAGACTAGACAGACAAGACTAGACAGACAAGACTAGACAGACAAGACTAGACAGACAAGACTAGACAGACAAGACTAGACAGACAAGACTAGACAGACAAGACTAGACAGACAAGACTAGACAGACAAGACTAGACAGACAAGACTAGACAGACAAGACTAGACAGACAAGACTAGACAGACAAGACTAGACAGACAAGACTAGACAGA